>CM053032.1:216950370-217130370 GCA_028564925.1 Lithobates sylvaticus | reverse complement strand
TCCAGCCTTAACCCATTGAAGGGGTATTATGTTAACAGATTCTGTGACAACAGGGTTAGATTACTAACGGTGCTCAATTTGGAAAGAGAACTCTCACTTAGCTTAGCGAATATGGCAAAAATTGAATTTGCAAAGAATACCCAATCACTAGCAGGTAACAATTAAAAAAAAATATGTAGCGGTACCCCCATGGGGGCTGCTGAGTTGTTCTATTTCCCACTGGCTATCCCGGGCACTCAGGACTACCCTTCCCTCTGACACCTCGGGTTCCATGCTCACAGTAAAAAGATCACACTCTATTGTAATTAAATAATGTAGTAAGATTACTGGAAAATATTTAGCTGCTTAGAGGAACACCTCTCTGATTTAGTCATACAACAAATAAGTACAGTGAAGCTATTGTCAAAGGTTAATATAAACACACTCTAAACAACTGACGTATGCGGACGCGTCTCCAAGTGGGACTAATGCTCAGGGTGGTAATGCCTTGACACTGGGCACCTTCCCACTTCCAGCAACGGCCGTGCAGACACCTAAAACCTGCAATACACTATAAGGTGCTAGCAAAACAATGTAACTAGATGTAATTACTTAAGAGCTCCCCCTGTAGTGAAATACAATCCTTTGTATGTAGCAGCAACACCGTAAAGCCTTACAGTGTATGGTATAGTCTCTTGTCTTCTTTCTTCAGCTAGCCATTATACTGCAGTATTTGTATTCCATAGGGTTTGCAGATGGTAATGTAACATAAAAAAAAAAATTGTGAACAATAGCAGTTATGCAATGCACTTATAACTTCCTTTTCTTGAGAATGTACCCCAACCATCAGTCAGTTCCTAGTGAAGTACAGGCTTTGAAGCCTGATTGAGCACAGTCTAATTGGAAGGAACTGTTCCGTGAGGCTACAGGTCTCAGCAGCACTGTAGTGACTAGTCTATAGTGTGTTAAGTGCTTTATATAAATTCTGGGCAACAGCCCTCTCACCACACCAGATCCGGACAATTGGATGCCTCTGATCCGGTGATCTCAGTCCTGCCACCAGTCAGCACCGTCACACTGCACACTCCGCAAGACAACCGGAAACCCTCAGTTGGCTCCGCTAGGTGTTCTCGATCTTTTGACCCGACCACGCTCTCCATCAGCAGGCCGCGTCCAGCTTCCCTCCGGTGGCACTCACTTCGTCCGTTCTGCGCCGAACAAGCTGCGCTCTTCAGGAAAATTCCACACAGGTCCCTGCAGGCAAGCCACGCGTTCCCAGGAGAAGAGAGTTAACAAGGCCACACCCTCCCTTTTATACTCTGCCCAGCATGCAGTTCAGTCCCCAGGGTTCAAGGGTAGGTGAATGAGGCGCTGTGGGTAATTGAGTCCTTTCACAAAATAATTAAGTCACTTCCTGTATAGACCTTGCTCCATGCTCTTATGTGAAATATAAACAAGTCTCTTTCACAGTGTATACCCCTAGAGGGAACCAAATACCAACCTAATAGCATTGTCTTGCTATATAACATTACATGGTATAGAATCACAGCGTTACAAACATTTTTGCCAGCACACAATTGGATGATGGGAGTCAGGAAAGTTTCACCATGCAAAGTGCAAATTCACTTTGCTAAGCGAACAGCCTATTTTTTTTAGTATATCAACCCCAATGTTTAAAACAGGAAGCAACAAAATAAAATAATTGGTAGCAAAAATTGTATATGAAGAGGTTTTACCACCATTGTTTATTTGGACCTGATGATTTTCAGTGGTAATGCAATGTGAGTTGCAGTGGCAGCTGGTGCTAAAAAAATTTTTTTATGGGGGGGGGCAAACAAACCCCTCCAGGTCCGCGCTCACCCTACAAATGGAGCCCTCCAGTGGTCATGACTCCCCTGATACCCGGCGCAGTGTCTTCTGTGTTAATCCAATCTTCTTTGTGGGTTCCTAATCTTCCAGCTCCTGTCCTGATTGGATGGGAAGAGAAGCCAGAAACTGATGGTGAATATTGATTCGCTGAAATCACAAGAGGGAGGGTTCGGGGCGCAGAGGATAACCTAAAACAAGCCAATTAGAGCCTCAGGCTCTAAACACATGCTTGTAAAAAAATTACGCAAAATCATAACCAATGAACAATGGAGGGAGACTCAATTTAAAATGATGCATAGGGCATTTATACCTGCCCTGATGGACTGTGCAACCCCACTTCTTGCAGTTTGTCCATGGTGCAACGCCAGCAGGCCAACACTCCTTCATTGCTTTTGGTCTTGCACTTCAATCCAAGCTTATTGGGATCAAATAATCCAATATATCCATGGTATTACATCCACAAACTACCTAAGGACCCGCTGACCTGTCTCTTCAGCCACTCCCCACAGGTGGCTTCGGACACCCCACACAAAGGGAAAGCAACACCCCTGACACCTTGGATGCACCTGTGTCTCCTGACAGCTAGGAGGGTCCTCCCGCGGGCCTGGACTTCTAATCAAAGCCCATCCCTCTCTATGGTAAAGAAAGATCTGAAATTGCTCCTGTACCTTGAAAAGCTGGATGCTATGACGCAAAATCTTGGAACTACAAAGCGCTTCTTCACACGTTGGAAGGTTTTTATACATTAAGCCATACATTAAGAAATGGTAACAGGAACTAGGGACACAAAGAAACAAGCACATTATAGACAAAATTTTTCAATTAACACCTACTTCTGTTGCGGACACTAGGACGGCTGAGATGAACTTTAAATGCCTAGCAAGGTGGTACGCCACCCCGGAAAAGATAAGCAAATTTCAACTAGGGAAATCCTCGAACTGTTGGAGAGGATGTAAAGTAGTTGGCACAATGGCCCACTTATGGTGGGACTGTCCCATAATCAAGCAATACTGGAAAGAGGTTTTAAAATTAATAGACGAAATCACTAATAAATAAATACCAGAAGACCCTTGGATATGCCTGTTCCATGGAGTAGAGAGTCTGACTAAGCAATACAGAGAGTCTGTTGTCTCCATCATGATAAATGTAGCTAAAAGCCTCATACCAAAAAAAATGTCAGGAAATAGAAAGCATTAAAATGCAAAACTGAATAGCGGGTGTAAACAATAGTTACAATTTGGATAGATTAGACCTAGAGTGGGAAGAAGAAAAAGGGGGAGACCATAAGGATAAGTGGGACAGTTGGATAGCGTTTGAAAAGACGTGGAAATATGTGGAAGTAATGACTCAACAATAGCAGAGGGTAAGGATGGAATTAAAGGGATAAGAAATAGTGATAGGAACTGAACTAGGTGCCCTGGGGGGGGGGGGGGGGGGGGTAGGGGTGGGCGGTAGGGGGATGGGGAAAATGTTGGAAGTTTCAATAGGATGTGAGTGAAGTATATCTTTAAGACTTTGTAAATATAAAACTGTTGATCTTTTTTTTTTTTTGTTTTATATGTGAAAAAATTGAATAAATAAAGAATAAAAAAAAAAAAAGGAAGGCTTTTATAGAGCACTCTTTCTTAATGCCAGAAATCCACCAACTCTTGTCCACCTTCCAGTATACCACCTGGTATGCCAAGGCAATTCTTACGAACTCTCTTGGCAAACTAAAGCTACCCAAATCTAGCTTCAATATGGGCAGCGAACTCCCCCAACGAAGGACAGTTTACATCCACCCCCTAAGGGACATTCTACCGCCCCCTACTTTGTCACCCTGGGTCGGTTTCCACTATCTATGAGACCAGTAATTTGCATAACCATAGGATTAGCACTAATGTACAGCTATTTTTGTTAGAATCACCCCTATCCCCACCCAAGTATGTACCCTACTTTGTTTAACCCACAAATATGTCAGCATGCATTGTTTTTTGGTATGTCTCCTTTTCTGAACACTGTTACAATAGCTAAACTGGAATAAAAAAAAAAAAAGACAAACCTAATAGAAACCTGTTAGTCCTGCGACTCGCACAGTGTACAGCCACACACATAGAATTATTGTTTTTTTAAATAAATGATAATATGACTAACATTTTTTAACTTTAAGATGTTAAAAAATGTTGGTCATATTATCAGTTATTTAAAAAAAATTGTTCTATGATTAGATTATGCAAACTAGGGGGGTGGCGCCCCTGTGCCCCTTATGGGCCTGTTGCCACTGGTGAGTTGGGCGTAATGAGGATGGAAGAAAAGAAAATGAAAAGAGGGTAAGTTGTGAGAGGTTGAAGAATATGAACAATTTGTTTAATCAAGCTACCTCTCATTAAGTCCTTCCAATTCAGGGGTTTGCATCCTCTGTGATTCATATTGAATTTTTATATTATTTAAAAATATATAAAAAACATGGTAAATGAGGTAGCCTCTTTCCAGTATGGAGTAACGTGGAGTAATGTGAAGGTCAGAGAGACATTGGTAAATATGTACCTACTACTATCCCAGGTCCACAGTGAATTAGTGCAGCTGAGTAACTTGATGAAAGCAGTATATCTTTCAGAAACACTTAGATAACGCTTACTTGCTCTGGAGTTTTTAGACAGAACTTCACATGTGTCTGTAGGTTTCCTTACTGAACTATTGCTCACAAACCCTTTTAAGGTGATGAAAGGAAATAGCCTTGCACATAAGACAGCAGGATAAAAAATATTTCTTTACTCTAGTAAAAAGCTTCAAAGACATCCTGACCAAACAAGGGCTCTAAAAGCTTGAGCTTATCTTCCAACTCCTAATTACATGGCAGGAGCCAACACTCTCTCTTATTCTCCCTCTGAATATAACAGTTTGCCCTGCTGCAAACCACCACTCTCAGCCTCTTTTCCAACCTCAAACCAGAAAACCTTCTTGAGTCTCAGGACTTTGGTTATTCCTCATAACTCTACAACTTGAAAAAGAGGGACACCTTAGGGCAGTCTTTCTCAATGTTTCCACCCAAGAGGAGCCCTTGATGTAAATTTCGGGCCTTGGGGAACCCCTCCTAAAACAAAATTGTTGGAGTTCAGTGGGGAAAATCCCCCTTTTGCCATGGTGGTCAAAATTCCTCCCTTATAGACAGCTATAAAAACCATTAGTGTCATGCAGTTGGCTCTGCCAATTGGAAGAGGGTCTACAATTATGCAAGCACCATCAAATAGGAGGTCAATCAGCCACAGCTCAAGGAACAACTAGCAAACTATTTAGGAACCTAAGATTTCACGGTACCCTGTTTGAGAAAGTCTGCCCTAGAGAGTCAAGAACCTGCGGAGTGCATAGCATTCCATGGAAAACATGGTATATTACACTGACTATGGAGCTTGGCCTAATATAGTCTAAGCCTACTCGCAGAATACAGTATATAACACAACTGCATTTCTTGTACTACTAATTACTGTGGTACTGTGGTACAAATGAACGTTTTACAGACATACGTATAGCTCAGCACTAAGGCTACTTTCACACTGGAGCGGTGGGGGCGCTATATTTAAGCGCCGCTATATTTAGTGGGGGCGCTATAAAGCGGCGCTATATTTAGCGCCGCTTTACCGGCGTTTTAGCAGCGCGTTTCGGCCGCTAGTGGGGTGGTTTTACCCCCCGCGAGCGGCCGAAAAAGGGTCAATACCGCCCGCAAACCGCCGCTGCAGCGGCATTTTGCGGGCGGGTTCGGAGCGCTGCCCCATTGTTTCCAATGGGAACGGGCGCTATAGGAGCGGTAAATATACCGCTCCTATAGCGAGCCAAAGATGCGGCTTGCAGGACATTTTCCAGCGTCCTGCAAGCGCACCGCTTCAGTGTGAAAGCCCTCGTGCTTTCACACTGAAGACACAGCAACAGCTGTTTCGGGTCGGTTTGCAGGCGCTATTTTTAGCGCAATAGCGCCTGCAAACCACTCCAGTGTGAAAGGGGCCTTAGAATCATTATTTAAAATTGAAACTCTTTCCTTACACTTGCCTTTTTCTGCACAAAGTGTGGGAAAACAGCTAACACTTTGTCTGATCCTACCTTAAATAACTCTTTAATTAAAAAAGCTGGGTACTATATATCAACCATCAAATGTTGAGACAATAAACACACTGGTCAGACGTATGTAATGTACAGCACATATTACAGAGCACAGTGGTAAGGACTGTATAACATAAATCACATCATATGCATCCATCAATAGCATGGAATGCACGACAAAGCAACAATCATAGTTGCTTTGATGTAACATACACCATATTGTCAAAAATATTGGAACACCTGCCTTTACACCCACATGAACTTTAATGTCATCCCAGTTTTAGTTCGTGGTCCTCAATATTGCGTTGGTCCACCCTTTGCAGCTATAACAGCTTCAACTCTTCTGGGAAGTGTCTATGGGAATGTTTGACCATTCTTCCAGAAGCGCATTTCAGAGGTCAGGCACTGATGTAGGATAAGAAGGCCTGGCTCGCAGTCTCCACTCTAATTCATCCTAAAGGTGTTCTATCGGGTGGAGATCAGGATTCTGTGCAGGCCAGTCAAGTTCCTTGCCCACAAACTTTCTTTGTGCACTGGTCCAAATTATTTAGTGGAGGGGGGATTATGGTATGGGGTTGTTTTTCAGGGATTGGGCTTGGCCTCTTAGTTCCAGTGAAGGAAACTCTTAAGGTGTCAGCATACCAAGCCATTTTGGATAATTTCATGCTCCTGACTTTGTGGGAACAGTTTGGGAATGACTCCTCTAGTTCCAATATAACTACACACCAGTGCACAAAGCAAGGTCCATAAAGAAATGGATGAGCGAGTTTGGGGTGGAGAAACTTGACTGGCCTGCACAGAATCCTTACCTCAACCCGAAAGAACACTGTTAGGATGAATTAGAGCAGAGACTGTGAGCCAGGCCTTCTAGTCCAACACCAGTGCCTGACCTCACAAATGCACTTCTGGAAGATTGGTCAAACATTCCCATAGACACACTCCTGAACCTTGTGGACAGCCTTCTCAGAAGAGTTTAAGCTATTATAGCTGCAAAGGGGGGGGGGGGGGGGGGCACCGCAATATTAAACCCTACAGACTAAGATTGGGATGTTCATGTGCGTGTAAAGGCCCAATACTTTTGGTAATATAGTGTAGTTGTAACATAACATGACATGTAACAGAACATAGTTGTAACACAGTCCCACCTTCTTGTCAAATGTCAGCAACAATGTGACAGCATTGCCAGTCAGTGGGAGGAAAAATCACAAAGACCTTGGCAGTCAGTGAAAGAACAATATAACTGCTCAGTAAGCAAAATGTTTTCCCATCATCAATCTGAGTGAGAAGAAGAATTCCCCTCCCAAAATCTGCAACAGTGGCAGGAAAAATCCCCTCTGCCATGGAACTGGTGGTCAGTGAATTAACTCCACTAATCCCCATCACAGAAACTAGCGGTCAGTGAGTGCCTAGTCAAACTAGATCTGCTCCTATTGGTGTTCACCTCTAGTTTCCCACCTCACCTTCTAGGCTAAAGGCATTCATTGGTGGGTATATGGTGGTTTCAACACCCCCAAAAAGTGATTAGTGATGTCCCCCCCTGAAAAGCATTGGTGTTTAGTGGTGTTTCTCCACCCTCCCTGGAAAGCATTGGTGTTTAGTGGGTCATGGTGTTTCCACCACACCCTGAAAAAGCATTAGTGGTCAGTGGTGTCCCATCTTCCTAATTCCAGAAAATAATTTGTGCCCACTGAGAGGCAGTGCAGAGCACACTTCTCTCCAGCATCATTTTCTGTGTTCTGTACAGTGACATCAATGCCACAACTTTGCTCATATTTTCAGACAGGAAATCAGTTTTCCCTTGTATATACATAGGTACTGAACCAAATGTTGGAGCAAGTGTTCCGGCACTGGGACTCCAGGACACAGCCTAAGTCCGTGGCACAATGGGATTTTTTATGCAAATCCTGGCACAACAGGGGTGGTTGAGAGGTTTGGGCATACTCCCACTTCAACTGAAAATATCCTAGTGTCAGTGAGAGTTAAAACATATCTGGCATCAATGGGAAGCAAAAACACCCAGCATCATAGGAAGGCAGAAAAACTCTGGTCAGTGGGTGGAAAAAATGCCCCGGTGTCACTGGGAGGCTAAAATGTCTCTGCTTCAGTTGGACCAAAAAAAAAAAAAGGAAAAATGCCCTGATGTGAGTCTTTTTTGGCAAACAAAAAAAATACAAACAATTCAGACAAAACAAAGGACATCACTACTGGTGCATTAACATACCATTATTTCCCAGACATACAGTATCTCACAAAATGTATTATATATTTTCATGTGACAACACTGAAGAAATTACACTTTGCTACAAACGCAAAGTAGTGATTGTACAGTTTGTATAACAGTATTCGTTTGTTGTCCCCTAAAAATAACTCAACACACAGCCATTAATGTCTAAACCGCTGGCAACAAAAGTGAGTACACTCCTAAGTGAAAATGTCCAAATTGGGCCCAATTAGCCACTTTCCCTCCCTGGTGTCATGTGACTCATTAGTGTTACAAGGTCTCAGGTGTGAATGGGAAGCAGGTGTGTTAAATTTGGTGTTATCACTCTCAGTCTCTCATACGGGTCACTGGAAGTTCAACGTGGCACTGCATGGCAAAGAACATTCTGAGGATCCGAAAAAAAGAATTGTTGCTCTGTGTACAAACACACAGTAATGTATAAAATAGACACATTTAGAATAGGATAAAGATCTATTGGGTAATTTCCCAAGAGTGTGTAAAAATAAGTATATAAGAGAGAAAATATTAAAACTGGGAGGTCCCAGTGGGACACCCAGTCAGGAAATAAAAGTAAATGTAAAGATTAAAGACATTAAAGATTAAAGACATTGTCAACACCAGGCAGTGGGCAAGATGGGAAAGGCAACGCAAAAGAAGGCTGGTAAACTAGTCAGCAACACAATAGTAGTGAGTGTTTACAGGTTGAACCTCTAGACTATTAGGTCATTTTCTCAAAAGCGATAATTCTATCCATTTCTAGCATCCATGTATCTAAATATGGAGTCCAGAAAGAGTGGGTGCTGGCCCCGGCTCACCACCATCAATAGTAATTGAAGAAAAAGAAGATTGGTTGAACACCATGGAAGGAAGAACTTCTGTAGAATAGTTACTTTATTGTCAAGGTGCCAAAGGACGTAGACAGGACATTACAGTAACATTGGCAGACCGGTTTCACACAGATAACACATGCTTGTTCATAACTAGACATGTGTAATTCATTTAGTTCCGAATTAGTTTTTTAACGAATTTTGACAAATTCGTTAATTCCGAATTTTCGAATTTCCGAATTTTTCAATTTCCGAAATTTCCGAATTCCCGAATTTCAAAATTTCCGAATTTCCGAATTTCGAATTTTCGGATTTTTCAGAATTTCCGGATTTTTCAGAATTTCCGAATTTACGGATTTCCAAATTTCCAATTTTTCGAATTTCGCATTTTCAAATTTTCGGATTTCCGAATTTTCGGATTTCCGAATTTTGAATTTTCGAATTTCCGAATTTCGGATTTTCAAATTTTCGGATTTTCGAATTTTCGGATTTCCGGATTTTCGGATTTCCGAATTTCGGATTTCGGAATTTCGGATTTTTGGAATTCGGAAATTCAAAAATTCGAAAATCAGAAAAAAAGAAAAAATCTGTTTAATTCTAAGTAATAACTAACTATTAAAATATAGGTATTGGAATTCCCTTTCAAATTTGTCTGTTAGTGAACGTAACGAGTACGAATTTATCCGAAATTACGAATTATCTGAAATAACGAATGCCGCATCTAACCAAATGGAACGTAACGATCTAATAATAATAAATAACAATAATAATAATAAAACCTTTTTATTATTATTAATTATTTATTATTAATTATTTATTATTAATTTGTTACGTTCCATTTGTTTAGATGCAGCATTCGTTATTTCAGGTAATTCGTAACTTCGGATATAATCGTACTAGTTAATTTAATAGTTAGTTATTAATTAAACTGATTTTCTTTCTTTTTTTCAGATTTCCACATTTTGGGATTTTCAAATCTTTGAATTCCTGAATTCCGAAAATCCGGAAATTCGGAAATTCGGAGTTCCGAAAGTCCGAAAATTCGGAATTCCAAAAATCCAAAATTCGGAATTCCGAAAATCCAAAATTCAGAAATTCGGAAATCCGAAAATTCGAAATTCGGAATTTCGAAAATTCGAAATTTCGGAAATCCGAAAATTCGGAAATCTGAAAATTCGAAATTCGGAAATTCGGAAATCCGAAAATTCGAAATTCGTAAATTCCCGAAATTTCCAAATTCCTAATTTTCGAATTTTCGAATTTTCGATTTTCCGAATTTCCGAAAAAAGCAAAAAAACTCATCAAACGAAAATGAACAAATTTTTTGTCCAGTGCACATGTCTATTCACAACAAAAATGTAGCCCCAAACCTGAGCTATTTAAATGCTCCACCCAAAAGTGATGCAACAAAAATAGCCCGGTATGATTGGATGACCAACATGTATAGCAATTAAACACACTAGATAAAATCAATAAATCACAAATTGTGTAAAAACTAGACATAATGAAGATAGAACGAAAAGTACAGCATGAGGAGAAATATACATAAACATATATATATAAATATATATATATATATATATATATATATATATATATATATATATATATATATATATATATATTATATATATATATATATATATATATATATATATATATATATATATATATATATATATATATATATATATATATATATATATATATATATATATATATATATATATATATATATATATATATATATATATATATATATATATATTTATATATATATATATATATATATATATATATATATATATATATATATATATATATATATATATATATATATATATATATATATATATATATATATATACACACACACATAATAAAGATCCCCACAAAAGTACCTAGAAAAATTCAACAAAACCAGAACAAAATTGATATAAAATTTGTTCTAACTTCATTATGATAGTTGTACAGTTTTATAGTTTAGTTTTTACACACTTTGTGATTTATTGATTTTATCTGGTAATTGCTATACATGTTGGTCAGCCAAGCATCGCTTTTGGATGGAGCATTTAAATAGCTCAGGTTTGGGGCTACATTTTTGTTGTGACCAAGCACGAGTTATCCGTGTGAAACGGGTCTACCAATGTTCCTGTAACATCCTGTCTACATCCTCTGGCACCTTGACAATAAAGTAACTACCGTATTCTACAGAAGTTCTTCCTTCCATGGTGTGCGACCAATCTTCTTTTTATTCAATATATAAATATGGAGGCTGATTAGATACCCATTTAAAGTGATACTAAGTCATTGCATTTATAAATTAAATGGTAATAACATAACTTATATGAACTTTTTTTTTTTTTTTTCTATTTTTTTTAGCAAACTTCCCCCTGGTCCCGCTATAAGACTCCCATTATGTTGGGTCCCCCTGTGTCTATACGGACCTATGGAGTCCTGCAGGGAGTCTCTTCCACTTTGGAACTACAATGTTAAGTGCAGCTGTTCACAGAACCGCACACACAGGCAGTGCAAGAGGGATGCAAAGCCAAAGCCAAGCCTCGTCTTCTCCTTGATAGCAGTAATTGACAGCCTGGGAGTGGCTGTCAGTTACCACTGTGGAGGAGGAAGAGAGACGTGATCTTCATAGGTCCCTGCAGCCACACTAAGCACCAACATAATGGGAATCTAACAGCGTGGCCAAAGGAGAGCTTAATAAGGCAGCTCTGTCAAAGCTGAATTACTATGCACAGCTGCACCAGATTCTGTGTACAACAGTGTTAGTAAATCTTTCCCAAGGTGTTTGCCCAGCTTCTCTTGACAGGGAAACATGTCTGCCTCTAAACACTTCTCTACTAATATGCCTGTAAATGCCTATGTGTGCATGGGCTAACATAAAGGTGGGTTTAGAGGCTGCACAGTTATCTTGGAACAAGAAACTTGGGAGCATGAAATTGTCCAAAATGTCTTGGTATGCTGACGCCTGGAACAAAGGGGCCAAGCCCAACTCCAGAAAAACAACCCCACACCATAATCCCCCTCCACCAAATGATTTGGACTGGTGCACAAAGAAAGGTCCATAAAGATATGGATAAGCAGGCTTAGGGTGGAGGAACTTGACTGCGTGCGGAGACTGCGAGCCAGGCCTTCTCGTTCACATCAGTGCCTAACCTCACAAATGAGCTTCTGGAAGAATGACCAAACATTCCCATGCCACGCTCCTAAACCTTGTGGACAGCCTTCCAGAAGAGTTGAAGCTGTTATAGCTGCAAAGGGTGGGCCAACTCAATATTAAACCCTACGGACTAATGCCCCGTACACATGGTCAGATATTCCGATGGAAAAAGTCAGATCGGATTATGTTGTCGTAAAATCCAATCGTGTGTGGGCTTTAGCGGGCTTTTTCCATCGGAATTTCCGGCGGAAAAAATTTGAGAGCAGGATCTAAAATTTTCCGACAACAAAATCCGATCAGACTTTTTCCGATCGTGTGTAGAGAATTCCGATGCACAAAGTGCCACGCATGCTCAGAAGAAATTTGCAGATGAAAGCTATTGGCTACTGGCCTCTATGTAGTCCCGTCGTATGTTTTATACATCACCTCATTCGGAACAAATGGATTTTCCGACAATTTTGTCCGACCGTGTGTGTGCAACACAAGTTTCGGACAAAATCCGTCAGAAAAAATCAGACAGATTTTGTGGTCGGAATGTCCGGCCGTGTGTACGGGGCATAAGTCTGGGATGACATTAAAGTTCATGTGCGTGTAAAGATAGGTGTCATAATACTTTTGGTAATATAGTGTGTGTATATATATATATATATATATATATATAAATACACACACATATATATATACATATATATATATATATATATATATATATATATATATATATATATATATATATATATATACTGTATTTTCTGGCGTATAAGACTACCTTTTACACCGAAATTACACCGCCAAAAAGCGGGGGTCGTCTTATACGCCGGGTGAAGAAGACGCCAGATGGATATGAGTCCGCCGGGCGCTCTGTAAAATTGTAATATGTATACAGTATGCAACGCTCAGTCAATCCCGGCGGGCGATGAACTCTGATGAATACAGAGCCTGCTAAGCCTGCTTGGATTGGGTAACAACCTCTGCCAATCCGAGCAGGCTACATGAGTCAGAGCGGCACGGGCTGATGTCACAGCCTCTGCCAATCCGAGCAGGCTTTGTATCCCATCAACAGATTAGTAAAATACAAAGTTTTCACTGGAAAAATAGGGGGTCATCTTATACACCCAGTCGTCTAAAGCCCCATACACACGGTCGGACTTTTTCATCAATTTGGTCCGATCGGACAAGGTTGTTGAAAAATCAGACCGTGTGTATGCACCATCGGACAGTGTTCGTCGGTTTGTCCGTCGGACAAAGTCTTATCTCCTGCTGGAAAGATTTCCCGTCAACCCGGTCCGATCACACCAAATCCGAGCGTGTGTACGCTTGTCCGACGGACAAAGTGCTACGCATGCTCAGAAGAAATTCTGTGACGGAAGCGCTCGGTCAGGTAAAACTACCTTTCCTAATCGACACAGCACATTCGTCACGCTGCAATGTTAAAATGTCTTTAATGCAGCGCATTCTCTTTTTCTTTACAATGCAACAAGAATGACATCTTTTAGCTGCTCCTATTCACCCGCACTTCTCACAAACTTACTTCTTTATTACTTTGCACCATTTATACACTACATGTTTATTTTTACTCTGAACGGAAAAGAATCTTTGTTATTTTTTTACCATGATTTGTCTTTTTTTTTTTTTTTTTGGGGAATACATATTTGAATGTTTTTTTTTTTTTTTTTTTTTTTGGAGGGGGGTTGTGTGTCTCAAATTACCAAAAACACATTATTTACATTTGTAATTCTTGCTTAAATTTACTAGGAGGTTGTTTGTTGTTGTTGCCCCTTGTTAATTCTACTTTAGGATTAGTGAAATGTACCAGCCTACTCAAAGAAAAACTGTCATTGTAGCAAAGTAAAACACAATAGTCAATGATTATTTCAAATCAAAAAAACCTTTATTTAGGTCACACCAACAAACCAAAGAGGAACGCAGCCATGGTGAAACTTGGGGAATTTGCAAAGCCTTGGCCCCCCACGGCAACCATCATTGTTCAAGCGTAGAAAATTGGGGGCCTGAGGAGTACGTATATTAAGGGGAGTGCAATCTGGTCGTGAAGTCCAAAGTATCCGGAACTGCAGCAGATGCCATCTAGGTCCCCAGGCTCTGGTACTACGAGAGGCTCCATCTTCTCTCAGACCAGACTGATTGCAGGTCGTCACTCTCAGGTCTTCCTTCCACGCTTCCTTGCACGCTGTGGCTGTCGTGCTGGTGGGGTGGCAGAAGGAGGAGGAGGAGGAGGAGGAGGTGGAGCATGGTAGCTATGGCAAACATGTGTGACTGGGGTCATCTCCCCAGCCCTACCCTTATTTAGGACATGGAGGATGAGCCCCTCACACATGTTGCGTTGCCTCACCTCCATACCCATCATTTTTGTGACAACCACCGAGCCAAAGGTCTCCTCGTCGGCGGGTGTGGCATGTAGGGAGTCTGAAGCCTCTCTTATCATCCGGAGCGCTGACTGTGCCGCATAACCCCCCCTTCTCGCCCTTTTGTACGGAGGGCGGAGGGGAGGGGTTTGGGTGTCAGTCAGGCTCCGAGGCCTAGCCCCCTCTTGGCTGCCACTACCCAGCTGGTGGCTGCCACTAACCCCTGCCTCCTCCTGACTGCCACCTTCCACAGCCACCTCCTGGCTGAGGTCTTCCTGTGTAGGAAAAAGGGACATAGTTTCAGTTATTTGTTCATCAAACACACACAATTCTCATCTAGTGACTGTTGCAAAATGTTTACAAATAGAAAACCATACAATTCTCAGCCCAGCAGTTTAGATTCTGGCCCCAAATGTCTCCAACACCACTGTCTGTTGATATGTCAAACACGTTAGGAACTAAGCAATTGGCGATCCTGAATTAAGTGAACATCATTCATTATTCCCCTAAATGGTAGCAAAACTACTATACCTGGAACAAGCTGGGCTCCTCCACCTCTTCCAGACTGGAAGGCCCAGGTTGCTCCTCGGAAGCCTCATCAGGGGTGGGCTGTGCGCAAGGAAGCGTGGAAGGAGGAGTTGAGGTTGGCTCCGTGACATCAGCCTGGTCCTTCAGAAAATGGAGACTCTGATAGTACCAGAGCTTGGGGACATAGACCTCATCTGCTGAAGTTGCAGTTTCCTCAGACTTCACGACCTTCTTCCTCTCCCTGATATACGCACTCCTCAGGCTGCCAATTTTCTTTCTAATATCATCAACAGTTGCCGTGGGGAACCTTGGCTTGACAAATTCCACAAGTTCCTCCAGGGCTGCGTGCCTCTTTGGTTTGTTGGTGTAATGTGGGTGTATACCCTGCCACAATATGGGAAAATCCCTGTATTTGGCAATGAAGAGGGGGAGAAAACTCATGTCGTTGAATCCCTTCATATCAATCTCTGCAAGACACAACAACACACAAAACCCTCAAAATTATGTCAGGCTAAACTCTCCTAATCTTCTCCATAAAGAAGCCTCAAGTTCAAATCAGTCTAGGCTAGTTATGTACCAACGTTAAATTGTACCTTCGTTTGTAGCGATCGTCTCGTGTGAGTTTTCTCTCCCCTCGTCTCCCAGATCGTGGCTACGACACAGGCGTGTGACGTTTTATATACACTGCGCATGCTTCAAACTCCGCCCGCCCCTGACGATCTTTCTCGTCTATTCCCCACCCCTTCTCTTTACGGCGTAGTGGGGAGAGCACATGGCGGGGACACAGCAGGTGCGCCACAAATATCCCACCAACGAGGAGGAGGACGAGGAAAGTCCGGAGGCAGAAACGTCCCGATCCCGGAACCTGAAATTCAAGGCCTCCAATATGTCATTTGGAGAAATGTTGGAGATGGTGGACATATTAAAGAGGAGCGACTATGATGGGAAGTATGGGCCTTACCTCAACCCCAATGTCCGCAAGGCCAAGATCATGTCTAAAGTTGTGAGAAGGCTGTACAATAATTTTGGGGTACAACGATCCAAGGAGCAACTCAGGAAACGCTGGTCAGACCTGAAACTGAGGGAGGCCGATCAGTACAGAAAGATCAAGAGAATTCTTCAAAAAAGTAAGTAGTTGTGTTTTGTGTTTGATTTCTTGCTTGCATACTGCTCCATTGTGTTTTGATTTTTACCAAGTTGTACATTCCAAAATGGCCACTTTCAGGTTCGTCTGTGCATTCGATCGTACTCAGCCTCGATCTTTCTGCCACTGTCATGGTCGTGTGTGTGTGCATTCGATCGTACGCAACCTCGATCGTTCGGCCACTTATAATACGATGTTTGGTGTTTTTTTGGGGAAAGGAAGTTTGTTCTCACTAGAAATGTCATCAAGAATGTAAAGCCAATTTATTCAATGTAAAGGAGAGGTCACTCAGTAGCTGTTTACCCATCTGGACTCTAGAGCACTAGTGCTGGGACACCCAAACCCCCTTTTTATTATGCTTTTCCACACATGTGCTCCAGTGGATACTAGAGGGGGGTCTCCATCACACAAACTTCTACCAAAAAGCTAGTCAGTTTAGCACCTTTACAAAGTGACTTCATTCATGTAGTTGACATTTGTAACTGGCCAAACTAAAATAGTGTCCGTCACTTTCAAGCAATGTTTGTCATTTCCTATTTCTGCCCTCAATAGCTTGTGTTGCTAAATCTTCCTTTTGGACATTCTCATAGGGGAGCGAAAACTTGGGCCGTCTGAGGAAACCCCCAAACCAACACCTACCAAAAAAGGGGAAAGAGCAGAAGCAGAGGAGGAGGAGGAGGAGGAAGGAGAGATCATCGAACTTGGAGAAATTGTCACCACAACAGGTGAGTGTGGGAGAACACAGCTACTGGTAAGCTAATCCATGTATGGCTGCCTCATTTCCAACACCCCATTTTTGTTTGTTTGTGGTTTTTAGGTGACGTGGATGTTGTGGAAGAAAAATCGCACTTTACCACAGAGAGTGCCCACGTACTCATCGGAGAGATAATGGTCTGCAATAGAGATCTAGATTACATAAAGCAAAACATCAATGATGTTCAACAAAAATTGAAGAACATCATTGATGTTTTAGGAAAAATATGAAAAAGCAACAAGTAATTTACACACATTTGTGCCAGCTTCTGAACACATTTGCAACTTAAAAACTGTGTGAAATTTGGAACATGCACACATTGTGTCCACATGTGCTAGCTCCCATCATGGTGGGTGAATGGCAACGTTTTTTTGGGGGTGCAAACACTTTACGAACTACGAAAGTGGTTGTGGTGAAGGGGTTGCACCCCCAAAAAACGTCCATTCATCCCCATGATGGAAAATGGCACTTTTGAAGCTTCTAGGCATGTGTTTTACCATCTAATGACCATTTTCAGAACCAAATTGTGTGCATGTTCCAAATTTCCACTTTTCGGGGGTGACCCCCCCATGTGATGAAGGCAAGATCAAACACACTTTGAACATATAGTCATGTCTGATCTTGTCTTCACTTTACAAAGTTGAACTTTCCTACTTCATAGGTTCTGCTTAGCTCCATGCCTGGTTTTACAAATTGCGTAATCTTTGTAAATAATGTTGTAAATAACCAAGATGTTGTCAGTTTTGGCGTGAAGATTGTAAACGCACTTGTGAATGTTTTCCAAGTAAACTTTTTTATTTTTCCAAATGTGTGGCTTCCTTATTTAAATAAAACAATGCATTATGTATGTAAAATGTAAAGGATATGGGGGGCAATGGGTGTTATTTACTAAAGGCAAATCCACTTTGCACTGCAATTTCCTTTCCCAGGGAACTTTTTCAATGCACTTGTAGAGCATAGCGGATTTGACTTATGTAAATGACACCCACAGTGCTTTGTACGAAAACACGGAGCACAGCATTTTGGAGAATACACACATGTCAGACCTGGTGCTGAAAAGGAGTATTTTGGGTGTCAGTTATGCAGGAGAAACCTTCTCTAGACCAAAGATTAGGTAGCAAACACACATGAGAATAATCTTTTTGGGAAGAAGAGACTGTTACCTCCTTTTGCCCAGAAAGTGCATTACCACTGTCGAAGGCAAAGGGAAAAAATGACAAAGTAAAATAAGCTAAAAAGAAGACTGAAATGACAAGAAATCAGAGGTTGGTTAAAATATCAGATTTATTAAAAAATGCCTCTCACACATCGTCAGGCAGAGCAATGGCCCCCCTACCCACAAAGTATTCCATATATTGGTCCCGGACCACGCGGGCATTGAGAGGGGGCAAGCCTGGACGTGCCACTCGAAGGGCTGTGAGGTCCGCATTTGGAGGGCCCTCCACATCTGGGCCAACGGGCACCACATAGTTCCTGTTATGTCTTTTGAGGAAGTTGTGCAATATGCAACAGGCAAGAACTATGTGGTTCAGTTTGTATTCCGCCAAGTTAAATGCCGTCAGGAACAGGCGGAAGCGGCTGGCCAGGATGCCAAAAGCGTTCTCCACCACTCTTCTGGCTCTGGACAGCCTGTAGTTGAAGACCCTCTGGTCCGGGGTGAGGGTCCTCATCGGGAACGGCCTCATCACATGGGGAGTCAGCGCAAACGCTTCATCTGCGACAAAGACGAAGGGGAGTCCTTCGGCATTCTCCTCTGGAGGTGGCAAGCACAGACTGCCACTTTGGAGACGCCAGTAGAACTCCGTGTGCGTAATGGCCCCACCATCCGATATCCGGCCGTTCATCCCCACGTCCACATACATAAACTCGTATGTTGCCGACACCACCGCCAACATCACTACACTATTAAACCCTTTATAATTATAATAGTAGGACCCCGAGTTGGGCGGTGGGACGATGCGGACGTGTTTCCCATCAATTGCCCCTCCGCAGTTAGGAAAGTCCCAACGGCTGGCAAAGTGGGAGGCCACAGTCTGCCATTCCTGTGGCGTGGAAGGGAACTGTGGAGTGAAACAAGAAAAAAAAATGAGTCACTTTGCACCTAAACATTGCAAGCAGATTAGACAATCAACATCTTGGAACAAGAGCATTGTATAAAATTGGAGGCTGGAAAGTATTTACACAGAAAAGTAGAGGCTCCCCTTCACAGATTACTCACCCCCCCATCAATCCCCCCACTTCTGATGGGACATTGGCAATAACTATGGTTTTGGGGGGGGGGGGGTGGTGGACAGGTAACCCTCTGCACTTCATTGATTGGCAAATGGCTCAATAATGTGGCCTAGTTTGGCCAGACCCTCTGTACTTAACACTATTGGCAGGCCACAGGAAAGATCAAATAACATTTCCCCCCCCCCCCCCCCCCCAAAAAAGGCAGGCACAGTGTGACATTATTAAATTACCAAGCAAGCTAATAGGAGGGAAAGAAGACAAAAAATTAGGAAATGGAATGTATGGAGGCAGCCCCTTGCACTACATGCTTTGCTGAATTCATCCCTAAAGATGCGCACTATAAAGAGGTAGGTATATAGTGTGTATTGACCTTGGGAAAGCCAGCAGATAAAGGATTGGTACCATCTGACAGAGCAGTTGGGGGAGGGGGTTCCTAATGAGTTTGCCCCCCCCCCCCCCCCACCAAAAGAACAAAAAAAGGGGGCTCTACATGAAGTAAACCACACAGCAAACATTTGTGCATATTTTAGGGGGTGTTTTGGGGCAAACAATACTATGCAGCAGACAAAAGACATTGCTTAAGTGACTAGGCCATAGGTGTCTATTGGGGCAGAAGAGCATGCTGGTGAGGTAAGTGAAGGGAAAAATGCATGAAGGAGAAAAGGGGCACAGCATATTAGAACATATTGCAATCATGGTAATTAGGGAAGGAGGTCAAAAATACAAGTCATTAGCAAACAGAGCATACATAGAAGGGAATAGTAAAGTAGAAATGTTACCTTAATATAGTCCTCCTGCAGGACCTGAATGATGGCAGAACAGGTCTCTGGAATAATGATTCCCAGGGCCTGGGGAGAGATACCTGAAGAGAACTTCAAATCCTGAAGACTTCTCCCTGTCGCCAAGTACCTCAACGTGGCAACAAGCCTCTGCTCCGGAGTAATGGCTTGTCTCATGCAGGTATCCTGCCGGCTGATAAAGGGGGTCAGCAAAGCCAAAAGACGGTGAAAATCGGGGTCCGTCATCCTGAGAAAGTTCCTGAAATCATCAGGATTATTCTCCCGGATCTCACGAAGCAAAGGCATGTGCGAGAACTGGTCACGCTGAAGCAACCAATTCTTGGTCCACATACTCCTCATCACTCTGTTCATGGACGGGTCTTGGGTCAAAGCTAAAAGCCCGACACCAATTCCGCGTACAGCACGAACTCGGCGACGAGTACGCACGGGAAACATCGCTCAGAAGGTCACAAAAGGTCGGCTGGTCAGAACGGACAAACAGAAAGCACCGATAAACAGCAAGGCCTGAAAGAACGAAGTGAATACCAGCAACGAGCAGACAATAAGCAGTGCAAATCAAAGCGTCCTATATCAAGATATAGGCCGCAATGACCAACAAATGCGAACTGACTACACGCACTAATAAACAGATACGCACGACAAGCACAAACTGAAGAGCAGTAACGATCTGAGTCAGAAAACTGAGAAGCGCGAATCTTAAGTCACCAAACTTCCACTAACTCTCGATAAACACGGGATCAGCAGAAGGAGCCCAACGGGTGCCTGACGTGGTGCTGAACTTCCCTTTTGTAATCTCGTGGACGACGACTTACGTCACGACGTTCTTCCGGACCGGATATTCCGACAACGTAGTCCGACCGTGTGTACGCAACGCCAACATCGGACAAAGTACGTCGGACAAAGTCCGACCGACCTGGTCCGCGGATTGTCCGAGCGTGTGTATGGGGCATTTAGTTCACACCAGGACAGTCCAGAGGAAAGTTGGGAGGTATGTTCTCTAAGACCAGGAGGGCCTCACTAATGAGTCTGGATGCTACATGGTTGTCAAAAACGCAGTTATCACCAGGAGACAGTACCTTGTTCTCTATCCTTATACACCTAATCCCATGGGAAAAGTTGGCTGCATAAAGCAAACCCTGCTTGACACATCCATTAACCTGAGGTAGGTTACAAGACACCTACCAAAGTTTCTGTAGCTATTCTGTCGTAATAATCTTTAACATGATGTAATTACCAAAGAAATGTGCAATATATAAAAACTAAAGCTTTTTATCACTAGTGGCAGCACAATGGCTAAGTGGTTAGCACTTTCACCTGGTAGCACTAGAGGCAATGGTTTTAATCCCAGCCACTCCACCTGTCTGAAGTTTGCATGTTCTCTCTATACCTGCGTTGGCTACCTTCCAAAGACATGCTAATAGGTTATTTGACTTCTGTATACATTGGCCCTATTATGTGTATGTATGAATGTAAAGTTAGGGACCTTAGATTGTAAGCTCCTTGAGGGCAGGGACTGATGTGAATGCATAATATTTATGTAAATCGTTGGTGCTATATACAGTGCCTTGAAAAAGTAGTCACACCCCTTGACATTTTCCACAACAGCTTCAACTCTTCTGAGAGGACTGGCAACAAGGTTTAGGAGTGTGTCAATGGCAATGTTTGACCATTCTTCCATACTCCTAAACCTTGTGGACAGCCTTCCCAGAAGAGTTGAAGCTGCCCATTATGCACATTTCTTTCCTTCTCAGTAGCCCTGCCAGTCCCAGGTCATCCTTTCTTGCTTTCCAGCTCCATTGTATTATTTTCTCCTTTCTTTAATAAAACTGGTGAAATGAGCAAGATGCTGAATAGCAGGTAATTATTACATTTGTAATGCAAACCTGCAGGAAAAATGCATACACTGCACAGGATAGCGAGCAGGTAGCAGAGACAGCAAATCTGTATCTTAACAAAGGGGAGCTGATTATTTTATTATTGGGGAGGCAGAGATGGAACTCTCCTGGGTAGTGTATCAAAGTATTCTCTGACACTTGAAAATTAAAAAGGCAAGAAAAAAACACTTTTTTTTTGCTTGCGGCTGCATCAACTGTTACCGGCTAATGAAGCACGTTTCCTGTGTTTTATGCAGGACGTCAGCAGAGCCAGCGAGAGACGGAATTTGAAAGTTTATATTTTAATAATTGCATTGGTTCATCCCGTATTTCGTACCCAATTAATCATGTGGCACAGTGACACGAGGGGCAAATTTCCCCATCTCTTTTAGATTTTCTTTGATGCTCTCAGATGATTCATAAAAATGCAAATGTAGGACTATGAACAGCACTGTCACCTATATATAGTCTCTGGCGCTTAAAAGGAATGGAATGTTTCTATAATCCTATTTACCATTTAACATTGCCTTAAGTAGCCTGGTGTAATTACTTCTTTCATATTTTTGCTGTTTTGCAAATCATTTTCAGCTTTTGCTATTGGAATTTAGCTGTCTGTATTATCTAGTAAGAAAAGACACTTTTCAAAGGGGGGGGGGGGGGGGTCAACTTCACAGGGTTACAATAGACCAGCATTCTTTGCTCACAATCTTTCCTAAATTAAATTTATAATGTATGTTCAGTGAACATTCCGTTTGAGTTATTTAGGCAAAAGGTACCATATATACTCGAGTATAAGCTGAGTTTTTAAGCACATTTTTTTGTGCTGAAAGTGCCCCTCTCTGCTTATACTCGAGTCAAGCACTTTTCTGCAGCAGAGTGACATTTTCCGACCCGAGATACGGGGCCCCAAAGTCGGTTCGGAAAATGTAATTCTATGCTGCAGAAAAGTGCTTGACATTTTCCAACCCGACTTTGGGCCCCATATCTCGGGACCACTTGGTGCTAGGAACCCCAAATTTGGTGTTGTGAAAACCCTGTGGAACCAACACTACAACATATCCTTGGTGCTTGGGTTCCCAGCACCAAGTGGCCTTGAGATACAGGGCCCCAAATTTGGTCAACTGTGTCCATCTGCAGCAATGTCATTTGGGGACCCTTTGGGTCCAGAGACCCTACATTTTGGCTGCAGCTAGGGGGCATCTAGGAACCCTTAACTACCAAGTTTGAAGTTCAAGGGACCTATGGCTGCAAATGGGCACACTGAGGCATGCAAATGGGCACAGTGAGACTGCAAATGGGCATTGTTGACCCTCTTTTCCACTTACAGTAGCTGCGCATTTCTCACCCTAGGATTATACTCGAGTCATTAAGTTTTCCCAGTTTTTGGTGGTAAAATTAGGTGCCTCAGCTTATATTCGGGTCGGCTTATACTCGAGTATATACAGTAGCTTAAAGCTTAGTGACTCACTAAGAACATATGCATATAAGGATTTTTGACTTTACTCTGGCTTTCCTCATCTGGATTTTTGTCCCAGGCAGTGGTAGCAAAGTCAACAAGTGACCCCTGTGCAAACAATTTCTGTGCCCCCATTTAACTTTTAGATAGGTAAAAATGCTTACCACTTTGTATCAATTGACAGCTGGGCAGAAGTGAGAAGTGTTTATATCTACGTGATAATAGGTGGCATTCCAGCGCCCATCCCACCCTTCTCTAGGTCTAAGTCCCAAATGGCACAAATGGTGCACATGCCTCTGGTTTCAGCTACTTTCCATAACTTTCCAGAAGGCAGGGAGGAAGCAATCAAACTTACAGCTAGTGAAACTTAGAGCAGATCAGAGCAATGACACGCTGCTCCACTGATTACAGAGGAGAATAAAGCAGAGTTCCACTGGTTTTTGAGTTTATTAAAAGTCAGCAGCTACAAAAAGTATAGCTAATAAACAGACACTCACTTGTCCCACGGTCCAGCGATGCGGCCGCCCGAAGCCTTCGTTCTCTACCCCTCCTCTTCGTGGGGGTGTGGGCGCCTGGCTGAGACAGTTTACAGCTTCACAGCCAGGCGCGCACTGCACATGCGGGAGCCACGTGCTCTGTCAATGGCCAGGCAATGTTCTGGGACCTGTCACGTGTCCCAGAACATTGCTGGGAGGGGCTGTCTAGGAACCGCCTAGGCGGTCAGAAGGAAGAATTGGGACAGGAAGTCCCACTCCAAACCAGGTACCCAGCCCCCCCCCCCACCAAAAAAAATTACATGCCAATTGTGGCATGTCAGGGGGCTAGGAGTAATTAAAGCAGAAGTTCCACTTTTGGGTGGAACTCCGCTTTAAGTTCTAAAACATGAGACCCACTTTGATAGCCAAGCAACTAGCTTTTGTGGAATTAGAAATTACCAATGGCAGCTGAAATGCTTGTCTTACGAATGGTATTCTTTAACCACCTCAATACAGAGCACTTTCACCCACTTCCTGCCCAGGCCATTTTCCAGCTTTCAGCGCTGTCACACTTTGAATGACAATTGCGCGGTCTTGCTACACTGTAACTATGTGAATTTTTTATAATTTTCTTCACACTAATAGAGATTTATTTTATTGGTATTTAATCACTTCTGAGTTTTTTATTTTTTCCTAAAAAAATAAATAAAAAAAAAGACTGAAAATTTTGAAAAATAAAAAGTTTTTCTTAGTCAGTAAATTTGTAAATAAGTAATTTTTCTCCTTCACTGGTTGACACTCATTGCTGGCACTGTTGGTTCCTTTTTGCTGGCACTGTGGGGGCTTTATTGTAATAAGGGCACTGATGATCAGTGTCCTGATTACATACCTAGATGTCCTCTGTGAGGAGATGCCGCAGATCGGCTCTCCTCTTCTCACACTCTGTCAGTGTGAGGTGAATACCGGCATCTCTGTGTTTACATGTGACTCACTGTGATTGGACACAGACGATCACATGGTTAAAGAGTCGCGGCCACGGCTCTTTACAGAGATAGGTGTCGTGCCATGTCCTAGTAACACAGCCAGAAAATCCGTTCCTCTGCCTCTATTCAAAAAAATGTTTTTTAATTTGTTGGGGGGGAGGGGTTCCCCCTCAAGATTCTCAGCACACAAGTCGGACCACAAGTCGGATCATTAGGATCCGACTTCTGGTGTGACTTCTATTCAAGCATTGGGCTCCCATAGGGACCACTAATTTTGAATAGAGGCAGAGAAACACTGCTGATAGCTAATGTGGCAAAATGTGCATTGACGCCAATGCAAAACACTGATAAATTTGTGTTTTTAATGCTGCTTTTTTTCCTGGCTTTACAGCTCCTTTTTTAAAATGCCAGTTGGCATGAGGCCTAACTGTTATGTTTCATCATTTATTAATTGAACAAACTCCAACTTAAATATAATTCCAGCCAACACTGACAATTATACATTATGTATGTAATGTGATTGTGTGCGTAGGCAGGTATTACCTACCTTACTCTTTTGTTGTAGGTAGATTTGCCACCTTTTCTTCAAGACAAACCCGAACACTTTAGCCGCACACAGCATTTTTTGTATACGCTTTGCATATATTTTGTGATGAAATAAAATTTATAAACACTATTTGTGCAATAAATTAAATACATTTTAACTTTGTCACCAGAGATGATAAACCAGTGCCAGGGCTCAGATATCTGAAGTCACAATCCATAGAAAAAGAGGTACCTTATCCAATATTCAAAAGAAAAGCCATATTAGGCTGCCTCCAAATTGGGACCCTTATCTATGGAATGGCAGGGGGCTGCAATCACAGTGCTCTGTTAGGCCAGAAGAGATTAACACCAGGATACAGAGTGCACTTCTTAGCTGGGCCGACCCCACTTAACACAACAGACATCATCCATTATACACTTACTGTATAAGGGCACCTAAATAATTGTATGTACAACCACTGTGTGTTTATACATTGCCGAGCTGAGCAGCATTTGGGGAAATTTCCGCCATTGATCAATAATAAGTTCTGCTTTCATTATATCATATATATCATAGGCGTGCGCACATGGTTTGCCGGGTCTGCACAGGCACACCATAATCACCCCATGCGCATTAGTGTTATTATTCTATGTAGCAACAGGAACATGGGAAAGATCTCCCTCTTAGCGACTGTGCCATAAGAGAAGTGTTTATCCTTTTCTCTTTCACTGTGCCAGCAGGGATGTGTCGGGGTCATATATATGTAGATACATACACATGCATGTGTGTTTGAGCTTAAGGGTGCACACCCAAATGCATTAGGATGCGCACATCTATGATATATATATATATATATATATCAATCATACTATATCATATATACAGCACAACACAATTTTGGTCAGCACTGGAAGAAATATTAGAGTTCATGCAGTACTTATAACCAAGCTTTAGGATTTTCTCCCCACACTCTCTACTTAAAGCTACCACCCACTTCCTCACCACACATATTCTTTAAAAATTCCCTTTTTCACGTCCCTTAAAGGGTAACTCCACTTTCGTGGGGAAAAAAAAAATAGCATATAAAGAGAAATTAATATAGTGCATATTATTGTGACACTAATCATTTTGTAATTGAATGTTATTAACTAGTACCTGACCGCCCACTGTCAAATGACGGCGGGACGGTGCAGCTCTTATGGCGGGCCGCCGTCACATGACGGCGCTCGCTTTTTGGCCACTAGGAGGCGCGCGCGCGTGCCCGCAGCGTAGCTGGGGACCCGATGCGTGTGCCCCGCGGCCGCGATGTCCGCCAGGCACCCGCGATTGCCCGGTAACTGAGCAGGACGTGGATCTGTGTGTGTAAACACACAGATCCACGTCCTGTCAGAGGAGAGGAGACCGATGGTGTGTCCCTTGTACATAGGGACACCGATCGGTCCCCTCCCCCAGTCAGTCCCCTCCCCCCACAGTTAGAATCACTCATATAGGGAACATATTAACCCCTGCAGTTAACCCCTTCCCTGCCAGTCACATTTATACAGTAATCAATGCATTTTTATAGCACGGATTGCTGTATAAATGTGAATGGTCCCAAAAATGTGTCAAAAGTGTCCGATATGTCCGCCTCAATGTCGCAGTCACGATAAAAATCGCAAATCGCGCCATTACTAGTAAAAAAAAAAATAATAATAAAAATGCTATAAATCTATCCCCTATTTTGTAGACGCTATAACTTTTGCGCAAACCAATCAATAGACGCTTATTGCGATTTTTTTTTTACCAAAAATATGTAGAAGAATACGTATTGGTCTAAACTGAGGAAAAAATTTGTTTAAAAAAAAAAAATTAATTGGATATTTATTATAATAAAAAGTAAAAAATATTGCGTTTTTTCGAACTTGTCCCTCTTAATTTGTTTATAACGCAAGAAATAAAAACCGCAGAGGTGATCAATAAGGATGAGCCCGGTGTTCGATTCGAACCCATGTTCGAATCGAGCACCGGGCGTTCGCTCGCTCGGCGAGCCCAGAACTATTGGGGCCGCTCGCATCAAATTCGTGTGATGCGAGCGGCCCCGCAATGCATTGCGGCCCGCGCAGTGCAATGCTGGCTGATGATTGGCCAAGCATGCACTGTGACCCCGCATGCTTGGCCAATCACAGCGCCGGCAGAGAGGAGAGCCATAATTGGCTACAGGCAGGATGCCTGTAGCCAATTATAGCTCAGGGGCTTTAGTACACGCCCCACGGTATAAGAGGCCGCCGCGCCGGCGGCCTTGCATATTATGTTTCAGTCAGTGTCAGCGTGTCAGTGTGCTGCTGACAATATGTGCTCTATTTCTGGGGATATGTGTGTGCGTGCTGTTAGTACAGCATTGCAGTATCACATCTGGGGGGTGTCTATAGGTGGCCTGTGAAGGGGGGCAGGTTTCCTGTGCTTAGAACTTTCCCTGCAAAAAAGTGTCATTTTTGCAGGAAAAAAGCTATTTAAAATCAATCGCGGCTAATGAATTGATGGCTTCTGTAACACAGAGAACTGTCATTCATTAATAAAAAAAAAAAAAAAAAGCGTAGGGGTCCCCCCAAATTCAATAACCAGGCCCTTCAGGTCTGGGATGGATATTAAGGGGAACCCCAGACCCCAAAAAAAAAAAATGGCGTGGGGTCCCCCTCAAAATCCATACCAGACCCTTATCCGAGCACGCAACCTGGCAGGCCGCAGGAAAAGAGGGGGGGACGAGAGCGGCCCCCCCTCCCGCCTGAACCGTACCAGGCCACATGCCCTCAACATTGGGAGGATGCTTTGGGGGTCTAAGACCCCCAAAGCACCTTGTCCCCATGTTGATGAGGACAAGGGCCTCTTCCCCACAACCGTGCCCGGTGGTTGTGGGGGTCTGCGGGCGGGGGGCTTATCGGAATCTGGAAGCCCCCTTTAACAAGGGGACCCCCAGATCCCGCCCCCCCCCTGTGTGAAATGGTAAGGGGGTACAAAAGTACCCCTACCATTTCACCAAAAAAGTGGCAAAAATTGTAAAAATGACAGGAGACGGTCTTTGACAATTCCTTTATTAAAATCTTCTTTCTTCTTTCTTCATCCTTCGGTTTCTTCATCTTCTCCTTCCTTCATCTTCTTCCATCTTCTTCTTCCATTTTCTTCTTCCTCCGATCCGCTTCTTCTTGCGCTGGTCTTCTCGTCCTTCTCGTCCGGCATCTTCTTCCGTCGGCGTCGGCGTCGGTGTCGGCGTCTCTGTCTCTTCTTGGGCCGCTCCGCGCAATGGGAGGCTCCCGCTGTGTGAGGCTCCGCTCCGTCTGACAGGTCTTTTATAATGGAGGGCACCTGGTGACCCCGCCCCCTCTGACGCACAGGGACGTCATGGGGAATTCCATGATGGCTTTCCCCATGACGTCAGAGGGGGGCGGGGTCACCAGGTGCCCTCCGTTTTAAAAGACCTGTCAGATGGAGCGGAGCCTCACACAGCGGGAGCCTCCCATTGCGCGGAGCGGCCCAAGAAGACACCGACACCGACGCCGACGGAAGAAGATGCCGGACGAGAAGGACGAGAAGACCAGCGCAAGAAGAAGCGGATCGGAGGAAGAAGAAAATGGAAGAAGAAGATGGAAGAAGATGAAGGAAGGAGAAGATGAAGAAACCGAAGGATGAAGAAAGAAGAAAGAAGATTTTAATAAAGGAATTGTCAAAGACTGTCTCCTGTAATTTTTACCATTTTTGCCACTTTTTTGGTGAAATGGTAGGGGTACTTTTGCCATTTCACACAGGGGGGGGGCCGGGATCTGGGGGTCCCCTTGTTAAAGGGGGCTTCCAGATTCCGATAAGCCCCCCGCCCGCAGACCCCCACAACCACCGGGCACGGTTGTGGGGAAGAGGCCCTTGTCCTCATCAACATGGGGACAAGGTGCTTTGGGGGTCTTAGACCCCCAAAGCATCCTCCCAATGTTGAGGGCATGTGGCCTGGTACGGTTCAGGCGGGAGGGGGGGCGCTCTCGTCCCCCCTCTTTTCCTGCGGCCTGCCAGGTTGCGTGCTCGGATAAGGGTCTGGTATGGATTTTGAGGGGGACCCCACGCCATTTTTTTTGGCTAGGGTTCCCCTTAAAATCCATACCAGACCTCAAGGGTCTGGTATGGATTTTGAGGGGGACCCTACGCCATTTTTTTTTTTTTTTTTGGCTGGGGTTCCCCTTAATATCCATCTCAGACCTGAAGGGCCTGGTTATTGAATTTGGGGGGACCCCTACGCTTTTTTTTTTTCATTTTTTTTATTTTTTATCAATGACTTTTTTTTATGAATGAGTTTCAATGAATCACTGTTCTCTGTGTTACGGGAGCCGTGAATTAACATTAGCCGCGAGTGATTTTAAATAGCTTTTTTACTTTCAAAAATGACACTTTGCGCAGAGACAGTTCTAAACACGGGAAACATGCGCCCCTTCACAGGCATACTATAGACACCCCCCCAGGTACGAAATTTAAAGGAATATTACACTTTTATTGTTTCAATTTAAGCATTATTAAAATCACTGCTCCTGAAAAAACGTCCGTTTTTAAAAAAAAAAAATTGCATTGATACATGTCCCCTGGGGCAGGACCCAGGTCCCCAAACACTTTTTATGACATTAACATGCATATTAGCCTTTAAAATGAGCACTTTTAATTTCGAACGTTCGCATCCATTATAACTAATAGGGTTCTAAAGCTCGCACAGACTTTAGGTCCGTTCGCGGGTTCTGGTGCGAGCCGAACGGGGGGGTGTTCGGCTCATCCCTAGTGATCAAATACCACCAAAATAAAGCTCTATTTGTGGGGAAAAAATTATAAATTTTATTTGGGTACATCCTTGCATGACCGCGAAATTGTCATTCAAAATGCGACAGCGCTGAAAGCTGAAAAATGGCTTGGTCAGGAAGGAGGTGTTCGTACCTGGTAGGCAAGTGGTTAAAATAGACCTTTCCTTTTCAATCTACAGCCAATGTAATTTTCTGAGAATGCATTGCAATATGGCTACCTGGGAGTTTTCTGTACAGAGAGTGTGTACTGACCACCCCCCAGAAACATATTTACTGTTTGTGTGATTGGCTTACCAATTTTGCCAGAAGTCTGCCTAAGATACAAGTCAGATTTCAGGCATCCCTTGCAACAAAAATTTTATTTTTTGAGAGATGCTTTCAACAGGAACCCATCTAAAGGGATGCAGGCCCAGCAGATTTCCTCATTAGAGCTCTGCAGCTGCCACACCTGACAGTTAATTATGAAACCACTCCCATTAGACCCACTCAGAACAGAGGCACAGAGAAACACTCATGGATTTCTTCAGAACAACAAAAGGTAGGAATCTGCAACAATGTTATAATTCTTGCAATGTACATAGATAGCCCAGAGGGGAATGTTTTTTTTTCTCAACAAAAGTGGAGTTACGCTTTAAATCTCGGGTGGTCCTACTCCTGCACACAATTTATGTAATGATATAAAAGCACCATTCTGGGCAGGTGTAATATGAGTCCATGATGACGCACCCTTGGGCTGGGTTCACACCAGAGGAGCGGCACTAGCAAAACTGCCAGATAACCCCCCCTCCTTGGCGCTAACACCGCCCCTCCACCATCCGCTGTCCTTACTGTGGATGCGGGTAGTGAGAGAAGTGGTCAGAGCTGCTGTGGCCATTTTCCAGCTCAGCGGGCTCCGGTGTCCTCTCATGGAGTCCTCTGCACACTGCATCTCCTCTCTGCTCCTCCTGGTGCTAGGCGTTCAATAGGATCGTCTGATGTGTTGGCCAATCAGGAAATGGGTTTTATACCTGCTTCCTGATTGGCCGGGAGGAGGATTAGTGTTGCAACAGCGAATATTCATATATAATATTCTAATATTAATTCCATGTTGCAACACACCTGGGGGGGACTTCGGACGCATCCTCTGCGACCCAAGCCTACGCAATTTTGAAGCCTATTAGAGCCGGCTGCTGTAATTCATGTGCCTGGTGCCCCGAAAGGTGCTGGACAAGTGAATAGGGGGCGGCAGCAGCGGCCGTGTATAGATTCATGCTGTGTATGAATCTATCCAGTGCATACAGGGGGTGGAAAGGAGAGAGGGGGCGGTGCCCGGGCTCCCCTAATGGATGGGCCACCAATGGTTCACACATTTGTGAATTAGATGTGGCTTTCCCCGCATCCAATTTGCATGACATGTGAGTGTGGCCGGCTCTCAATGGAGACGGTTCACACATCTCTGGAGTGGCCGTGGTTCGCATACAAAAAATGTCCTGTGCGTCTTTTGGTCCGACTCAGGTGCAAATTCAGACAAAAATTTGGACCCAATTCGCACCTCAACCAGTGAACAGACACGCACCAGACACCATGAACAAACACACGGATGCACATATGTGAACTTGTCCTCAGGCGTTGTACCTTTTTAACAGCCTGCTCTCAGTGGGTTGAATGACACATTCAACAGTGTACCCAAAGTATATTTTTATAATTTTTTTCATACACATAGAGCTTTCTATTAAAGCTCTATTAATTAAAGAGTGCATCTGCTTAAGTGCCCCAAGAGCAAGCTGCTTGCTCTGGGAGCACCCAGCAGGAGGGAGGAGCCAGGAGCGTGGGCTTGGGACCAGAGATAACGAGGATCCAGGCTACTCTATGCAAAACCACTGCACAGAGCAAAGTATGTTATTTAAAAAAAAAAAAAAACAAGGCTTTATCCACTTTAGCCCCCCCCCCCCCCGGAAAGGATTTACCCCCTTAATGACCAAGTCATTTTTTCTGATACGGCACTGCGTCGCTTTAGCTGACAATTGCGCAGTCGTGGTACATTGTGCCCAAACAAAATGAATGTCCTTTTTTCCCCACAAATAAAGCTTTTTTTTTTGGTGGTATTTGATTACCTCTTCCTACTATAATACATATCCAAAAAAAATATATAAAAAAAACTTCATCAGTTTAGGTCTATACTTATTCTGCTACATATTTTTTAGTAAAACAAGTCCCAATAAGCATATATTGATTGTTTTGCGCAAAAGTTATAGCGTCTACAAAATAGGGAAAAGATTTAGGGACATTTTATTTTTTTAATTGTTTTTACTAGTAATGGCGGGGATCAGTGCTTCCCTGACTTTGACTTCCCTGACTTTGCAGCCCTGAGCTGTCCAGAGTTACAATGCTTCTCTAATTAATGCTCTCCTAGTCTGGCATGTCAGTTTAGGTGGACAGCCATGTCTTGGTAGGTTTGCAGTTGTGCCATACTCTTTCCATTTTCAGATGATGGATGAACAGTGCTCAGTGATGTTCAAGCTTGGGATATTTTTTTATACCCTAACCCTGCTTTGAACTTCTCCACAACTTTATCCCTGACCTGTCTGGTGTGTTGCTTGGCCTTTTATGATGCTGTTTGTTCACTAAGGTTCTCTAGCAAATCTCTGAGGGCTTCACAGAACAGCTGTATTTATACTGAGATTCAATCACACACAGGTGGACTCTATTTACTAATTAGGTGACATCTGAAGGCAATTGGTTCCACTAGATTTTTTTTAGGGGTATCAGAGTAAAGGGGGCAGAATACAAATATACGCCACACTTTTTAGATATTTATTTGTAAAAAATGTTGTAATTTTCCTTCCACTTCACAATTATGTGCCACTTTGTGTTGGTCTATCACATACAATCCCAATAAAATACATTTACGTTTTTGGTTGTAACATGACAAAATGTGGAGAATTTCAAGGGGTATGAATACTTTTTCAAGGCACTGTACATGAATGGTATATTTGTACATAGGGAAGCTGGAATATAGTAAAAAAATGGGAACTTAGCCTTTAATTCTTAGTTCTCCATAGAGGCCTGATGTTGAAAGCCTTAATAGGCTTCTGTAAGGTACCAGTGTCACCACATGGCAAGAGGTATGGTGCAAGGAGGAGGCGAAGAGGCATCTTTTTTTTCCCTAGAGGGTGTTTAATGCTACCCTTTAATCTCTGAAAAAGCGCAGGTGCATTAGAAATGTGAAATGTGTCATATCCTGGACCTAATTCTGTCAGCCTTTATTGTCTCCACAAGAAATGTATTACAAGCCTTGAAAGACATATGTAATATATAGCTAACATATTTATTGTTTACAGAGGTATTGTATCCGAAGAAAACAGTGTAAAATTGTTGGATATTGCTGATATGTTCTATTGAGATAAATATGATGTTTTTAAAAATGTCTTAACAAAAAATAAATAAAAAGAAATTTTGATAAGATAACATAATTAAAAGAATTTATGGTTTATGCACATAAATTCACAAGCATTAATTACCATGAGTCGGTAAATAGAAATGTAATGCAATAGCCTATATAAAGCTGCAAACACCAAGTTTTTTAAAGCGCCTTACAAGTTTACCATAAATAATTGCTAAGCTAATAAATCAGTGACAATATTTAATGACCAGTGATAAAACAATTGATCTGAGGATAAAATAAATATAAAACATCAAACAATGTGAAAAACTGTATTAAGTACAGTGCTGATGAGAAACCTCCACAGACCACTTAAGGGTGTTCTTTCACCTTAGAATTTTGACCCTCACTACAAAATGCCAAATGCTCATATTCTCTTACACCAGGGATCAAACAGGTACTCATGGATGGACTCAGCAGTAGTAACTCTCAGATGCAATGCTGTCCATGTGAATCATCAAAGCTCCCCCATTGTAATCACCAGCTTCAACAAACCAGGCTGATCAATAGACACAGCCACTCATGGATGCACCAGATAACCCAGCTCAAAGGAATTAAAAAGGGAACATAGTGATCACTGCAATATTTTTTTTTTGTAAACAGTTAAAGTTGCACTTATGTGAATGTAACAAGGAAGAATGCTTGGCACAGTAAAAACCTGGCAGTTAAGTGGTGCTGTGCAGAGAAGCCTGTATGCCACCAAACAGCTATCAGATTCCTTTAGCCCAAAGCCATCAGCTGAATTCTAGATTGCTAAGCTCCTCCCAACGCATTTCATCATTGCTGACATCAATAGAGGCATAGATGCAATGAGGTGTATGGTAGGGAGTCAAAACAGTTTGACTCTAAATCAAATATCAGGTACTGAAGCTTGCAATTTGTAGTAAACAAATGTGTGTCAGGACTTGTTTCACTTGCTGGTGGCACTGTTGTTCCCAGAGTCGAGGGGTGCAGTTCCAGTGGCCACCAGCAGGTGTCCCCCAGCAGCTGGGCTGTCAGCGTAATTAGGCTGCACCTGACGTAGGCTTCTGGATGGTAAATAATACCCCCTTTGACTGAAGTTCAGTGTTCTTCCAGTGTGCCATCTCTCTGCCTGATTTTGATCCTTGTTCCTGTACCTGCTCCTGTACCTGATCCTAAGACCTGCTCCCAGCTCCCAGTACCTTGCTCCTTGCTACTCTTGTTTCCTGTCTTTGTCCTGACCTTGCCCTGCTCATGTGTGCTCATGTGTTTGTGCATAGTCAGTTTATTATTTGGGGTGCTGCACTTTCATGTTTATCTGTCACTTATATTGTTTATGGTTTAGTAGGTTTACTGGTGTTGGGATTGTATTATTTGTCTTAATAAACTTAATTTAACTTGCTTCAGCCTGATTCCTGAATTATTAACGTACAGCCTACTGATCTGGCCATCCTTTTTTAACCTTTTTTTGCAATCTTTGGAAGTCTTTTTTCAACTAACTTTCTGAGTCTGGATTTATGCCAAGGCATTGGTCGCATTACCTTTGCAAAGGGAAGAAACAGTTTCAGGCAGAAGGCCAGCTCTCTCTGAACATCACTACCCCCAAACCCCATTGATAGATTCCACAGGACTACCACATACCATTAGTCACGTGACTGGATACAGAAGGAAAACAAGTTCCAATGTTTCAATGATAACGTTTTTTTCTTTTCATCTGTCTGACAGCAGAGCCCTCCGGTTTAGTCTATGGCCCCAAATACATCCTCCCTCTGCAGCATCTGAGGTTGCTTATTCTGCCTCTATCCTGAATGTAGGGCTAATTTAAATTGAAGACATTATTTATATTTATTCAAATAAAAGGGGAACCTGAGCAGATCTATAATCTACTGAAACATTTACATCTTATAGTTGACTTAAAGTAACTTGTAATTTCCCAAGCAGAGTTTAAGTTCATAGTAAGGTAGACAGAAATTTTGAGATTACATATGGCAAGCTCAACTTTGCACCACAAATACCTCTTGCATAAGATATACTGGAAGAGAAATGCCTAAATAAAAGAACAATGAAATGCCTTAACTCATTGCTGTCTGCCTGATTTTTTTTAATTTATCAACAATAAATGTGAACATTAAATTGCAGTACAGATTTCCATAGCAGCTGTCGCACGGCTCTCTACAGGATCAGTGATAGCTCTGTGAGATGTAAAATTGACTTAGGATAGCCTTCTCCAGAGAATACCACACTTCTAGGATAACTGTGGACCCATCTGTAATTTGTTAATTCCTCTACGCATCAATTAGAAATCCAGATATTATTTGCACGCAATAGTTGACTCAAAATCAATTTCTCATTTGTGCCACCAATTTTGAAGAGGTCAATGTCATGCAGTCAGTGAGAAAAGCTTTTTATTAAATAATTTTCTGTTGTGCAACATCACAAATTACATTAGCTATATTGTCCTTGTAACTGTATTAAATCCTTATCGTTATTTCCAACAGAATAATAATGACTGGGAGATATGAAAATATAACACCCCCTAGATGATCCAGTTTATCCCCCCCCCCGGGGATAGTCACCTCCTCCCCCACCCTTCCTTTTACCTTTTCACTATTCTCCACCTAAGCTCTTTTCCTATGTACTCAATAATCTTTCACATGTCCCTTCCTTCTCCTTTAAGGTTTACTGAAACCTTTACAAATCCAATGTCTAATTATCCTTAATGATGATATTTACCATGCAATTTTTGGCCCTTCCTGCCACTTATTCCTTTTTCTACCTAAGTCCCAGACTTTGCTATATTATTGTTCTAACTGGTTATGTTTATACTGTATTTACTACCTTGAATTACTCCACGATTTGGGCACAACTTGCCTAATGAATTCTGCTCAAACTCTTCTTGATGTGATCGCTTCATTACGTTGTACTGATGTTATGGTTGTTCCCATTCTCATTTCAAAGTAGGTTGATGGTACCTATCTTCTTGCAACACAATGTTTGAAAGTGACATGTTCATTGTATCTTGTCCTTCTCCTTTCCAATTAAACTATTTGAACAAGAAAATATAACACAGGTCTGCTTCTGACATGTTAATAATATCAAGCCATCAGTGATGACACTTTTGTAGAAGATTATATGAAAGAAGAGAAATCACCTACGAGCTAATTCACAAAACACTCCTACCACATCCCATATTTTGTAGAAGCGCCAACCCTTGTGTCATGTGTTTATATAAATGCTAGAATGTCCTATTGGAAGAAGCATGGGGTCTGCTTTATATGGACCACTGTTTAATTTTACAGGCCACCAAAGGACTACTGTAAATAATGGTATCACATTTCTTGCACCACCTTCCCTTACAGTTTTCTTGTGGAATTAGCCACAAATGTCCAAGGCAGAGGAGAAAACAAAACAAGGAAAAAGTAAGTAACATTTGGGAGTTAAACCAGGTGCTGTCTCCTCTCACTCTGCTGCCCTAGGTATTGTCCCATAAGTGACTTATGGTAAATATAGCACTGTCCATGACAACACTGATTTCTTTCTTTGCAGAGTTTCCTAACTATTTCGTTTCTTTTTGCATTCTCGACTGTGGTTTTGAGATAGTGCTAAGGATGTTGCTATTTCTTTGCAAAGTTTGTCCAAGAAAATAAACACATTGGGTACTTATCAGTGGAACTTTGGACAAGCTTTGGACAAGCAATGCTCTCCTAACAAAATGCTGACCGTATATACTCGAGTATAAGCCGACCCACCTAATTTTACCACAAAAAAATGGGAAAACGTATTGACTTGAGTATAAGCCTAGGGTGAGAAATGCGCAGCTACTGGAAGTGGAAAAGAGGGTCAACAATGCCCATTTGCATGCCTCACTGTGCCCATTTGCCGCCATAGGTCCCCTGAACTTCACACTTGGTTGTTAAGGGTTCCTAGATGCCCCGCTACCTGCAGCCAAAATGTGGGGTCTCTGGACCCAAAGGGTCCCAAAATGACATTGCTGCAGATGGACACAGTTGACCGACATTGGTACGTATCTCGGGGCCACTTAATGATAGGAAAAAATTGCATATGTTGTAGTGTTGGTTCCACTGTGTTTGCACACCAAATTTGGGGTTCCTAGCACCAAGTGGTCCCAAGATATTGGGCTGCAAAATCGGGTCCGAAAATTTCATTTTTTGCTGCAGAAAGGTGCTTAACTTAAGTATAAGCTGAGGGGGGCACTTTTAGCACAAAAAAAATAGGCTGAAAAACTTGGCTTATACTCAAGTATATACGGTAAATGGCCAGTTCACGTACAAAAAATACAGCTGATCCTTCCTGGATCTAAACTAAGCTACACTCCCCACCTAGACACCAACACAGGTGTTTATTCACCTCTACCTATCATTTGAAAGCCTTTTCCTGGTCTTTATGTCCTCAGGCCCAAAATCTTATTTTTTTCCATGCCTGTGCAGTAAATCTCTATAAACGTGAATATGGCTGTACCCCTAGGGTCTCCAGTGTAGGGGTATAGCCTTATTTAAGTCTTGAGGAGCTACTGCAAAGGAGCACCAGGTTCCAGTGCAGTTTTTGGGTAGGAGGATGAAAACCCAAGACAAGGTCACCAGTGTCAGGGAGAAGTCAGTAAGCACTTGTTATTTTACTATGTTCCTTTTTTTTAACTATAAAAATATATTATACTACCAAGGATTCCTAAAACACTATGGGCAAACTAAAAATACAGAACAGCAGACAAAGCTTGCTTTGTTGCTGCATTTTGTTTGCAAAGACCTCTAACTCCGGATAAAGAGTCACTGCTGTGATAGCACATTGAGTTCTATAAACAATAGATGTTTCCTTTTTAGCACAGATTAAAAGTAATCATGCCAAATGATGTGAAAATTAGCCTAGAGTTCCGCCTGCTGGCTGGATACAAGACTACACATTAATATGCAATATTTGTATTGTATTTATCTGACAAAAAAATGTTGTATTGTTTTGTCCTACCTATAATAAATAATGACAGAGCATATGTGCAAAATCTCTTTACTTTCCTTTTAAGCAAAAGTGGTGTTGTTAATTACAGCAACCAGTCACATTCCTTGCTTTTCTTTTCCAGTGATTGAAATTGGTTGCCATAAGGCAAAGTTCCATGCCTGTTGTTCCCCTGTGAATAACCCTTTTGAAAGCACAGGTTACATTGTCATCTTCCACACATCAATGGCTTAAGTAACAGAACTATTCTGACAATTATAGCATACAGTAGGAGCCCACTTTCATACATATAAACAAACTATTGTCCTATTCTGACACCAATTCCAGTTCCATTACACTACCAAGAGTACATAGAATGCCCAAAGGCTCATGAATGTATTGTAGTATCACAGAACTTAGAGTATGTACGGAGCACATATCTGGTCTCGCCTTTGCTTTTGGTAAATGCTATAATTTTTAGATTGCTGGTCTACCCCTAATAGTAACTACAAATGACTCCCCAATATCAATATCTTTAGGAAACTTTTGGATTATTATTTGAATAGATGACTTATATAGTGAGGTATAGTGTGTAACATTTCTCTTTCCTTCACAGCTTCCCTATGCAATTATTTGAAAAGAAACTGTTATATACTGAGATGAAGAGTTCTTTGTAATTTAGAAAATGTTGAACTGCTTATTAGAGAAGAGTGAATTTCTTAAAATCGAGTTTTCTATTTGCCCCATGTGACCTTGCAATCAGGTTATTGCGTAAAATTCTGACCTACTGCACATTTTACCACTACAGGTTAAACTTCATTTTTGTAATAAAAAAATAAAAAAACTGATAAAAATGTTCAGTTTTTAGTATTTCATTAACTGAGATACTAAAGTTTGTTGCATGAAAGAGCAGAACACCTAAAACTCGAACAAAAGATAACATTTGAATGTATAGAATAGAAATCTTTACTTTGGTGTAAAAATGTGTCAGAAAAAGAAAACACAAAAGACTGTGGATATATGTAATCAAGCAACTGCAGAAACATATTTACTTTTCGCTCTGATGCTTTTGTACAATCAACTAGGAGAATAATGTGATTTTTTTTTTCCATCTAGACCTGAAGCACACAATAACATGTGTGTGTTAGAACACACAACATGATTGGTATGTGTCAGTCACAAAACAAAAAATACGCATTCATTATGGTCAATATTCCAGAAAGTCTCTGCATTGTGAATTAAATAGTGGCTACTATTCTTGAATCACACAGAGGATAAACAGAAAGCTAGCTTAGCTTTTCAACCTTAACTTCCATTTTCACTCTGTAACTCTGACCCTTGGTCTGATGATAATACTACGATTCTTAAATGCTTTCTAGATTGTTTATGGTTTTGTCAATACATCTGTTACATAGATTAATTTAGAGCAACAATACCTGACAACTTACAGTGACAACTGCTGGCTAGCAAAATGCATTGGGACTATGATTAATGGGGATGATGACTTTTTGTGGTACTAAGTGAAAATTGAGAAGAATTAGTTACAGCAGTAAAGAACATGGGTAGTTAGCAAATACCCTTTGACATTGATGAATAGATTCTTAATTGTACTGAGCAAAATGTAATAAGAATTATTGACCGTAGTTGTAATAAACAGCAATTAAGCATGGTATTTGACATGGTGATTTTATGGTTTATCAATCTTCATTTCAGTGTCAATCTTACAAAAATAAATCCTGCAAAAAAAAAAAAATGATGTGAAAATATACAAAAAATTATTTTCAAAAAGTTTTCTATATATATATGTATGTATATATGTATGTATGCCCCCCTCTGACCCCCCGGGAAAGCCATAGGGATGTCCCCGTGCATCAGAGAGGGCGGGGTCACCCGGGAACATCACGGTGTGGCCCCGCTCTCAGTTATAAAAGAACTGTCAAAGCGAAGACTTATTATCATGCGGTGGGAGCCTTCCATGGAGGCGGGTCAGTCGAATTTTTATTTATTTTTTGGTTCGTCGGCAGAGAAAGAGAAGAAAAAGAAGACTTTGTGGGACATTTTTATTTTTTAATAAAGGACTTGTCCCAAACCGTGTCTTGTCATTTTTACCATTTTGACACTTTTTTTGTGAAATGGTAGGGGTACATATGTACCCCGTTACCATTTCACACAGGGGGAAGGTTGGGATCTGGGGGTCCCCTTGTTAAAGTGGGCTTCCAGATTCCGATAAGTCCCCCACTCACAGACCCCCACAACCCCCGGGCAAGGGTTGTGGGGATGAGGCCCTTGTCCCCAACAACATGGGGACAAGGTGCTTTGGGGGGCTATCCCAAAGCACCCTCCCCATGTTGAGGGCATGTGGCCTGGTATGATTCAGGAGGGGGTTGCTCTCTCGTCCCCCTATTTTCCTGCGGCCTGCCAGGTTGCGTGCTCGGATAAGGGTCTGGTATGGATTTTTGGGTGGACCCTTCGCCATTTTTTTAAAAACTTTTGTGCTGGGTTCCCCTTAAAATCCATACCAGACCTGAAGAGTCGGGTATGGATTTTGAGGGGGACCCCCCACGACACTTTTTTTTAAATTTTGGCACGGGGTCCCCTTAATATTCATACCAGACCCAAAGGGACTGCAATGGACTGGGGAGATCCCATGCTGTTTTTTTCAATGACTTCTTTTATCTGTATTGCCGGGACCGACAATTCATTATAGCCGTGAGTAGTTTTAAATGACTTTTTTTCCTTTAGAAATTTAATTTTGCTCTCGGACTGTTCTAAACACGGGAAACATGCGCCACTTTACAGTCATACTATAGACACCCCCCCCAGGTACGAAATTTAAAGGAATATTTCACTTTTATTGTTTCACTTTAAGCATTATTACAATCACTGCAACAAGGTCATGTTCTTAATTCACTGAGTGTTACTGCATAAAGGTTTTAGATTGTTAGTAGAGCATTACAAGTTAAAGCGGTTGTATACTCAAAAAATTTACTTTTACCTAAAGGTAAGCCTATAATAAGGCATACCTGTAGGTAAAAAAAATATCTCCTAAACCTGTACGGTTTAGGAGATATTCCCCATGCAATGAGCTGCTGACTGCAGCGGCGCATGTGCACGGGGGATTCTCCGCTGAAAGGCCGAACCTTGCCGGGAAGAAGTCTCCCGTGCGCATGCTCTGGAGTCGCGATACCCGGAAGACGCGCTGAGGGAACATGTCGGCTACCTCGGCGTGGACCAGGTAAGTTACCAACGCCTTGTTCTAAGGTAAGTATTTAACACCTTTTATGACAATACCATGCATATAAGCCTTTAAAATTAGCACTTTTGATTTCTCCCATAGACTTTTAAATTGGTGTTCCACGGCTTTCGAATTTGCCACGAACACCCAAAATTGGTCGCTATTCTGCGAACAGGCGAACACCCGATGTTCGAGTCAAACTTACGTTTGACTCGAACATCTGTCTCTTTCCTAGTTGGCAGCATAAAGGGTATCAAAACGGTCTGTTAGCTGTATGCCAAAATATCTAAAAGAGGACCTGGCCTAGGTAAAGGTAAAAGCGGCCTGTAAGCTGCTTGCCAAGGAGGGGGTCAGTTGAATGGGTAGGATTTCTGACTTTGAGAATTGAATCTTGAAATTTTGAAAGCAGTCCAAAATGCTTGAGTTCTCGCATCAGGTTGGGCAATGAGATCAGGGGTTACGAAAGGTGGAACAGCACATCATCAGTGCATGCTGACAGCTTGTGTTCAGCATTGCCAACTTTCAGACCTTTTATATCTGCATTCGCTCTTACGGTAGGCAGTAACAGCTCTAATACCAAGGTGAAAAGGAGTGGGAAAGGGACATCCCTGTCTCGTGCCATTCCTGATTGGGAACCATGAGGAGAGCACCCCGTTTATCTTGACCTGTGCACAAGGAGTCGAGTACAGGGCCATAATTGATGTCAGCATACGTGGTCCTAACCCCTGGGTCTCTAACACCGCTCGCAGATATGACCAATCAACTCGGTCGAAGGCCTTTTCAGCATCCGTCAATATGATTATGTAAGACTTAGGGTCGGGACGGGCATGGGCCCAGTGGATACGTTGGATAGCTGTAATGGAATTGTCTCTAGCTTCCCTACCTGTGATAAATCCCATTCGATCAGGGTGGATTATATGGGGCATAAGGTGTTTCAGCCTGTTCGCTAGAATTTTTGCCAGGATTTTAATGTCAACGAGGGATATGGGGCGGTAACTCTGGGGGATCGTAGGGTCTTTGCCTTCTTTTGAAAGTACTGTGATGTGAGCCAGCAGTGCCTTGGGGGGGATAGGATTACCTTCAGCTATGGAATAAAAGTAGCTACACATAGGTGTCACCAAGAGGGGAAGGAAAGCCTTATAGTATGCCTTGGTGTAGCCATCAGGTCCAGGGCTTTTCCCGTTGGGCAAGGATTTCACTATTAGCTCAATCTCATCTGGAGTTTTTGGTATCTCCAACGTGGCGCATTGATCTGTGGTATCTGTGGCATTAGGGATGCCATGCATTTTTTGCATGATGCAGTCTTTAAGCGTGAACTTATGAAGCTTACAAATGATCTCTCTGAGATTGTCCACATCTTGAGATGGGGGTCTGAGTGCTCTATGTGCACGATCTATCTCGATGGGAGCAGAGGCTGGTAGTTCCATTATTTCCCTAAAGATGTCCACCAGTGTGGGGATTATGTCCCTGGAAGTTGTGGCTTCTGGCAGGCCCCCGGATATCTTTATATTTGCCCTCTGACTGCGATTTTCCACATCATCCAATTGACATAGTAAGGCATCAATCTGCTGATCCTGCATGAGGCATTTAGACTGTAGCACAGCAATGACAGGGAGAGCTTCCTCGATTCTTTCCTCTAAGAAATCTACTCTGGCACCCAGGTGTGAGGTGTCAGCCTTGAGCTGTGCAATGTCCTCTGTAAAGGCTTTCTCTACCCTGCTAGTGAAGCGCTCCAGGTCCTCTGAAGTCAGGCACTTCAGGGCCTCTATCTGGAGAGGCAGGGGAGGCAGGAGGGGCTGATTCACTCCCTGACCCTGGGGAGGGGACCAGGGAAGCTGCATTCTTCTGAGGCTAAGCTGTGGCAAGCTGGGAGGATTTTGCGTCCTTTTGAGCCTTCCCGGTCGGCGCCATCTTGGAAGCCTTGCAGATTCCAGCTGTCCCTGCCACGAGTGATCGGTCCGTGACGGCTGGGAGGAAGGGCACAATCGCTGGGACATTGAAGGAGCTGTTGGATATAAGGATCCCCCTCCAGAGCTATGCTGTGTGCGGCGGTGGTACGGAGCTGAGGCGATGCACGTCCTCACTCCTCCATAGCTAGGACACACCCCTTTCTCTCTGTATAGTTTTAATTCTCATTTTGAATTTCATGTAATGTCCCTGAAGCGGACTTTTGTTGGAAGTTTAAATTTACATCCTTGTACTTTGTAAAGCTTTTCTACAACAGCAAAAAGGTATTACAGGCATACCCCGCTTTTATGTACACAATGGGGTTTATTTACTAAAGCTGGAAAGTGCAAAATCAGGCTCACTTCTGCATGGAAACCAACGAGCTTCTAACTCCAGCTTGTTCAATTAAGCTTTGGTAATAAAACCTGGAAGCTCATTGGTTTCTATGCAGAAGTGAGCCTAATTTTGCACTTTCCAGCTTTAGTAAATAAACCCCATTGTGTACTTTAAAGTGGGGTATGCCTGTATTTTTTTTGATAAGGGTGGGGAGACAAAGATCAGTTAATAGACTAGACTAGACTAGACTTGAGTGGTTGACCTTTGATATCCTGTGTTTTCAACCGAGTTGACCTGGGAGAATAGAAACGTGAGCGTACTATGCAAGCTGAGGTTAAGAATTATGGTGTGAGCCCTGCAGAGAGGACACAAGCAGGTGTGCTTATTCAGGCTTCCAATGTCTGAATATGGCTGCTTGGCCCAGAGAACCATGGTAAGTTTCTAACTCCATGGTACTGGAAGATATGGGAACACTTTGCCAGTTGATTTGGGAGTCTATAATAAGGGTATCCCTTCCCAGGGAAAGGAATTCCCCCTACATACCTTTTTAACAACTGTTGCTACATACACTCCCTCCCCCAACTTTTTATGTACCTTAGTTCAAGAGCCATGGCTTGCTTCAGTGTTTATTAGTAATGTTTCATGAACTTCCCACCTGTCCGATCCATTTTGTTGCTTGAAAATCACCTGCAGATGACAGGGGCACATTAACTGACCACAGTGTCAGGGCTCAGCAGCCATGATATACCGTGGTCAGTTTACAGGGGGGGATGGTAAAGCCAGGCAGGATCAGTCAGTTTTTTTTAGGTTATACAGGGAGCCAAATGACACAGAACAAGCACTGTGCTGAATAACATGCTTTAAGGGAACAGGATCTGTTTTTGTTTAGGTTAACAAATGCTTTAATTGTTGTTGGTTTATTGTTAATGATATTAAAAATACAATAAACATTTGCAGACATATTTTATTCACTCTAGATAGTGTTGGGGTGCATGTATGCAATACCATGTGAAACTCTGTGAGCATGATAAGCTTGTGATTGTATCTAATGACACAACCCCTCCTGACTGCTTTTCATAAATAGCCAGGCAAAAAACAGGGAGGGCAGTAATAAAGAACAGGGGAGCCCCTCAAATGTCAGCAGGAATCCCCAACCACACAAACGTTTTCTCTTTTTGAAGTTTGTAGTTATGCGCATGGAGAAAATTGCAGTCACCGTAAATTGGTTCGGTCAACTGTACTGCTAATCATTTAAAACTACAAAAAAAGTACATACTCACTTTATCAGCTCATATAATATAAATATGATGGTCTACTATGAACTTAAAGCAACTTTATTACTTTTTTTTCCCTACAAAATATATTGTGTTAAAAACATGCAATTATCCTGTCTTTAGTTTGAAGCAAATAATAGAGAGTGGTATCCTGCTAATCCCATGCTAGTAGGATATCTTTGACTATTTTAAACACACATTTTGCAGTAGCAGAGATCATTCCTTTCATTTTTGAGTGATGCCTCTACCGTGCTAGAGGTATAAAAGAAAATTATATACAGGCTCTTTGTAATGGGCAAATCTAACATTTTATTCTTCAGCTCCGGCATCTAGCTTTAAAAAATGACCCACTTGGTAGATCATCTGTTTCTGAAAGTCACTCTTCTGACTTAACCTGAATGTTTATCCTTGCCAGGGTTGCTCATTTTTCACTGGCTGCACTGCTATCATCTTAGGCAAAAAGAAAATCTGGCTTTACATGTATATATCTGCTTTTGCAGACATGGTGTAGATAGGTGGCTTAAAGTGTATGTAAACCCAAACAACCAACATCTCTTATTTGCTTCTTTTTGGTTTGTTAAGTATACCATTGAAAGTGTTATGTTATACAGTATCTGTTTCTTAAGTACAAAAAATAAATAAAAAAGAGAAAAAAACGGGGGGCATATTTATATCTTTGACATTTTTTAAAGGTATCACATCCTAAATTTCAAATCATATATATAAAAATACCCTAAAAAGAAAAACTACAGGACTGTAAAGGTACCAAGTCATGACAACATTATACCGTCTTTCCCCGAAAGTAAGAAATCTTCCGAAAATAAGACCTACCGCTTGTTTTGCCTTTCGCAGTAATATAAGGCATCCCCCCGATAATAAGGCCTCCCCGATAATAAGGCCTCCCCGATAATAATAAGTCCTCCACCGAACATAAGGCCTCCCCGATAATAAGGTCACCCCGGAATAAAAGGCCCCCGAAGCTACGGTACCGTAAGGAGTCTGATCTTCTGGACCGCCACGCAGCTCACTGATTGGCCGCAGCGCAACCAGAGCTGTTCAGGTAGTGCGAGCTCTCTGGATGACGAGTGACGTCACCCATCATCAGAGAGCCCGTGCCGCTGCCAGGACAAGCTGTCACCTTCTGCCGCCTGCTGATCGCTCTGCCCTGACGGAGTATGGCTGACTCACAATTAGACAGTGAGTGAGTCGCGCGGGGCAGGAGTCAGGCACATTGGAGGGGAGAGACTCCCCTACGTATGTCAGTAATAGCTTGTAGAAACTGAGTTTGGGTTGGGATGGAAGGAGATAACCAACACAGTGGAATGACTCTCTTAGCAGCTAATAAAATATAGGAAGAAAATCTGTTTGATGCCTTTGCCAGATCAGGGAATGGGAGGCCCAGGAGGAGATGTAATGGATCCAGCAAAAGAGGGGACTCAAAAATTGCTGGTACAATTAACTTGCACTGCCAAAAAATATGGTAGTGAGTTCCTCTAGTTTTACCACATCTCCAACAAAGAGGGGAGAGAGAGTATGTAATACCTTGTGGGTCCTGTACCAGAAAAATAACACTTTAAATGCTGTCTCTCTCTGTGCACTACACATCTGGATATTTTGGAAGTTGAAGTCCATATTGTAGCCCACTGATGGAGGGAAATTGGTTGTTGTATAATTTGAGTCAATTTTCGCATGTAGGAGTCTACAGAAAGTGGAGGGGTCTCCTGAAGCAATTGGTAAAAAACAGATATTAGCCATGTTTGGTGGGGGCCTTGGGAACAGATGAGTTCAAAAGGCTCCCAGACCTCCATGACTTCTGGGGGAAAAGATCACAGAGCTTTCCATTCTATGGGCCCCGTCCCTCCAAATAAAATTAAGAAACCATCATTTGAGCAATTTTAATTGGGCCATAGGGATAGGCATGCTCTCAAAAAAATACAGTAATTTTGGCATAACTGACATGTTCAACACATTGATCCTACCTATCCAGGATATTTGGAGAGGATTCCAACGTCATCATGGCCTTGATGTCCTTAAACAGGGGGATATAGCTGGCTGAGTATAGGGATGAGTACGATGTTGTGATTCTTATACCCAGGTACTTGAGAGAGGAGGTGCACCAACAATAACAAGGGTATGAGTTTTGAAGCGATAAAAGGTATATGTAGCAGTAGGGCTTCTGTTTTAGATGCGTTGATTTTGTATCCGCATAGAGAGCTAAACTGGTATAGGAGAGCATGCAAGGATGGGAGGGAAATATGTAGGCTGGTAAGAGTTGGAAGTACATTGTCCGCAAATAGAGATAGCTTATATTCCCTATGACGCATGGGGACCCCTTGGATGTCAGGATGGGATCGTATAGCCTCTGCCAGGGGCTCTTGGCATAGGATGAAAAGAAGTGGGGAAAGAGGGCAGTCCTGTTTAGTGCCATTAGACATTGGGAAGGGCCAGGACATAAATTAAGCCATTTGGACCTGCGATGAGGAATTGGAGTAGTTTTTAAGTTTAAAGGGATTGTGAAAACCAAATTTAGTAATTTATCAAATGCTTTTTGGGCGTCGAGGCAATGATATCAATAGTACGTCTAGTGTTGTCCCCCAAATGTCTAGTGGGGACAAAACTCACTTGGTCTCTATCGATTCGTTTTGTCAAAAATGGGGAAAGGCGGTTAGCCAAAATTTTTGTGAATAGCTTATAATCCAAATTTAAAAGTGCAATCAGCCTGTAGCTGTCTGGAAGCAATGGATCTTTATCCGACATAGGTATAATTGAGATATAGGAATGTAAAAACTGCTGATGAGGGGCAGCTTCAAGTCCGACATGAATGTCTCAAAAGCCTTCTGGTCAAATAGGGAATGAAGGGTGGGGGTAAGGCAGTTATAGAATTTATTGTAAAACTCACCAAAAACCTGGGTCATAGTCTGTGGGCAGTGAGTAGGATTAACATCTGGTTGTTTGAGGTGGTCAGGGAAGGAGAGATAAAGTTAGGGTTGAGATTGGAGACCAGCATTCTATGTGGCTTATTGGAAAAAAATGTAATAGGGGCTTCCTGATTGGCTGGGAGGAGTATCAGTGTGTCAATAGCAAATATTCATTCGCTATTGCCACACAAGTGGGTGTGCTCGGAGCGCAGTGCTCTACTAGAGCCTCTGGCACTAATCACTTGCTTAAAAAAAACACCCCCCCATTGGAATCCATAGTCCGGCGCCCTGTATGTAGATCAGGGGGCCGGATGCATGGATGTTGGGGCGCTGCCCCCCTTATGGAGTGGATGCCACTGCTTGAAAATCCTTTGATTTTCAAGGAGTTGAACATGGGTGGAATTAGCAGCTAACTATATCTATTAGAGACTTATGTAGTGAGATTTCCGCACATTGGTATGCAAAGCATTCATGAACATTAGGGTAAACATTTTGGTACACTTTTCTTCTTGTGTGCCATCTCCACTGCTGGCAGGTCCATGTTTGCCCTAGCCACTATGTATGCTGCTGCTGCTGTATGCTGAATGTTTCCAAAGAGGGTATTTTCTGCTCGTTATAGAATTTTTTTTTATTCCCAGAATTCCACCCATTTAAAAGTCAGCTACAAAAAGTGTAGCTGCTGACTTTTAATAATGAGACACTCACCTGTCCCACGGTCCAGCGATGCAGGTGCAGGAAGCCTCACTCCTCTCCCCCTCCTCTCTGAAGCGCCGCCATTCTAACTGTAGGCGCTTGGCTGTGGCTTCACAGCCCGGTGCGCAGTGCGCACGTGCGAGCCACGCTGCGCGCTGTGAATGACCGGGCAATCTTCTGGGACCTGTGACGTGTCCCAGAAGATTGTAGGGAGGGAGAGGTGAATTTACTTCCGGCGCCACAAAGCCAGGGGAGGATGTGGGAGCTGGGTGTCCGTAAAAAAGGGTACCCGCTCCTCCCCCCAAAAAATGACGTGCCAAATGTGGCATGTCAGGGGGTCACCTGCACTTAAAGCGGAAGTTCCATTTTTGAGTGGAACTCCACTTTAAGTTCAGCTGTAAAGTCATTAAGAAATATAAGAAGCCAGCCTGCTAATGACCACCAACAACTGAAAATTTAGTTTAGAGATGTCCTAATATTTTAATAATCTAATAGATCTGCTTCTAATTTCACTGAAACATTTGCATCTTAGCTATTTTATCATACATTTTTAGATAACTGTTTCAGTTTGCATTTTTAGGATAGTCACAATACAGATGAAGACAAATTAAATAATGTTTCCCTGGTAACCCGATAATGGTAACTCCTGAAGATTTTGAGAGGTTACTTCAAAGACAAACAAGCTTTAGGATGCAAATTGAGAAAGGACCATTAGGATTAATAATACAAAGTATCAACAATTTCTGTGCAGAATAGCACCATTTCTGGTAATATAATGAATGGAGACATACATATATGAAAGTCAGAGTACACTATAATAGGAATAGAGAATTATGGCACAGTAGGGGTTAGGTGAAATTTGTCAAAGAGGAGAATAAGAATAAAAAGTAATATACTGGATTTGATAGGAATAATAAAGAGATGGTGCAGTAGAGATACATTTTTGGAGTCATAAGTTTGACTGGGGTCTTGGTACTTGGGCATGCTTCTCATGTGGCCCTATATATAACTTGGATTCAGCCTCGAGCTTGCTAGAGGAGAACTGCAGTACATATTCACATACTTATGTTTTATTTATTTATTTTGTTTTTTAACATTACCTACAGGCTGCCACCTACTCCCAAATGCGGACACACTGATATCTAAGCAGAAAACATACACAAATAAAATATATATTTGCTTGGTAGCACATATACCTGCTTCTCATACATGAAATGTGAAACTGTTGATCTATAGGGTTCTCATTCTGAGCTAAGCACACAAATTAGTTTTTGCCATATGCAGAATAGTCTGTCTTTTTCTCTCTTTTTCTCTCTCTCTTTCTCTATCTCTCTCTCTCTCAATTTCAAATAAGCTTTATTGGCAGGACCAATTAAATTTTAGCATTGCCAAAGCCGTTGGGTTTGTATGGGAAAGGGGGATAGCACAGGGGCAGCCTTTGAGGTGTGGCGCAGGAGGAGGATCAATATAAATTAGATAGGGGGTGAGTCCATGTAAGCAATTTTTAACTCCTCAGTTTTGTCTCTGTCATGAAAGGTTTCACCTGCTGGTGGCGCTGTCAGACCTTTGGCCTGCAGTACTGGTGTCCACCAGGGGGTGTCTCCTAGCAGTATGGAACTGTCAGGAAAGGTTTCACCTGCTGGTGGCACTGTCTGATCTTTGAGCCGCAGTATTGGTGTCCACCAGCGGTTGTCTCCTGGCAGTGTGGAGCCAACATCATCTCCTGCGATCAGGCGTCACCTGAGGCTAATTGCAGGAATTGTGTACTTATACCCGGCAAGCACTCACACACTTGCCTTGGTATTGTCCTTGAGCCCTGACCTGTACCTGTGATCCTCTGTACCTGTGCCTGTATCTGAACATGAACCTGAACTTGAACTTGAACCTGACCCGGAACCTGTTCCTGTCCCTGTCCCTCCTGTGATCCTGTTATCCTGCTGATTTCCCGTGTATGACCCTGGCCTGGCTACGTTTACGATTCTGGTATTCCCCATCTATTGTACATACCTGTTTTGACTGTTGTTATTTGTGGGTCACTGTCTGGTTGTTGGATTGTTGTACACTGTTTGGTATTGGAGGTGTTTTTATATCTTTATTCATTTATCTTAATAAACAACATTATTTAACTTTACATGCGTTTGGTTCCCTCTGTTGCAGTCCACACGGTTCTGGTCACACCTGTTTATGACAGTCTCTCTCTTTCTCACGCTCTCTCTCTCTTCAATTGAAATAAGCTTTATTGGCAGCACCAAATACATTTTAGGAGTCCGTGTAAAGGATTTTTAAGTCCACGGTTTTTCATGTCCCTCTCAGTCTGTCACATGCTCCTCTTCCTCTAATAGAATTTGAAGTTTCCTCTCCTCTTAGTGAAGTCCAGGATAAGAAAAAAGAGTCTCCATAACATTGGATGATGGAAGTAACATCAAACGTCACTTTCACCCAATGGTCTTAAAGGGGACATATTTTTTTTTTTTTAAAAGACATTTATTTATTTATTTTTTTTATTGCATTTAAGTGTAAATGTGAGATCTGAGGTCTTTTTTTACCCCAGATCTCACATTTAAGTAAAAATAAAAAGTAAAATAAATAAAAATAAAAGATTTTAAACTCCCCGTCCTGCCGAGCTCGCACGTGGATGAAAATGGTGTTCAAACCACACATGTGAGTTATCGCCGCTGTAGCAGAGCGTCCCAGAGAGAGCCAGGAGAAGTCCTGTTCGGGGTTTATACGTCTCCCAGGCTCCTCTCATATACATTCAGAGGTCTCTGAGACATGATCCAGTTCGGATCTTAGTCCTCCTTTCCAGGCTAATTTAAGCTCCCCTGAGCAAACAGCCTTTGCTCTCTGCCTGGGACACACAAACAGGGATGGTTTGTGAGGAGCCAAAAGGTTGGTAAAACCCTTTAAAAACTCTTTACAGAAACTGACAAGCGGTAGGCTTGCTCAGCCTGATAGTTAGAGACGGTGAATGTTATAGTTAGAGCCGAGACACGGCTAGGACTTTTGTTTGTTTATTTCTGTTTTGATATGTTTTCTGGAAGACTGTGCAGCACCTGTGTATGGACTTGTATTTAAACCAAATAAACCCAGCACTGTTTTTACTACCTCAAGTGGATTTGGTATCTGTGCCTTACTAAACAGCTCATCCCAGGGAGCTTTGTACCTGCTACCTGTCCCCCAGGTTACATATGGTGGATTTCAGCGGGCAGCTGTAGTAAGTTACTACTTAAAAGGCCAGTACCTAGAGTAATTAAACATGGAGGAAATCCTAAAACAGTTGATGATATCCAACGCTGTGCAACAGCAAACAAACGCTGCACTGCAGAAAACAAACGCTGCACTTCAAGCTGCACAACAGCAAGCAACCGCTGAACAGCAGAAAACAAATGCTGCACTACAGCAAGCAAACGCTGCACAGCAGAAAACAAACGCTGCACTCCACGCTGCACAACAGCAAGCAAACGCTGCACAACAGCAAGCAAACGCTGCACAACAGCAAGCTAATGCTGCATTCCACGCTGAACAGCAGAAAACAAACGCTGCACTCCACGCGGCACAACAGCAAGCAAACGCTGCACAACAGCAAGCTAATGCTATCGCACAGGAACAATCGCAGAGGCTGTTTGAACAGCTAGCCACTGATGCAAAAGCAGATAGGAAAACCTTGTCTGAGGTTGTGGAGACAATAGCACAGTGGTCACCTGCTAACGTTGATAATGTTGGAGACAAGCCCTCAGCCATCCATGTGGCTCTCTTTTTGTCTAAGATGACCACAGATGATGATCCAGAGGCCTTTCTGCTAACGTTTGAACGGACCGCTGAGAGGGAAGGTTGGCCTAAAACACAGTGGGCAGGACTGGTCGCCCCGTTGCTTACTGGGGAATCACAGAAGGCCTACTATGATTTGGAGTCAGCAGAAGCAGCAGACTATGAAAAGGTCAAACAGGAAATACTGGCACGACTTGGTGTCACTTTGGCAGTTCGAGCACAGCGGGTCCACAGCTGGTCCTTCCAAGACGAGAAGCCTCCAAGATCGCAGATGTTCGACCTAATTCACCTGGTGAGGAAATGGCTACAGCCGGAGTCCCTGTCTGGGCCACAAATAGTGAAGCGTGTGGTCATGGACCAGTTTCTGAGGTCACTACCCATTTCCCTGCAGGAGTGGGTGAGTCAAGGAGACCCCAATTCGGCACCCCACCTGGTGGAACTCGTTGAAAGGTATTTTGCTGCAAAGAACCTGGTCACCACCCCTACAGCCGCACGGACTTTCCGCCCAAAGCCACGGTCTCCCCAGGCAACCGGTAAGACTGTTCCAGGGGAAGTGGGTGGTAAGCATGGCAAGGAAATAGGGGGGAGGATTTTTGGTGCCAGGACTGAAGCTTGGCATCCCAAACAAGGGAAGCCAGTGCCTGTCAGCAAACCAAACTGGGGAAACGTCAGGTGTTTTCGTTGCCAAGAAATGGGACATGTTGCGGCAAATTGTCCATTGACAGATGAACCAATGCAGTGTGATTTATCTATTAGAAGGCAGTCTATGTTTGCAGCGGTTTCATGTACTGCAACCCCAAATATGAGAAAACCAATGTGCCAAATGACTGTGAATGATAAGCCTATTACAGCCTTGCTGGACTCTGGAAGTCTAGTGACTTTGGTTACAGCTGAAATGATTGAACCTGTGAATTATCATGCAAAAAATATTGCTGTGATCTGTATACATGGGAATACCCGGGAGTATCCTGTAACCACTGTTCACTTTAAAACTGGTTTAGGTACAGTGACCCATCCGGTTGGACTTGTTCCCCACTTAGTGCATGAGGCCATCATTGGTAGGGACTTCCCTAAGTTTTGGGAACTGTGGGATCATCCCAACTCGGTTGCAGTACCTGACTCAGTCGCAGAGCCAGAATTTATGGCCACTACTGACAATGTGGGTTCAGGGGACTCTTCTCAGGGCTCCCCTGCTTTTCCTCTATCGGTTATGGCAGGAGAGCTGGAGGACCCTGAGGACGTCCCCACTACCAGTAGACCCGGACAGCCGTCTGCTGACCCCGAGCCTATGTTAGAGTTTGATGACCTTAATGTGCATAAGGAAAATTTTGTTACTGAGCAGAGAAAAGACCATACCCTTTCCAGGGCCTGGGAAAATGTAATAGTGATTAATGATGTACCTGTCGAACCCGGGGACAGGCCCTGTTTTCCTTATTTCAGCAGCAATGAGGATTTACTGTATCGTGTATGTAAAATGTCAGCCCCACTATCCCATTTCCGAAGTCCTTTAGTGCCCTTGCCTATCATTGAAGTGCCCTTTGAGAGGATTGCCATGGACCTTGTGGGCCCACTTCCCAAGTCTGCCCGGGGTCATCAGCATATCCTCGTAATCATGGATTATGCTACCCGTTACCCTGAAGCAATTCCCTTACGTGCCGCGTCTGCTAAAAACATTGCCAAAGAACTGTTTATGGTGTTCAGTCGGGTTGGCATCCCGAAAGAAATCCTTACAGACCAGGGCACCCCGTTTATGTCGCGAATAACTAGGGAGCTCTGCAAGTTATTTAAAGTGACGCAGCTGCGAACCTCAGTGTATCATCCTCAAACGGATGGCTTAGTTGAACGCTTCAATAAGACGTTAAAAAGCATGTTAAAAAAGGTTGTGGACAAGGATGGGAAAAACTGGGACTTCCTGATACCATACTTGATGTTTGCCATCAGGGAGGTTCCCTAGTCCTCTACGGGGTACTCCCCATTTGAGTTGCTTTATGGGAGACACCCTCAGGGACTCTTAGACATAGCCAAAGAAACTTGGGAGGGAGAACAAACACCCCATAAAAGTGTCATTGAGCATATTGCCCAAATGCAGGAGAGGATTGCAGCAATCATGCCAGTGGTAAAAGAACACTTACTGCAGGCCCAGGCAGCCCAACAGAGAATATATAACAGGGGGGCCCAACTCTGTGTTTTCTCACCTGGTGACAGGGTCCTGGTGTTAGTTCCCACTGTTGAGAGCAAGTTCCTGGCTAAGTGGCAGGGTCCCTTTGAAGTAATTGAGAGAGTTGGGGAGGTCAACTACAAGGTTTATCAACCAGGAAAAAGGAAGCCCGAACAGGTTTACCATATAAACCTGTTAAAACCCTGGAATGATAGAATGGCGTTAACTGCGAGGCCTCTCCCAGTAACGCCTACGGGTACTGAGTCCCCTCTCATCCCTGAGGTCACGATTCCAGACACCCTCTCATATTCCCAAAAACAGGACACTAGAGAATTCCTGATAAGGAATAGAGAGAAGTTTTCAGAGTTACCTGGCACGACTTCAGCAGTTCAGCATGATATTGTTACTGAACCTGGGGTATGTGTCAAGCTCAAACCTTACCGAATTCCTGAAGCGAGGAGAAAGGACATCAGCAAGGAAGTTAAACAAATGTTGGAGCTGGATGTCATTGAGGAATCCAATAGTGACTGGTCTAGCCCCATTGTGTTAGTCCCAAAACCGGATGGCACGTGGAGGTTCTGTAACGACTTCAGGAAACAGGTGACAAAGTTTGACACATACCCAATGCCTAGAGTAGACGAACTTATAGACCGACTTGGCAAGGCTCGCTATCTTACCACTTTGGACTTGACAAAAGGGTATTGGCAAATACCCCTAACTGGTAGCGCCAAAGAGAAGACTGCGTTCGTGAACCCAGACGGTTCCTTTTAATATAAAAAAATGCCTTTTGGGTTACAAAATGCCCCAGCGACATTTCAGAGGGCCATGGACAGGACCCTAAAACCCCACCGACGATATGTAGCAGCCTATCTAGATGACATAGTGGTACATAGTACTGATTGGGAGTCTCACTTGCCTCGTGTCCAGGCTGTTCTTGATTCCCTCTTCAAAGAAGGTTTTACGGCAAATCCAAAAAAATGTGCCATTGGTCTAGAGGAAGCCAAGTATTTGGGCTACACTATTGTCCGTGGTGTCATAAAACCACAAGTGAGTAAAATAGCAGCCATCCAGGAATGGCCACGCCCTGCAAACAAAAAGCAGGTCAGGGCCTTTCTTGGTATTGCGGGGTATTATAGAAGATTTATCCCAAATTTTGCAACTATAGCTGCCCCTCTGACAGACCTTACGAAAGGGAAAGACTCTGTAATGGTGAAATGGTCCCCAGTAGCAGAGGAGTCTTTCCAGGTCCTGAAGAAGGCTCTGTGTGCACAGCCAGTACTGTACTCTCCCGATTTCTCCAGAGAGTTTTTGGTTCAGACGGATGCGTCTGATGTTGGCATCGGGGCGGTACTGTCACAGGTATACAATGGGGAAGAACACCCTGTCGTGTACCTAAGCAGAAAGCTCAATGACCATGAGAAAAAGTATGCGGTCATTGAAAAAGAATGTTTAGCCATAAAATGGGCCGTGGACCCACTCAGATACTATTTGTTAGGGCGCCAGTTTGACTTAATAACTGACCATGCTCCCCTGAAATGGATGGCCCAAAAGAAGGAGACTAATAGACGAGTGAACCGGTGGTTTTTGGCTCTACAGGATTACTCCTTCACCGTAAAACACAGGCCAGGTGTGGAGATGGGGAATGTAGATGCCCTGTCCCGTGTTCACTCCTGTTGGGCCACAGGTGTTCCAACCCTGGGGTTGAAACAAGGGGGGAGGATATGTAGCAGAGCGTCCCAGAGAGAGCCAGGAGAAGTCCTGTTCGGGGTTTATACGTCTCCCAGGCTCCTCTCATATACATTCAGAGGTCTCTAAGACATGATCCAGTTCGGATCTTAGTCCTCCTTTCCAGGCTAATTTAAGCTCACCTGAACAAACAGCCTTTGCTGTCTGCCTGGGACACACAAACAGGGATGGTTTGTGAGGAGCCAAAAGGTTGGTAAAACCCTTTAAAAACTCTTTACAGAAACTGACAAGCGGTAGGCTTGCTCAGCCTGATAGTTAGAGACGGTGAATGGTATAGTTAGAGCCGAGACACGGCTAGGACTTTTGTTTGTTTATTTCTGTTTTGATATGTTTTCTGGAAGACTGTGCAGCACCTGTGTATGGACTTGTATTTAAACCAAATAAACCCAGCACTGTTTTCACTACCTCAAGTGGATTTGGTATCTGTGCCTTACTAAACAGCTCATCCCAGGGAGCTTTGTACCTGCTACCTGTCCCCCAGGTTACACCATGCATGTATTAACTGCAATGTGCTATGTTATCTGTTTATGTAAATAAATATGTCAAAATTCATTTTTTACCGAATTGGGTGTCGCGTGTCTCAGCTAAAGTCCCAAACTCCTCTTTTTGATCTCAGATTTAGGGATGGAGGCGCATGAGTACATATGCTTCATTCAAAGTCCCCCCCCAAAAAAAACCTTCTAGTTAATATTTACCGGAATAGGTAATCAGCTGAATGATCACACAGGTAGTAACAGTAACTTGCATTTCACTAAACAGGTGAAAAGATAGAAGCAATAATGCAAAACAGTTTCAGGATGGCAAGTATGCATACAGCGTAGAATACAAAACAGATTATGAAAGCTGAACAAACACTGGACTTTTCACTGCAATGTCTCGTTTGCCCAATCAAAAATGCCCCCTTAATGACTGCCCCACTTACTCCTACTTCTCACTGCCAGCACCCCAACACTTCTTACTCCTTGGCCTCCTGCCTGCTGCCTCTGCCTCACAGCTCAAAAGGATAGAAGCAATAGGTAAAGGGTCTTGTTGGCCCTGAGATGGCAGCAAATTCTCTTTGTTCTCTTTTGCTCCCTTTTGATCCATTAAATATACAATTAAATGTGTGTTTGTTATACCTGTTTGAAAAGTATAAAATGTAAATAAATATATATTGATCCTGCCAGAAATCGTAATAGCTGTTAATTGCATGTGACCTTTATCTTTTCTGTTTGTAATAAGTTATAATAATAATAATAGTAATAATAATAATAATAGTAATACGTAATAAAGAATTGTTCCCAGCTATCTCAGCATACTACAGAAGTCCTCTCCTCTATATTATGTAGAAGAGAAGCGTTTATGTAGCCCTTGTGAGCTGGGGATAGGTAGCTGGTACAAAAGCTCCCTGGGGTGAGCACACTTTTGGGCACAGATACCAGTCCAGTGAGGTAGTGACAAACAGTGCAGTGTTTATTGGTGCTATTTACAAGTTTATTTACAGGTGCTGTACAGTGTTTCACAAAATTAACGAAAACAAGCGAAAATTCCAAAACAGAATCCTAGCCATGTCCTGGCACAAAATCCACATCCTAACTACCAGGCTAAGCAAGCCTAATGCTTTTCAGTCTCCACATGCAATGGTACAGTTTCCACCAACATTGCAGCTTTCACAGACCTGACTTGTCTGTTTCCCGGGCACAGGAGCACTCACTCTGAGTTCCAGTTGATCCTAAATTGCCAAAAGGGAGAAGTGCAAAACCCAAACTGGATATAGAAATCAGAGGAGCCTGGGAGATGTGTAAACCCTGAACAGGACTTTTCCAGGCTCCCTTTGAGACACTCTGCAACACCCTGATCTAAAAACAGAACGCTATGTATGCAAACAATTATATGTACAGTGCCTTGAAAAAGTATTCATACCCCCTTGAAATTTTCCACATTTTGTCACGTTACAACCAAAAACGTAAATGTATTTTTATTGGGATTTTATGTGATAGACCAACACAAAGTGGCACATAATTGTGAAGTAGAAGGAAAATGATAAATGGTTTTCCAAATTTTTTACAAATAAATATCTGAAAAGTGTGGCGTGCATTTGTATTCAGCCCCCCTGAGTCAATACTTTGTAGAACCCCCTTTCGCTACAATTACAGCTGCAAGTCTTTTTGGGGATGTCTCTACCAGCTTTTCACATCTAGAGAGTGATATTTTTGCCCATTCTTCTTTGCAAAATAGCTCAAGCTCTATCAGATTGGAAGGAGAGCATCTGTGAACAGCAATTTTCAAGTCTTGCCAAAGTTTCTTAATTGGATTTAGGTCTGGACTGGGCCATTCTAACACATAAATATGCTTTGATCTAAACCATTCCATTGTAGCTCTGTCTGTATGTTTAGGGTCGTTGTCCTGCTGGAAGGTGAACCTCTGCCCCAGTCTCAAGTCTTTTGCAGACTCTAACAGGTTTTCTATTAAGATTGCCCTGTATTTGGCTCCATCCATCTTCCCATCAACTCTGACCAGCTTCCTTGACCCTGCTGAAGAAAAGCATTCCTACAACATGATGCTGCCACCACCATGTTTCACAGTGGGGACAGTGTGTTCAGGGTGATGTGCAGTGTTCGTTTTGGCCAAAAAGTGAAATTTTAGTCTCATCTGACCAGAGCACCTTCTTCCACATGATTGCTGTGTCCCCCCACATGGCTTTTCGCAAACTGGAAACGTGACTTCTTATGACTTTCTTTCAACAATGGCTTTCTTGTTACCACTCTTCCATAAAGGCCAGATTTGTGGAGTGTATGACTAATAGTTGACCTATGGACAGATTCTCCCACTTGAGATGTGGCTCTCTGCAGCTCCTCCAGAGTTACCATGCTTCTGTGATTAATGCTCTACTTGCTTGGCCTCTCAGTTTAGTTGGACGGCCATGTCTTGGTAGGTTTGCTGTTGTGCCATATTCTTTCCATTTTTGGATGATGGATTGAACAGTGCTCCATGATTTTCAAAGCTTGGGATATGATTTTATAACCTAACCCTGCTTTAAACGTCTCCATAACTTTATCCCTGTCCTGTCTGATGTGTTCCTTGGCCTTCATGTCGCTGTTTGTTCACTAAGGTTCTCTAACAAACCTCTGAGGGCTTCACAGAACAGCTGTATTTATACTGAGATTAATTTACAGGCACGCAGACTCTATTTACTAATTAGGTGACTTCTGAAGGCAATTGGTTCCACTAGATTTTAGTTAGGGATATCAGAGTAAAGGGGACTGAATATAAATGCACGGCACACTTTTCAGATATTTGTAAAGAAAATTGAAAACAGTTTATAATTTTCATCCAGGTTCACAATTATGTACCACTTTGTGTTCGTCTATCACATAAAATCCCAATAAAATACATTTGCATTTTTGGTGGTAACTAGAGTTGAGCGGACACCTGGATGTTCGGGTTCGGCGGGTTCGGCGGAACTTCGGAAAAAAGTCTGGGTTCGGGACCGAACTTGACCCGAACTTGACCTCGAACTCCGAACCCCATTGTCAATGGGGACCCAAACTTTTGAAGACTAAAATGGCGGTAAAAAAGTAATGGAAAGGGCTAGAGGGCTGCAAATGGCAACAAAATGTTGTTAAGAGCATGGCAAGTGGATAGGGAAATAACTTAAAATAACAAAAAAAAAAAAAATTTAAAATAAAATGCTGGAGGCCCCCTTCTCAGCAGAAGAGCTACAGGAAGTCAGTAAGAACCTCAGAAACTCAACAGCACGATGCCGCACATATGGTGGGAATACCCCAGAATACGCACTTTCTGGAAAAAATGATTCAATTTAATGGATAAGATAGTGGGAAAATAAAATACTTGGAAATTAAAAAAATGAAAAAATTATAATCTTGACCTAGGAGGACAAAATTCAAATGGAGTAGGAGGTTGAGGTGGCGGTGGATGTGGCGGTGTAGGTGGAAGCGGCGGTGGAGGAGGACGAGGTAGCCAACACTGGTTCAAAAATACAATGGCTGGGTAAGGCTAGTGGTGAATGATGTGTCGAATTCTGTCCCCCGTCGCATAGTGTCCGCCCTGTACTGCGCTTGCTCAGTACGTAGGACAAGGGGATTTTGAAACTCTCCGAAGACGATGCGCGGTGACTCCAGGTTCAAGCCACATCATCCGAGGTTGAAGCCTAGCCAAGCGAGCCCTGTTACTATGTGCTACCGTATGTCCACTTGGATGGTGGGGCTTGAACCTGCACTCACTGCCCAGGCGACGTTCATCTTTGGAGATTTGGTGAATCTCCTTGTCCTCCGTACTGCGCAAGCACTGCGCCTGCACAGTAAGTGGCCGGACACTAGCCGATGGCCAGACAGTTTTTGTCAGAACACCGGTATACGTGTCTATTCTGCACAAGGTACGGACAAGTCCTGTGGGATCCATGCCTGGTTCCTTTTAATGAACGTGAGCTTGTCCACATTGGCTCTGGACAGGCGGCTGCGCTTGTCTGTGATAACGCCCCCTGCCGTGCTAAATACACGTTCAGATAATACACTGGCTGCAGAGCAGGCCAGCACCTCCAAGGCGTAAAGGGCAAGCTCAGGCCATGTGTCCAATTTGGAGACCCAGAAGTTGAAGGGGGCAGACCCGTCATTCAGTACGTGTAGGCGTGTGCACACATACTGCTCCACCATGTTGGTGAAATGCTGCCTCCTGCTAAGACGTTCCATCTCAGCTGGTGGTGCTGGTTGTTGTGGCGTGCTGACAAAGCTTTTCCACATTTTGGCCATGTTAACCCTGCCTTCTGAGGTGCTGGCGGTGCCCCGGCTGCGTTGGCGTCCTCTTCCTCCTCCTCTGCCTTCGCCTTGTGCTTCCACCGTACCCCTGCTGCTGCCAAGTGGGAATGCCACCAGCAGCGCGTCTACCAGCGTGCGCTTGTACTCGCGCATCTTACAATCATGCTCCAGTGAGGTAATTAAGGCCGGCACGTTGTCCTTGTAACAGGGATCCAGCAGGGTGGCCAGCCAATAATCAGCACCAGTTAAAATGTGGGCAACTCGGCGGTCGTTGCGGAGACACTGCAGCATGTAATCGCTCATGTGTGCCAGGCTGCCCAGAGGCAAGGAAAAGCTGTCCTCTGTGGGAGGTGTATCGTCTGTGTCCTCTCTATCCCCCCAGCCACGCACCAGTGATGGACATGAGCTGGTCTGGGTACCACCCTGCTGTGAACATGGTTCCTCCTCCTCCATCTCCTCCTCATCCTCCACCTCGTCATCCTCCAGAACTGTGCCCTTGCTGCCGGACAATTGTGTACCTGGCGCTTGTTGGTGCAGGAACCCACCCTCATAGCCACTTGTAAATGACTGCCCTGAAAGCCTTGGAAATTAACCCTCTTCCTCCTCCTCCTCCTCCTCCTGTGCCACATCCTCTTCTATCATCGCCTGAAGAGTTTTTTCAAGGAGGCATAGAACTGGGATAGTAACGCTGAGAACGGCGTCATCGGCACTGGCCATGTTGGTGGAGTACTCGAAACAGCGCAACAAGGCACACAGGTCTCGCATGGAGGCCCAGTTATTGGCGGTCAAGTGGTGCTGTTCCGCAGAGCGACTCACGCGTGCGTGCTGCAGCTGAAACTCCACTATCGCCTGCTGCTGCTCGCACAGTCTGGCAAGCATGTGCAAGGTGGAGTTCCACCTTGTGGGCACGTCACATATGAGACGGTGAGCGGGAAGGCCGAAGTTACGCTGCAGCGCTGACAGGCGAGCAGCAGCAGGGTGAGAACGCAGAAAGTGCGCACAGACGGCCCGCACTTTCTGCAGCAGCTCTGGCATATCGGGGTAATTCTTAAGGAACCTCTGGACCACCAAGTTCAGCACATGCGCCAGGCAAGGGATGTGCGTCAAACCGCCTAGGCCCAGAGCTGCTACGAGATTTCGCCCATTATCGCACACCACCAGGCCAGGCTTGAGGCTCACTGCCACCAACCACTCATCGGTCTGTTGTTCCATGTCCCTAAACAACTGGAAAGGAAAACAGGAAAGTTTTAAAACTGCCTGCTGTCGTTTAGCCCTGGCTGTGCTGAAGTTGGTGGTGAAGGTGTTACGCTGACCGGATGAGGAGGCGGTAGAGGATGAGGAGGCTGAGTAGGAGGAGTTAGCAACAGGAGGCAAACTGAAGTGCCCTGCAATCCTCGGTGGTGGAAGGACATGCGCCAAACTGCTATCCGCCTCAGGCCCAGCCGCCACTACATTTACCCAGTGTGCTGTTAGGGAAATATAACGTCCCTGAACGTGCTTACTGGTCCACGCATCCGTAGTTAGGTGGACCTTGCCACAGATGGCGTTGCGCAGTGCACACCTGATTTTGTCCCCCACTTGGTTGTGCAGGGAAGGGATAGCTCGTCTGGAAAAGTAGTGGCGGCTGGGCACGACGTACTGTGGGACAGCCAATGACATCAGCCTTTTAAAACTCTGCGTCTCCACCAGACAGAATGACAGCATTTCAAAGGCGAGGAATTTTGAAATGCTGGCATTCAGGGCCAGGGATCGCGGGTGGCTAGGGGGGGGGGTACTTCCTCTTCCGCTCCAGTGTTTGGGAAATAGAGAGCTGAACGCTTCCATGGGACATTGTGGAGATGGTTGGTGACCCAGGTGGTAGTGTTGCTGGCAGATCCTCTGTTTGCGGGTTGGCAGGTGTCACTGTCACTACAGAGGTGGATGAAGAGGCCGAGACTGCAGCAGAAAAGGAAGCAGGAGGAGCCAGAGACCTTTCTTGGTTTTTGAGGTGTCTACTCCACTGCATCTCGTGCTTTGCACTTAGATGCCTGGTCATGCAGGTTGTGCTCAGGTTGAGAACGTTTATGCCTCGCTTCAGGCTCTGATCGCACAGCGTGCAAACCACTCGTGTCTTGTCATCAGCACATTGTCTGAAGAACTGCCACGCTAGGGAACTCCTTGGATCTGGCTTTGGTGTGCTCGGTCCCTTGCTGCGTTGGGCAGTAGCAGACGTACTGTCTAGGGGACGGACGCTCCGCTTTTGCACCCTGCTCCCTCTTCTGCTGTGCTGGTGGCTCTCTGCGACCACCGCCTCTTCCTCCGAACTACACTGGTCATCTGCATGACGTTGATTCCATGTGGGGTCAAGGACCTCATTGTCCTCCACATCATCTTCCACCCAGTCTTCACCCCTGCCCTCCTTGTAGGTCTGCACAATGGCGAAAGCAGCAGCAGTTGGCACCTGTGTTTCGTCATCATCCGAGATGTGCTGCGATGGTCCTCCCATGTACTCATCATGAAACATAAGTGGTTGGGCATCGGTGCACACAATCTCTTCCACTTCTGGGGCAGGGCTAGGTGGATGGCCCTGGGAAACCCTGCTAACAGAGTCATCAAAAAGCAGAAGAGACTGCTGCATGATTTGGGGCTCAGACTGATTGGCTGATTTGCAAGGGGGTGAGGTGAAAGACTGATGGACATCGGCTGCAGGTGCCAACTCTGAACTTTCATCAGGAGACTGGGTGGGAGACAATGTGAAGGAACCGGAGGCACTGTCAGCAACCCAATCTACTATCGCCTGTACTTGTCCTGGCCTCAACATTCGTACAGCCTCATTAGGCGTGCCGAAATACCGCTGCAGGCTCTGTCGCCTACTCGCACCTGAGGAAGGTGTTTCACTAGTGCGTGTAGCTGGCACAGATCGACCATGTCCTCTCCCTGCAACAGGAGCGCCACCAGCAGCACCACGACCCGGGCCACATCCCCTTTTTGATGAGCTCAGCAGCCATGATATACCGTGGTCAGTTTACAGGGGGGGGGGGGTAAAGCCAGGCAGGATCAGTCAGTTTTTTTTAGGTTATACAAGGAGCCAAATGACACAGAACAAGCACTGTGCTGAATAACATGCTTTAAGGGAACAGGATCTGTTTTTGTTTATTTTTGGTTAACAAATGCTTTAATTGTTGTTGGTTTATTGTTAATGATATTAAAAATACAATAAACATTTGCAGACATATTTTTATTCACTCTAGATAGTGTGGGGGTGCATGTATGCAATACCATGTGAAACTCTGTGAGCATGATAAGCTTGTGATTGTATATAATGACACAACCCCTCCTGACTGCTTTTTAGACATGTGCACAATAGAAAAATTGTTTAGTTTCGTTTCTGTTCGTTTCCATTGATTCGTAATTTCGTAAGTCGTGGGTGTTCGTATTCGGACTCATTTGTATTTTCGTAAGAGTTAATTTTTTCATTGATTCGTTTTTAATAATTTTCTAATCTTCTTATTCTTTCTAATTTTCATTTATTCGAAATTCGTATTTTCGTTATATTTGTATTCGGACGCATTCGTATTTTCGGAATAGGCTATAGTTTCGTTGATTTGAAATGATTCGTATTTCCATTAATCTATTTTTCGTTGATTCGAAATTCGTATTTTCGTAGATTTAATTACATTCGTACTTTCGTGAGATTGATTTATTCGTACTTTCGTAACATGCGTAGATTCGTATCGGAGCATAATTCATAATTTTACGTAATGTGTATGCTATTTATATGTTTAAGAAACAAAGAAAATCTCTCTCACAAGTCAGAACTTAACTCAGAAATCCACCAAAACAGTGCCACCGACCCTACCACACCCTATCTGGACTCTGGATGGAATATTTTAGAATCAGAACTAACATTCGTTCTTTCGAATTCTCGATCAGCGGAATTTTCGTTATTTCGTATTTTCGTTGTTTTGATTTTCTTTTTTCCGAATATTCGTAATTTCGATTTTTCGTTCATTTTGATTTTCGTTTTTTTTGAATCTTTGTTCGGTATTTTCGTTGTTTCTGTTTTCGTTTTTCCGATTTTCTTTCTTTCGTAGTTTCGTTGTTTCTAATTTAATTATTTCGTATTTTAGTTGTTTTTCATATTCATTCTTTTCGATAGTTAATTTTTCGTTAGAATTTTTAGTAAACCATTCGTTCATTCGTACGAAAATGAACGAATATAACGAATTTCAACGGAAAACAAATTCGTAACTAAACAAATTGCACATGTCTACTGCTTTTCATAATTAGCCAGGAAAAAAACAGGAAGGGCAGTAATAAAGAACAGGGGAGCCCCTCAAATGTCAGCAGGAATCCCCAACCACACAAACGTTTTCTCTTTTTGAAGTTTGTAATTATGCGCATTGAGAAAATTGCAGTCACCGTAAATTGGTTCGGTCAACTGTACTGCTAATCCTTTAAAACTACAAAAAAAGTACATACTCACTTTATCAGCTCATATAATATAAATATGATGGTCTACTATGAACTTAAAGCAACTTTATTACTTTTTTTCCCTACAAAATATATTGTGTTAAAAACATGCAATTATCCTGTCTTTAGTTTGAAGCAAATAATAGAGAGTGGTATCCTGCTAATCCCATGCTAGTAGGATATCTTTGACTATTTTAAACACACATTTTGCAGTAGCAGAGATCATTCCTTTCATTTTTGAGTGATGCCTCTACCGTGCTAGAGGTATAAAAGAAAATTATATACAGGCTCTTCGTAATGGGCAAATCTAACATTTTATTCTTCAGCTCCGGCGTCTAGCTTTAAAAAATGACCCACTTGGTAGATCATCTGTTTCTGAAAGTCACTCTTCTGACTTAACCTGAATGTTTATCCTTGCCAGGGTTGCTCATTTTTCACTGACTGCACTGCTATCATCTTAGGCAAAAAGAAAATCTGGCTTTACATGTATATATCTGCTTTTGCAGACATGGTGTAGATAGGTGGCCTAAAGTGTATGTAAACCCAAACAACCAACATCTCTTATTTGCTTCTTTTTGGTTTGTTAAGCATGCCATTGGAAGTGTAATGTTATACAGTATCTGTTTCTTAAGTGCAAAAAATAAATAAAAAAGAGAAAAAAATGGGGGGCATATTTATATCTTTGAATTTTTTTAAAGGTATCACATCCTAAATTTAAAATCATATAAATAAAAATACCCTAAAAAGAAAAACTACAGGACTGTAAAGGTACCAAGTCATGACAACATTATACCGTCTTTTCCCGAAAGTAAGAAATCCTCAGAAAATAAGACATACCGCTTGTTTTGCCTTTCGCAGTAATATAAGGCATCCCCCCGATAATAAGGCCTCCCCAATAATAAGGCCTCCCCGATAATAATAAGTCCTCCACCGAACATAAGGCCTCCCCGATAATAAGGTCACCCCGGAATAAAAGGCCCCCGAAGCTATGGTACCGTAAGGAGTCTGACTCTTCTGGACCATATCGGCGGGCGCCGCCACGCAGCTCTGCAACTCTTTATTTTTTTTTTTGTTTACAAAACGGTTTTTATTATGAGTAAGGTCATAGTACAAGATTTTGACAGTGGTGGAAAACATACAAGTGAAGGATTTAGTTAGATAATACATTATAGCTGAGAAAAGACATCATATGGCAGGATACACACGTTAAATTATAAATCTACGTAACATTTGCGCGGATGGGTCCATGGATGTGCTGAAGTAAAATAACATTAGTGAACATTACGCAAGTAGTGAGGAATCCCATAGAGCCCATTTTTTTTGGTATATATGCATGGTGTCGTATAACATGTGGTGTATTCGTTCTGATAGTTTTATATTTGCCATACGGTTGAGAACCTGAGGCCATGGTATATTGGGTGAACGCCAGTTGAAAGCTATGGTCCAGTGGATAGAACTAAATAGAGTGTGGATTAATCTAGAACTGGCTATTGGTAAATCTTGTATGGGGGAGAATAAGAGGCACATTTGTGGTGTTAGTGGGATCTTTCTACCTGAGATTCGATTAATCATGAGATTGGCATTGTGCCAGATGATTTTAAGTTGGGGGCAATCCCAAAATATATGTAATAGTGTCCCATGTGTAGGGCAGCCCTTGAAACAGAGTGGAGATGTTGATGGGTAGAATGAATTGAGTTTGGCAGGGGTAAGATACCACCTATAGAGCAGTTTAGTAGCAGATTCCCTGATGGTGGTAGTTTTGGTGCATTTATGTAAGTTTTCAAAGATGGTATCCCATTGTTCGGGGGAGAATGAAACGTTCAGATCTGATTCCCATTGTAGCATGGGGTGTGATTTTTCAGGCATGTTGAATTCGTTTAAGTTTTTATAAATTTTGGAAATTAGTCCTTTGTCTCGTGGAGAGGAAATACAAATCTGTTCGAATTGTGAGAAGGGGGTACGTAGAGTGAGTGAGTAGTATTTTTGGTAGAAGTGTTTTATCTTCATATAATTTTCATGTTCTGTAGGTGCAAGGTCATATTTCGTTTGTAGTTCTGAGAAAGGGTAAAATGTATTATTATGGGTAAGTGCTTTTAAATTTGTTAGATTGTGTCCTTTCCATATTGTTAATGAGCTTTGGTTGTTATCCAAGGAAGTGAAGTGGGGGTCTCCTAGAAAGGATGCTAAGGGAGGAATGTCGGAGATCATGTTAAATTTGGTATTTTGTCTGTTCCACAGTAGTAGTGTATGTGTGACCATTAAATTTAGCGGTCTTATTTTCTGTGGTGAAATAGACTTGGACCAGAGTAGTCCTTGTAGGTTGTATGGTTGGACTGATTGTTCTTTGAACAGGAGCCAGGGGATTTGAGAGCCTGGGGCATACCATTGTGCTAGTTGGTTGAATCTGGCTGACAGATAATATATCTATAAATTTGGGATATTTAGACCTCCTTTTAGTTGGGATCTAAACATTAAGGAGTAACTAAACCTTGGTTTTTTGTTTTGCCAAATGAACTTGTTGATTTCTCTTTGGAGAGAATCTAACGTATTTTTGGGCAGTGTCAGGGGAAGGGCTCTGAAAAAGAATAAGAGTTTGGGTAGTATAACCATTTTCGTTGCCACTATTCTTCCCGAGAAAGAAATTTGGTATGATGACCATATTTTCATTATATTTTTGATGTTGTTAAATATTGGTGGGTAATTTGCGTGATATAGTGTTTTGTAAGAGGGTGTAATATGTATACCTAGGTATCTAAATGAGTGCACCAAATGAATGGAAATTTGTCTTTGAGTGTCATTATTAAGGCGGGTGGGATATTAATAGGTAGGGCTGAGCATTTAGATAAGTTTATACTTAAGCCAGTATGGTCATGAAAAATGTCTAGTGTTTTGGTCAGATTCGGTAGAGAGATGAGGGGATCTGTTAGGAAGAGAAGAACGTCATCGGCGTAGAGGCTTAGTTTGAATTCATTGGACCCTTTAGTGTATCCTTTTATATCTCTGTTTATGCCGTATCTAGGGAGTAGGTCTAATGCCGCGTACCCACGATGGGAAAAAGTCAGAATTGTTGCCAGGGAGTTTGATGCGTGTTTGTGGGTTATGGTAGAGGGCTTTGAAACCATGTAAGAATTCTCTGTTTATGCCGTATCTAGGGAGTAGTATGTCTAATGCCGCGTACACACGTGCAGACTTTTGCCGGCGTACTTAGTCCAGCGGACAATCCGCCGGACTTTCCAGCTGGGTCCGCTGGACTTTCCGAGCGTGTGGACTTGCCCACACACGCACGGACTTCGATGTACCCCTACCCATTCACCTAAGGTGAAAAATGTAAAGTAACAAAAACACACACACTTTTGAAAAAAAAATTTATTGCACTGCTCCGGGGGTCTTCTTCCGTCTTGGGGGTCTTCTCGCCGGACTCCCCCGCCATTTACCAAGCTCTTTTACCGAGCGGGGGAAGTCCGCTACCTTCTTCGTCGTCGCCGCCGTCGTCTGGGGGTCTCGATCCGCCTTCGGGGGTCTTCCGGGGTCTCTTCTGTTCTTGCGGCGGTCGTCGTCTTCCGCGCCGCCTTCTTCTTCTTCTTCTTGTCCTTCTTGTTCTTCTTCTTCTTCCGATGTTGACCCGTCGCTGTCTCTGCCCGGAATGCCTGTGCCGCTCTGCGCTGGGACTTATATAGGGACATGGGGGACAGGGTCACATGCTCATGTCACATGGTGACCCCGCCCCCCTTGTGTTGTCACAGTCCCGGAGGATGCTGGGGACTGTGACATCGCAAGGGGGCGGGGTCACCATGTGACATGAGCATGTGACCCTGTCCCCCATGTCCCTATATAAGTCCCAGCGCAGAGTGGCACAGGCATTCCGGGCAGAGACAGCGACGGGTCAACATCGGAAGAAGAAGAAGAACAAGAAGGACAAGAAGAAGAAGAAGGCGGCGCGGAAGACGACGACCGCCGCAAGAACAGAAGAGACCCGGAAGACCCCCGAAGGCGGATCGAGACCCCCAGACCCTCATCAACATGGGGACAAGGTGCTTTGGGGTGGGGGGGCCGCACGGCCCCCTTTCCCCAGGGCACCCCCCATGTTGAGGGCACGCGGCCTGGTACGGCTCAGGAGGGGGGGGGGCGCTCGTTCGTCCCCACCCCTTTCCTGGCCTGCCAGGCTGCGTGCTCGGATGAGGGTCTGACATGGATTTGGGGGGAACCCCCACTTTTTTCGGCGTGGGGAGTCCCTTTAAATCCATGCCAGGTCACGGAGCTAGCGCGGCGGCATTTACTGCCTACGCTAGCTACGTAACCTGAAGTCACGTGCTAAATGAACGGACTTACCGATGAGCGGCAAGTCCGTTCATTTCAAAAGTCCCGCGGACTTGCCTACTAACGGCGGGATTGTCCGCCGGACTGCCAAGTCCAGCGGATAATTTTAAAACCAAACTTAAAACTTTGGCCCCAAAAAGTCCGCCGGACTTTGGCGCCAAAAAGTCCGCCGGCGCCCACACACGAGGGGATTATCCGCTGGACTTCGGTCCAGCGGATAATCCCGCGGGATAGTCCCTTCGTGTGTACGCGGCATAAGTATGACCAGCTGACGCTGTCAAAGGCTTTATGGATATCAAGGCTGAGTAGGAGTGTAGATTTAGAATGTAGGTTAGAGTCTTGAATGATGTTTGTAGTCAGTCTTATGTTGTCTGTTATATGTCTGTTCGGGATGAAACCTGTTTGGTCTGGATTTATTAGTGGGGAAATGACTGCAGCTAGTCTATCAGCTAGCATTCGGCCAAATATTTTAAGATCATTATCGATGACTGAAATTGGGCGATAGTTTTGTGGGATGGAGTGATCTTTATTTGGTTTGGGAAGAAGGGACATGTTTGCCAGGAGCATTTCTGGTGGGAATTGGTTTCCTTGTAGGATATGATTGTATAGTTTTGTAAGGTGAGGAGTTAATGTGGAGGCAAATTTTTTTATAATATGATGAGGAGTATCCATCAGGGCCTGGGGCTGTAGAGGTTTTTAACGAGTTTAAAATTCTATTAATTTCTATGTCAGTACAGGGAGCGTTAAGCAACTCTATCTGTTGGTTGGATAGAATGGGTAGTGTAATATCATTGAGCCAATTCAAGGAAGATTGTTTGGGTAAGGACGAGGGAGTAGAAAGAAGCTTTTTATAGAAGTCTAAAAATACGTTCATAACTTCTTTGGGGTGGGATACCAAGTTGCCTGATGGGTTTCTTAATTTATAGGTGTGAGGAGGTTTTGTTGTTTGGTTTAGTTTCCTGGCGAACATGGTAGAGTAAGAATTGCTGTGAAGCAAGAATCTGGCTTTAGACCATCTAAGGGCTTTTTCTGTATCTGATGTGAGTATGGAGTCTAAGGCTATGCGTTTTTCTTGAATTTGTTTAAAGAGATCGCTAGAGGGGTTTTGATTGTTCCTATGATATAAGAGATCTAGGTCTCTTGTAAGAGATCTTATATCTGCGAGCTTAGATTTGTTTTTGGTTGAGGCAATATTTATTAGATGGCCTCTCATGACAGCCTTATGTGCCATCCATAAAGTTGTGGGCGGCATAGCTGGTGCCATGTTGAGTGCAAAATATTGTTCAAGATGAGATAAGATTTCCTGAGAGATTGTTGGGTCAGTTAGCAGGGAGTCATTTATTCGCCAGTTGTGTGATGTAGTAGCTAGGCCTATATGTGGGGTGTTAAAGGAAACTATATGGTGATCTGACCAGGGACATGGGTGGATCTCTGCCTTTGATGAGTTGGCTAGTAACACTGGGGTACAAAAAATATAATCCAGCCGTGCATAACTGTCATGTGGGTGAGAGTAGAATGTGTAGGCTTTGATACCTACATTGTGGGCTCTCCATGTATCTACCAGTTGGTGGTTGTATAATGATCGATTTAGTGATTTAGGGAATGATTTAGAAGATGGGAGTACTCTGCTTCTGTCTAGTGCTAGACACTAGAGTTCATCTATTTTTACCACATCTCCAACAAAGAGGAGAGAGAGAGTATGTAATACCTCGGGGGTCCTGTACCAGAAAAATAACACTTTAAATGCTGTCTCTCTCTGCACTACACATCTGGATATTTTGGAAGTTGAAGTCCATATTGTAGCCCACTGATGGAGGGAAATTGGTTGTTGTATAATTTGAGTCCATTTTCGCATGTAGGAGTGGGAGTCTACAGAAAGTGGAGGGGTCTCCTGAAGCAATTGGTAAAAAACAGATATTAGCCACGTTTGGTGGGGGCCTTGGGAACAGATGAGTTCAAAAGGCTCCCAGACCTCCATGACTTCTAGGGAAAAAGATCACAGAGCTTGCCATTCTATGGGCCCCGTCCCTCCAAATAAAATTAAGAAATCATCATTTGAGCAATTTTAATTGGATAGGGATAGGCAGGCTCTCAAAAAAATACAGTAATTTTGGCATAACTGACATTTTCAACACATTGATCCTACCTATCCAGGATATTGGGAGAGGATTCCAACACGTCAACATGGTCTTGATGTCCTTAAACAGGGGGATATAGCTGGCTGAGTATAGGGATGAGTACGATGTTGTGATTTTTATACCCAGGTACTTGAGAGAGGAGGTGCACCAACAATAAGGGTATGAGTTTTGAAGCGATAAAAGGTATATGTAGCAGTAGGGCTTCTGTTTTAGATGCGTTGATTTTGTACCTGGATAGAGAGCTAAACTGGTATAGGAGAGCATGCAAGGATGGGAGGGAAATATGAAGGCTGGTAAGAGTTGGAAGTACATTGTCCGCAAATAGAGATAGCTTATATTCCCTATGACGCATGGGGACCCCTTGGATGTCAGGATGGGATCTTATAGCCTCTGCCAGGGGCTCTTGGCATAGGATGAAAAGAAGTGGGGAAAGAGGGCAGCCCTGTTTAGTGCCATTAGACATTGGGAAGGGCCAGGACATAAATTAAGCCATTTGGACCTGCGATGAGGGATTGGAGTAGTTTTTAAGTTTAAAGGGATTGTGAAAACCAAATTTAGTAATCTATCAAATGCTTTTTGGGCGTCAAGGCAATGATATCAATAGTACGTCTAGTGTTGTCCCCCAAATGTCTAGTGGGGACAAAACTCACTTGGTGTCTATCGATTAGTTTTGTCAAAAATGGGGAAAGGCGGTTAGCCAAAATTTTTGTGAATAGCTTATAATCCAAATTTAAAAGTGCAATCAGCCTGTAGCTGTCTGGAAGCAATGGATCTTTATCCGGCATAGGTATAATTGAGATATAGGAATGTAAAAACTGCTGATGAGGGGCAGCTTCAAGTCCGACATGAACATCTCAAAAGCCTCCTGGTCAAATGGGGAATGAAGAGTGGGGGTAAGGCAGTTATAGAATTTATTGTAAAACTCACCAAAAACCTGGGTCATAGTCTGTGGGCAGTGAGTAGGAGTAACATCCGGTTGTTTGAGGTGGTCAGGGAAGGAGAGATAAGGTTTAGCCAGCATTCTATGTGGCTTATTGAAAAAATTTGTAATAGGGGCTTCCTGATTGGCTGGGAGGAGTATCAGTGTGTCAATAGCAAATATTCATTCGCTATTGCCACACAAGTGGGTGTGCTCGGAGCGCAGTGCTCTGCGCCCCGAGCCCACCCTTTTTTGAAGCCTATTAGAGACTCTGGCACTAATCACTTGCTTAAAAAAAATTCATGAACATTAGGGTAAACATTTTGGTACACTTTTCTTCTTGTGTGCCATCTCCACTGCTGGCAGGTCCATGTTTGCCCTAGCCACTATGTATGCTACTGCTGAGGTATGCTGAATGTTTCCAAAGAGGGTATTTTCTGCTCGTTATAGAATTTTTATTTATTCCCAGAATTCCAACCATTTAAAAGTCAGCAGCTACAAAAAGTGTAGCTGCTGACTTTTAATAATCAGACACTCACCTGTCCCACGGTCCAGCGATGCAGGTGCAGGAAGCCTCACTCCTCTCCCCCTCCTCTCCGAAGTGCCACCATTCTAACTGTGGGCGCCTGGCTGTGGCTTCACAGCCGCGTGCGCAGTGCGCACGTGCGAGCCGCGCTGCGTGCTGTGAATGGCCGGGCAATCTTCTGGGACCTGTGACGTGTCCCAGAAGATTGCAGGGAGGGAGAGGTGAATTTCCTTCCGGCGCCACAAAGCCAGGGGAGGATGTGGGAGCTGGGTGCCCGTAAAAAAGGGTACCCGCTCCTCCCCCAAAAAAATGACATGCCAAATGTGGCATGTCAGGGGGTCACCTGCACTTAAAGCGGAAATTCCATTTTTGAGTTGAACTCCACTTTAAGTTTAAGAAAATATAAGAAGCCAGCCTGCTAATGACCACCAACAACTGAAAATTTAGTTTAGAGATGTCCTAATATTTTAATAATCTAATAGATCTGCTTCTAATTCACTGAAACATTTGCATCTTAGCTATTTTATCATACATTTTTAGATAACTGTTTCAGTTTGCATTTTTAGGATAGTCACAATACAGATGAAGACAAATTAAATAATGTTTCCCTGGTAACCCGATAATGGTAACTCCTGAAGATTTTGAGAGGTTACTTCAAAGACAAACAAGCTTTAGGATGCAAATTGAGAAAGGACCATTAGGATTAATAATACAAAGTATCAACAATTTCTGTGCAGAATAGCACCATTTCTGGTAATATAATGAATGGAGACATACATATATGAAAGTCAGAGTACACTATAATAGGAATAGAGAATTATGGCACAGTAGGGGTTAGGTAAAATTTGTCAAAGAGGAGAATAAGAATAAAAAGTAATATACTGGATTTGATAGGAATAATAAAGAGATGGTGCAGAAGAGATACATTTTTGGAGTCATAAGTTTGACTGGGGTCTTGGTACTTGGGCATGCTTCTCATGTGGCCCTATATATAACTTGGATTCAGCCTCGAGCTTGCTAGAGGAGAACTGCAGTACATATTCACATACTTATTTATTTATTTTGTTTTTTAACATTACCTACAGGCTGCCACCTACTCCCAAATGCGGACACGCTGATATCTAAGCAGAAAACATACACAAATAAAATATACATTTGCTTGGTAGCACATATACCTGCTTCTCATACATGAAATGTGAAACTGTTGATCTATAGGGTTCTCATTCTGAGCTAAGCACACAAATTAGTTTTTGCCATATGCAGAATAGTCTGTCTTTTTCTCTCTTTTTCTCTCTCTCTTTCTCTATCTCTCTGAAGGTCAAATAAGCTTTATTGGCAGGACCAATTACATTTTAGCATTGCCAAAGCCGTTGGGTTTGTATGGGAAAGGGGGATAGCACAGGGGCAGCCTTTGAGGTGTGGCGCGGGAGGAGGATCAATATAAAGTTAGATAGGGGGTGAGTCCATGTAAGCAATTTTTAACTCCTCAGTTTTGTCTCTGTCATGAAAGGTTTCACCTGCTGGTGGCGCTGTCAGACCTTTGGCCTGCAGTACTGGTGTCCACCAGTGGGTGTCTCCTAGCAGTATGGAACTGTCAGGAAAGGTTTCACCTGCTGGTGGCACTGTCTGATCTTTGAGCCGCAGTATTGGTGTCCACCAGCGGGTGTCTCCTGGCAGTGTGGAGCCAACATCATCTCCTGCGATCAGGCGTCAGGCTAATTGCAGGAATTGTGTACTTATACCCGGCAAGCACTCACACACTTGCCTTGGTATTTTCCTTGAGCCCTGACCTGTACCTGTGATCCTCTGTACCTGTGCCTGTGCCTGTATCTGAACCTGAACTTAAACTTGAACCTGACCCGGAACCTGTTCCTGTTCCTGTCCCTCCTGTGATCCTGTTATCCTGCTGATTTCCCGTGTATGACCCTGGCCTGGCTACGTTTACGATTCTGGTATTCCCCATCTATTGTACATACCTGTTTTGACTGTTGTTATTTGTGGGTCACTGTCTGGTTGTTGGATTGTTGTACACTGTTTGGTATTGGAGGTGTTTTTATATCTATATTCACTTATCTTAATAAACAACATTTTTTAACTTTACATGCGTTCCTTCTGTTGCAGTCCACACGGTTCTGGTCACACCTGTTTATGACAGTTTCTCTCTCACTCTCTCTCTTCAATTGAAATAAGCTTTGTTGGCAGCACCAAATACATTTTAGGAGTCCGTGTAAAGGATTTTTAAGTCCACGGTTTTTCATGTCCCTCTCAGTCTGTCACATGCTCCTCTTCCTCTAATCAAATTTGAAGTTTCCTCTCCTCTTAGTGAAGTCCAGGATAAGAAAAAAGAGTCTCCATAACATTGGATGATGGAAGTAACATCAAACTTCACTTTTGCCCAATTGTCTTAAAGGGGACATTTTTTTTTTTTTTTTTTATAAAGACATTTATTTATTTATTTTTATTGCATTTAAGTGTAAATGTGAGATCTGAGGTCTTTTTTTACCCCAGATCTCACATTTAAGAGGACCTGTCATGCTTTTTTTTCTATTACAAGGGATGTTTACATCCCTTGTAATAGGAATCAAAGTGTCCCAAAAAAATTTTTTTAAAAGGACAGTGTAATAATTAAAAAATAAAAAAGTAAAATAAATAAAAATAAAAGATTTTAAACTACCCGTCCTGCCTAGCTCGCACGTGGATGAAAACGGTGTTCAAACCACACATGTGAGGTATCGCCGCAATCGTTAGAGCAAGAGCAACACTTCTAGTAAAAGACCTACTCAAAAATGGTAACCTGTATACATTTTTAAATGTCGCCTATGGAGATTTTTAGGGGTCAAAATTTGGGGCCATTCCACGAGCGGCCGCAGTTTTGAAGCATGACATGTTGGGTATCAATTTACTGGGCGTAACATTATATTTTACAATATAAAAAAAAAATTGGGCTAACTTTACTGTCTTATTTTTAGATTCAATAAAGTGTATTTTTTTTCCCAAAAATTGCGCTTGTAAGACCACTGCACAAATACGGTGTGACATAAAGTATTGCAACGACTGCCATTTTATTCTCTAGGGTGTCTGAAAAAAAATATATATAATGTTTGGGGGTTCTATGTAATTTTCTAGGAAAAAAAAAAAGGATTTCAACTTGTAAACACCAAGTTTAAAAAATAGGCTTGGTCATTAACCACTTCCCGACCTGCGCACACAGATGTACGTCGGCAGAATGGCACGGACAGGCATAAGGGCGTACAGGTACGTCCCTCTGAATATGCCCCCATGCCATAGCATGAGTCCGGTCGTGGGTCCCGCGGACTCGATCGCCGCGGGGATACCCGCGATCGGCTCACGGGGATGACGAGCGGAAAGATGCTGTTTTCTTCCACATCTCCCCACTCGTCCTCCCCGTGAGACGATCGCCTAGCAACAAGTGACACTGATCTCTGCTCCCTGTGATTGGAGCAGAGATCAGTGATCACTAACACACAGCCACGCCCCCCACAGTTAGTAACACGCCCCTAGGACACACTTAACCCCTACACTGCCACCCCCTGGTTAACCCCTTCACTGCCAGTGTCATTTACACAGGAATCAGTGCATTTGTATAGCACTGATTGCTGTATAAATGACAATGGTCCCAAAAATGTTTCAAAAATGTCTGATGTGTCCGCCATAATGTCACAGTCACAATAAAAATTGCTGATCGCCGCCATTACTAGTAAAAAAAAATATTAATAAAAATGCTATAAAACTATCCCCTATTTGTAAAGGCTATAACTTTTGCGCAAACCATTCAATAATCGCTTATTGCGATTTTTTTTTACCAAAAACATGTAGAAGAATACGTATCAGCCTAAACTGAGGAAAAAAACTTTTTTTTATATATTTTTGGGTGATATTTATTATAGCAAATAGTAAAAAATAATGTGTTTTTTCTTTTCAAATTTGTCGCCCTTTTTTTGTTTATAGCACAAAAAATAAAAACCGCAGAGGTGATCAAATACCACCAAAAGAAATCTCTATTTGTGGGAAAAAACATCAATTTTGTTTGGGAGCCACGTTTCACGACCACGCAATTGTCAGTTAAAGTGACACAGTGCCGAATCGCAAAAAGTTTTCTGGTCTTAAGCCAGCAAAATGGTCCGGTCTGAAAGTGGTTAAAGGGAAAAAAAATTGCAAATAAAGAAAAAATAATATAGCACATACAATTGCGACACTAATCATATTGTAATTAAATTTTATTAAAAATGACTTTCCTTTTCAATCTGCAGCCGCTGTCATTTTCTGAGAATGCATTGCAATATGGCTACCTGGAGTTTTTCTGTACACAGAGTGTGTATTGACCACTCCCCAGAAACATAATTTCCTGATTGTGTGATTGGCTCACCAATTTTCCCAGAAGTCTGCCTAAGATACAAGTCAGATTTCAGGCATCACCTGCAACAAAACTTTCATTTTTGGTGAGATACATTAAATAAGAGCACATCTAAAGGGATGCAGGCCCAGCAGATTTCCTTATTAGTGCCCTGCAGCTGCCCACCCGACAGTTAATTATGAAACAACTCCCATTAGACCTACTCATTAGATTAGAACAGAGGCACAGGCAAACACAGAGGGATTTCTTCAGAATAATAAAAGGTAGGAATCTGCAATAAAGTTTGCTATAATCCTTGCAATGTACATAGATCACCCAGAGGGGAATGTTTTTTTCTCAACAAAAGTGGAGTTACACATTTAATGTTATTTGCCAGTATAATAAGGACATCCCTGTTGGTTATATATGGAGGTCATGCATACCAGAGCATATGTTTTAAAAGTGTGGTTGATATTCTATGTCATTTTGTAACAATACAAAATATTTTTATATTTATTCATGTTTCAGTTTGAACTTTTCTGCTGCCTAAAAGCCCTTGAGAGCATTTTTTCTAAGTTCTATTTTAGGTGAGAATAAAGTTGCCCATCCAGCTCCCCTCCCCACCCGTAGTCTCCATCACATGTCCCAGGCAGCTGCAGGACCAGTCTCACTGTACCACACGATCTCGAGCATGCACAATGGGGATTCCTCAGGAAGTGACATCCGGCTCCCAAATACAAGATAGCAGCACTGAGGAGCCACAGCAGTTAGAAGTAGGGACTTTGGGAAGGCAGCTCAGGTAAGTACTTTATTTTTAAAAGTCAGCAGTTACAGTATTTGTTCCTGCCGACCTTCAATTTATTTATTTTTTAACCACTTTCAGACCGGACCAATTTGCAGGTAAAGGACCAGGCCCCTTTTTGCGATTCGGCACTGCGTCGCTTTAAATGACAATTGCGCGGTCGTGCGACGTGGCTCCCAAACAAAATTGACGTCCTTTTTTTTTTCCCACAAATAGAGCTTTCTTTTGGTGGTATTTGATCGCCCCTGCGGTTTTTATTTTTTGCGCTATAAACAAAAAAGAGCGACAATTTTGAAAAAAAAATGCATTATTTTTTATTTTTTGCTATAATAAATATCCCCCAAAAATATATAAAAAAACATTTTTTTTTTTTCCTCAGTTTAGGCCGATACGTATTCTTCTACATATTTTTTGGTAAAAAAATCGCAATAAGCGATTATTGATTGGTTTGCGCAGAAGTTATAGCGTTTACAAGATAGGGGATAGTTTTATAGCATTTTTATTAATAATTTTTTTTTTATTAGTAATGGCGGCGATCAGTGATTTTTATTGTGAATGCGACATTATGGCGGACACATCGAACATTTTTGACACATTTTTGGGACCATTGTCATTTATACAGCAATCAATGCTATTTAAATGCATTGATTCCTGTATAAATGACACTGGCAGTGAATGGGGTTAACCACAAGGGGGCAGTGTAGGGGTTAAGTATGCCTAGGGGTGTGTTTCTTACTGTGGGGGGGGGGGTGTGGCTGTCAGCTAGTGAATGCTGATCTCTGCTCCAATCACAGGGAGCAGAGATCGGCGTCACTAGTTGCTAGGCAGAACGGGGAGATGCTGTTTATCTCGGCATCTCCCCGTTCAGCCTTCCCGTGAGACGATCGCGGGTGTCCCCGCGGCGATCGAGTCTGCGGGGCCCGCGACCGGACTCACGGGGGTCTCGACCGGCACGCGAGCGCGCTGCACTCGGCGCGCTCCCGATGGCACGGACATGCATTAAGGAGGGACTTATATATACGCCCTCCTGCCTGTACGTGCCATTCTGCTGACGTATATCTGTGTGCGCCGGTCGGGAAGTGGTTAAAGGGTTGTGTTCCTTTTTTACGTTACATTTTTACTGCAGTATATCTCTCTTTAAATGTTTGACAAATGCCATCAGTTATCAGGTAATTAAAAAGCATGTTTATCTGTGGATAATAATCTAGCATTATATATCTATACATATAACGCGTACATCAGTACTGGAATTCTTCCCTTTTGTAGGACATACAGAATGTATTTTCTAAGACTAAAAGTGTTCTATGTCTCAGTATGAGAGGCCATAATGTCACTAGTACAAATGCCTCTGTTCAGAATTGTGCATCAGAGCATGTACTTGGATACCATTGTTTTTCTTTATATGATCCTAAGTATTATTTATACAGTGCTTAAACTCATGAGTCTTTCTAACAGTGCTGACACCTACCCATCATAAAAGACTTAGTTATCTTTGTAAAACCCGGACCAAGCCAAAAGCTGCACAGTTACCCCTGTGTAATAAAAATACAAAATAAGGCAAAGAAAAGAGTATATTCTGAATTATAAATGATAGGCAGGGATGACGTTTGGGTTTTAGGGATGCCATGGGAGAGATTTACTAAAACTGGAGCATACAAAATCTGGTGAAGCACAGAAACCAATCAGCATCCAGGTTTTATTGTCAAAGCAAAATTGAAACTGAAGTTAGAAGCTGATTGGTTACCATGCACAGCTGCACCAGATTCTGAGTGCTCCAGTTTTAGTAAATCAAACCCGATGGGTTTGTGGTGAAACCCCCCCCCCCCCCACACACACACACACACACACACACACATTTTGCAGGTTGGCAGCCAGAACCAGCTCTTCTTTTTATGAAAGGATGGCCTCACAGGAGCTAATGGATAGAACTGAATAATAAGATTTGCCCATCATAAGTTTCAGGAGGGTTTGCAACTTCAAGCAAGATTTTTGAATCTCTGTGCAAAGCGAAACCCAGGAAGATTTCCTCATCCCAAAGGTCCCTTTAACACAGCTAGGGCCATGCTGCATCTGGTGGATGTGGTGGCAAGCTAGGGACAAGCTACATCTTGTGGTTGTGGTGGCAAGCTAGGGACAAGCTGCATCTGGTAGCTGGTTAGGGACATGCGGCATCTGGTAACTGGCTAGGGGCAAGCTGCATCTGGTAGCTGGCTAGGGACATGCGGCATCTGGTAGCTGGCTAGGGACAAGCTGCATCTGGTAGCTGGCTAGGGACAAGCTGCATCTGGTAGCTGGCTAGAGACATGCTGCATCTGGTTGCTGGCTAGGGGCATGCTGCATCTGGTTGCTGGCTAGAGACATGCTGCATCTGGTTGCTGGCTAGGGGCATGCTGCATCTGGTTGCTGGCTAGAGACATGCTGCATCTGGTTGCTGGCTAGAGACATGCTGCATCTGGTGGCTGGCTAGAGACATGCTGCATCTGGTTGCTGGCTAGAGACATGCTGCATCTGGTTGCTGGCTAGAGACATGCTGGATCTGGTGGCTGGCTAGGGACATGTTGCATTTGGTGGCTGGCTGGGTACAGTGGCATTTGAAACGCTGCATCTGCTAGTGTTCTGTGACTGGCTGCTCAGGTACGTACATGGGGGTGGAGAAAGCATCCTAAGTGCTAATTATGAAAAAATACACACCAGGTTACAAGAGAAGCAAATGTGCAAAACCTGTGAAAAGTTGTCTGACATTCCTGTTGTCAGGTCAGTAGTAACGCAGCAGCCTGTGAACCCTAACATATAAAATTACACTTACCAAAAAACACTTGTGCCTCTGCTGATCCAGATTTATGTGTGTCAGGTAACCTCCGCCATTGTCACAACCTGACACTGCCTCCTGCTCTTATCAGCCATACAGCGCCGCTCTCCCTCTCTGCACAGCCCCGCCCTCTGCTCTTTCCAATGCAAGCCTAGATATCGCTCAGCCAGACTCTTCCAATTGCTGTGGGCGGCGGCGGCTGGAACTATAATCCAAGCATCGGCCAATGCGGCTAGCCACCGCCGCCTGTGTGTGAAAAAATGTCCCATAGCTGCTGCATGTACTGCCACTTGGGGGGCCCAGGAAAATGATGGATGCACATTTATTTGCAATGCATATTTTTTACTCCATATAGGCAGAGTGTGACAGGGCAGAGTGCCCCCCCCCCTTACCTTGGGGCCCATGTGCACTGCACACCCTGCACACATGGATGATATGCCACTGGTTAAAGCTCAGGAGTGAATGGGCAGTGTGATGATAGTGATGTCTGGGCAGCCCCAAAACTGAGTCAGGAACACTGGATACTTCTATTCTGTTAAAATTTTCCAGGTTGCAACACAAGTTATATTCAAATCTAACATCATTAAATGGATTCCATACTTCCTCCAGGAAAAGAATATACCAGGACTGTGTATCCTATAATAAACAACCTTTTGGCCAAATTCGAAACAGTTATCAGTATACTGCTGGAATGGCAAACATGTAACCTTTTTAATTTAGTCCATTATAAACCCTATTAACAGGACCAAGCATTTAAAGTAATATTAAATGTACAATTTAATTTTTTTTAAATAACAAACATGTTATACTTACCTGCTCTGTGAAATGGAATTGCACAGATTGGCCATGAATCTCCTCTTTTTGGGTCCCCCGTCGGCATTCCTGGCCCCTCCCCTCCCCTCTGTCCAGTGCCCCCATGGGAAGCCGCTTGCTATGGGGCACTCGTGCGTGCTTGCACCCGAGCCCCACTGCTGCGTCCATTGACATAGACAGTGGGACTCAGCCCCACCCCCGATCCCTCGTTACTTGCTTTGATTGACAGCACTGGGAGCCAATGGCCCCGGTGCCCAAGCAAAGCCAGCGAGACCTGGAAGTGAGGGGAGAGAAGAGCTGCAGACATACACAGCACTGGAAAGAATGAGGGCTCAGGTAAGTAAAGGGGGGGGGGGGGTTGAGGGGGAGGGTTACACCTAAACATTTTTTACCTTAAAGCGGTTCTGCACCCATCCATAGAAGTATGTCTCTATGGATTCCCTAGCATGTAAGATGACAGAATTGATGGTTCAATTCTGCATCTTTTAAGCTTACCTTTCCTGATGGCTTCATCTGTTTTCTTCTCCCTGCGGGGGTGGGTGGTCTCTCAGCGGGGATCGGCGTGATTTCCTGTTCATTTCGCTGTGTCTCCTGGGATCTCGTGTAATCCCAGGAGACATTGCGGGGGTTCCGACGCGAAATCTTGCGTGACTTGCATGGCGACGTCACGGACGTTACCCGTTGCCATGTTAACCGTCCCGATTACGCCGCTTATAGCTGTGAAGCTACTGAGCATGCGCAGGAACCAGCAATGCATGCTGGTACAGGAAACAGAAGGGAACCGGAAAGTGTTCGCTTGTGGGTTTCAAATGCCCACAAGCAAAATTACATCGCTCAGGCGATGTTTTTATAAGTGATCTTTCTACAGAAAAACGGACGTAGGAACGCTGCAGCACTCAAAGAAGTAAGTTGCTTTTAATATGATTACTTTGCAGATAGATAGAACAAAAAATAATAATTATTTGTCAGTGCAGAACCGCTTTAATGCAAGGAATGTATTAAGGTAAAAAAATGTTTAGGCTTTACAACCACTTCAATTACCATCATTTTAAGACAGATTACAACTATACTAGAAGGTACCAGATGCAGGTTAGGCAAATTTCATCTCCGAGATTAAATAGGCAGCTGACACCCATTATATTTGGAACCAGAAAAAGAGACTGCATCAGCAGTCTGGTGCTCTTCTTTATCATCAATGAAGAACAATAGCTTTAATGCCCCGTACACACGGTCGGAAAATCCGACCACAAAATCCATCGGATTTTTTCCGACGGATTTTGTCCGACACTGGTGTTGCATACACACGGTCGAACAAAGTTGTCGGAAAATCCGATCATTCTGAACGTGGTGACGTTTGTTGCCTAAGACGGGACTACGTAGAGGCTAGTAACCAATAGCTTTGCTCTTGTAATGTGATCTGATTATGCGTGGCACTTTGTCCGTCGGAATTCGCTACACACGTTCAGAAAAAGTCCGATAGGACTTTGTGGTCGGAAAATTTGAGAGCAGGAGATAAAACTTTGTCCGTCGGAAAATCCGACGGAAAAAGTCCTATGGAGCCTACACATGGTCGGAATTTCCGACAACACTGTCCGATAGGACATTTTCCGTCGGAAAATCCGACCGTGTGTATGGGGCATAAGAGTCTGTTTTTGAGAGCCAACACTCTGATCCATCTTATACCTACTGAATGAACTTTGCCAGAGCGAAGGAACCTGGGACCTTTGTTAAGTACCTAAATTTTTGATCCTTTTTGTTTTTCTGTTGCATTATTAACTCATACGACAATATTAATTTTGCTGTGTTCTACCTTTTCTCTTTTTAAATTATATTTTTAAATTATTAACATTATCTCCAATGCACTAAGCCAAAACTTAATGATTCCCTGTGTCTTTGAAAAGGACTACTATATTGGAAATCTCTGAAATACTCACGTCTGTCAGGACAATGTGTATTATGGACATTTATTAAAAGTTATAATTGTTATTGCAGATATTCTGAAATGTTGGTATTTTTGATAAAATACCAGATGGCAGTGTAACAGGTTAGCTGTGTTTATTAATTAAACTCAGTGTCGATTGCTCTCAGTCTGCTGGTACTTAGATTGTGGCCCGACAAGATGAAAAATCTTTGTGCAGGGTGAGGCTGGGTGTGTCATCATGTATTTGTGACAGTGAAGTGTGAGTTGGCACCCCTTTCATTACATATTGGTGGCAGGCGGCATGGTGGGATATGACCGCATGTTTGTCATATACAGAGATGCAAAAATCTTGACAGGTAAAATAGCCCTTTAAATGCGTTTCACCTGTGTTTTTATATGTACCTGAGAATCAGCTTTAAAGTTTATAAAAAAATCTCAGTAAATAAGCTAACCATTCACACCCTTCCATAATGTTACCATGATCAAAAAAAGAAGAAATAATTCACCTAATTACCATCATATGATTTATTTTATAGTGATCATGTGGCAGCTATCAGTTTGGCTGAGCTTGGAGCTTCAAGGCCAGTAGGTAGAGACATTTTGCTAAGCATGGTTTCAGTCACAGCTCCCACCTGCTGTCAATCAAAGACCTTGGGAGGGCCTGGTACCATGACTGCCTGTGATGTCACAGGTTGTCTACAGGGGATGCCAGGATTCAAAATGCGTGAATGTGTCTAGCAGGCTTACAACGGTGCCACAAGAATCCAATCTTGTAGTTAGAATTGCAACCTGCTAACCATAAGAGGAGCATGGAAGGACCAATAGGTATTTTCACATGCTACTTAGCAATGAAGTCAGCAAAGTTAGATTAAGAATGGTGACATGAACCATTGAAACCGCAATCATAATTTGGTATCATGCGATTATAAAATCAGCAAATTCTTTTACAGAATAGAGTGAGATTTAAATCTCGCCATTATACAAACTGCAAAACCTAGGGTGTAGTCTACTTACTCACTTGTGAGTGTAAATGTTTATATGTAGGGAAAAAAATGAACTTTGGAAAAGAGCTTACCATAGCTTAGCATATCCTGGCCATGAAATCCTGCAACCATGAGTTGCCCTTAGGTCGTCATGTTAGCAATTTCCTTGCATCCAGTTTCTTGTATTAGATTGTATAGCGGCGATTGGAATAAACACCTCCTCCAACGAGAGTTACGATGGATTTTTAACTTAAACACGACAGCATATCCTGATCTCAATGAAGCAGTCAGCTTTAGACCTTTTTTGGAAGAGTTTCAATCAGGTGGAATGGAGATCTAGCTAGACTTTATAAATGTATTGTTATGATTTTTTTTTATAATATATTTTTATAATTTTATAATAAGTTCTCATCATAGAAATTTATTAAGGTTTACAAAAAGTAGAAGTACACAATTAACAGCTTCAAAATGTACAATAAAGCCCATAGATGCCTTAATGGGCCATACACACAATAGGATTTTCCGACAACAAATGTTGGATGTGAGCTTGCTGTCGGAAAGTCCGACCGTGTGTATGCTCCATAGAACATTTGTTGTCGGAATTTCTGCCAACAAATGTTTGAGAGCAGGTTCTCAAATTCTGAGCGTGTGTACACAATTCCTACGCACAAAAGTCCTTGCATGCAGGGAATCAAGCAGAAGAGCAGCACTGGCTATTGAACTTAATTTTTCTCGGCTCGTCGTACGTGTTGTACGTCACCGCGTTCTTGACAATTTCCGACAACATTTGTGTGACCGTGTGTATGCAAGACAAGTTTGAGCCAACATCCTTCGGAAAAAAGTCCACGGTGTTGTTAGCGGAAAATCCTATCATGTGTACGGTATATTTAAGGATCCACCCATGGAAATTAACATAGGTTATCATAAAAAGTATTAAGATTCATTTACAAATATAAAATAGGGATTGAGCATTGATAACCGTAATTAAATATGAGAAAGAAAACGAACAAAATAAATAATAGAAATATATATTTTTTAAAGAAAAAAAAAAGGAACGTCTTGGACCTGTCGACAGAACGTCCAGTAATGTATAAGAAAAAGTGTGTTTTTGGGTCAAATAAGAGGGTTTTTCATAAAAGATAGCCAGGAGAGCCATACATCTTGAAAATGAGAGTATAGGTCTTGCAGCTGCGCCGACAATTCTTCCATTCTCATAAGGTTATTTAATTCAGTTATCCATTTTATTATAGATGGAGTGTGCTGGGATTTCCAATGTCTCAGAATTATCACCCTGGCAGCCACTAAAAAGAAATGAAAAATCCCCTTCTTGACTTTTTGAGACATATTCTGTGAACATAGATAACAGAGCTATTTGGGGAGTTTAAGGCACTTTTTTAAAAACACTGTCCCAAAATAGGCAAAATAGGCACAAGGCAGGACAACACCAACATATATGTTGTATGTGAGATAGGCATCGCCAACATTGATCTGATGTATTTTGTCTCTACTCTTATTCATCTAGAAAATGACACCTTTAAATATTAGTACCCTCTTTGCTTTTTGTACTTTTTGTGGGAACATAATCCTAACTAGATGCTAAGGTTTGCTATTTAGATAATTTTCTTCTATTTTCTTATCCTACTCCTCTATTTCAATCACAGCCTATTCAATGTAGAATCTCACATCTTAATACATTATCCTCCTTTTAGGGTTCTAACTTTCTATACAATTGCATGTCTATATTTATAGAAAACAGTTATGAGTAAAGTTTTGGGAAAACCTCTTTTAAAACATTGTTTTTGTAATCTGATGTGTATCCACTGGGGGGGCATACCGACCTCAGCCATCCTCCTGTGTCCCCACCTGGCGCAATCGTGCTGCTTACCAACCCCATTTTTGGAGGGAGGGGTGGTCGTTTCTCTTTTGGCCTGTTTGGATGGTTTCTGTAGCTGGTTTTTCTTGAGCTTGCTGCTCCGCCCTCCTTGCTTGGCTACTGAGTGTGCCAGTGCTCAAGCTGCGTGTGACATCATCCCGCCATCTGCGGGCAGGGCATCATGATGCTCGGCCTGGTCAGGGGGCCTTTCATCTGTCAGACACCCTGGGAGGGAAAGCCAACAGTATGTCAACCACCATCCATGTGGCGATTGGCTTCTCCTCCCCTTCCCTTTTGCAGCTAAGCAACTCCCCCCTGTCTAGCCTTTAAATTGAGCATAAGGAGAGCTTGATCAGTCTCCCTCTGACCATCCATGGGTGTACAAACACACCCATGCACTGACTCCATGTACAAAAAGGTAGGCCGACCTGGGTAGTTTAGACTGACATTTATTAAATAGATCCTTTTTTTTTGCAATGATTATTTATTTACTTTGGCTTTTTTGATGACCTTTCAGATTATTGAATGTCCTTCTCCTTCCAAATTTTTGGGGTTTTTCAACCTCTTGATGCTTTACAAGTAAGCACATTTATACAGTTAGGTCCATATATATTTGGACACAGGCACAGGTTTTCATTCTTTTGGTTCTGTATACCACCAGAATAAAATAAATACAAAACAATCCAAATGATTTTGAGATGCAGATGTTCAGCTTTAATTGGTTGAACATAAATATCAAGTACAAATTTTAGGAACTGCAACCATTTTTTATACACAGTCCCCCCATTTTCAGGGCTCAAATGGAATTGGACAAATGAATATAATCATAAATAAAATGTTAATTTTTAATATTTTGTTGAGAATCCTTTACTGGCAAGGACTGCCTGAAGTCTGGAACCCATGGACATTACCAAAGACTGGGTTTCCTCCTTTCTGATGCTTTGCCAGGCTCTAACTGCAGCTGTCTTCAGTTGTTCTTTGTTTGGGGGTCTTTTTGTCCTTAGTTTTGCCTTCAGTAAGTGAAATGCATGCTCAATTGGGTTGAGATCAGGTGATTGACTCTGCCATTGCAGAGTACGGTACATTTTTGTTTCTGATATAATCTTATGCTACTTAGCAATAGGTAACACCCACCTTTTACAAGTGGTACAGCTGTATGCTGTATTTATCTACTATACATCTATGTGTATGTCTCTATTATAGAGTATAATTCCCCTTTTGGCCTCTATATACCACTGCAGAGGATTAAAGATTTTGAAATGCATTGGGTATCCTCCATTTGGGGACTTATCAATTGTGGTGACTCACAAGTGGTGGAAACACCATATATCCAACTTGTTCTATACAGATGTAATACAAGAATAGCTTGTGTACTTTTTCTATTTAATGTTTTTATCTTGATACTTTTGTTACAAATAAATCGTTGTTACCTTTATACTTCATGTTACTTTAAGTCTTATGAGAGTTTCTTCTATTGCTATAGGATTATAAACATATTTTTTTTCGAGAACTGAAAATTTTTATTCGTTTTTCAATGATAAACAAAAAGGGGCACAATACAATTAGATTGACAAGAGACAAAAAATGCCAACTTTCAGATCATAAAATACAGAGGCTAGGTTGGGTTAAATGGACCCCAAAGTGGAATACAACATTTATTAACATTAAGCCTAATAATAACAGCTCAGAACAGCAGTAGCTCAACAAGATTCCAAGTGAGCAATGGTGCGCAACCAGATGTTAAAAAGGCACTGTATTAAGCACAAAAGTAAAAAACAAAAATTTAAAGGAGAGCAGGAAGAAGGGGGGGAGAAGAAGGAGAGATTAAGATAGAGCATCCACCCATGTCAGAACGCCACCAAAGTCAGAGGTCGCCATCCGCACACAGCGTAACAAGGTTAGGGATACGTCAGATTGGGGGAGCTTTTAAGAGGTCCAACAATTCCTAGACCCGATTTGCTTCACATCTCAGATTCTGGAATGCAACTCAAACAAAGGAGACTCCCGTTTCTTCAATTTAAGAGCAAACAAGCATTGTGCAGTAGTAAGAAAATGCACAAGTATTTTTTTTTAGACACTTTAGAGAAGGAGGGAGGTGAGAGACACAGGAAGAAGGTTTTAGGATTGAAAGGTACCTAGGATCCAAATATGGAATGGAGTAAAGACTGGGCCATCTGCCAATAGGGGAAGATCATTGAACAAGACCAGTAAATGTGATACAATGTGCCTAGGTCTTTACTGCAGCACCAGCACTGGCAAGCAGCAGAGGGATATATGGAATGAAGCAGGTCTGGGGTTCGGTACCTGTGATAGAGAATTTTATATTGGTTTTCCTTGTACAGGGTACAAATAGAGCTCTTGGACGCCTATGACCAAATAAGTTGCAACGTTTTCAGAGGCAGCTCCTCCTCCAAGGCCTGCTTCCATTTTCGCATATAGGCAAGCCGAGGTACAGGCGACAGGAGATCTGTAATGAGAAGATGATAAATACGGGAAATCATACCCTCAGAGGATGAGCCTTTTAGACAAATGTTTTCCAACTTCGTCAGAGGGGAAAATTGGAGGTTAGTCACAAAGTGCTGTGCGAAATGTCTTATTTGTAAATAACTAAAGAAGGCCTGCCTGGGCAGGTGATAAATGTCCTTTAGTTCCTGGAAGGTCAGCAGTATTCTAGTTCTGACATTCACCAACTGACTAAAGTGAAACAAGGTCCTTTCCATCCAAAAGCGAGACATCTGCGAGGTCAGACTGTCCGGGACATTAGGCATAAACAGAAAGGAAGTTGCCAATGAGGCAGCAGAGGTAAGTGGGTATAGCAATTTGGTGTGATGCCAAAATGTGTTCAAGAAGCTACATAGGTCTTAACAGTCACAAAGTATAAAGCGGGGCATCATTATATCACTCCACAGTATAGAGTTTGGGTGCACAGAGGCCAACCCCAGTTTCTCGACCTCCGTCCAATGATTGTGTGCATGGAGGGTATACCAAGGGGTGAGAGTACGTAGCTGGGTTGCTAAGTAATACTTAGCCACGTTCGGGAGTGCAAGGCCACCTTGACCCCGGGGGGGGGTAAAGGACAGACCTAGCAATCCTGTGTCTTTTATAGTTCCAAAAGAAATTTAGCAATTCAGTTTGAAGATTCTTAAGGTGCGAGGATGGGGTGGGAATAGGCAGAATCTGAAAGAGATAGACATTTAGGTAAGATCGCTATCTTGATGGCCACCATGTGACCAAAGAGAGATAGTTTTGGGGATTTCCACTTGGCAAGAGAGAATAGAAGCGTGGGGAGTTAGCTTTTTAAAAAGTGTTATAAGAAGGCGTAAGGTCAACACTGAGAAACTTTAGAGTAGAAGTTCTTCACGTATAGTTAAATGATTGGGAAAGGAAGGTTAGTGTCTGATGAGGTATGTTGAGGGGAAGGGCCTCTGCCTTAGAGTTATTAATTTTATAGCCTGAGAGAAAACTATAGCGGTCCAACTCCCTGTGGAGATTTGGAAGGGAGACATGTAGTTGCGTGAGTGTAAGCAAAACGTCATCAACAAAGAGGGAAATGTTGAAATCTCTAGGACAAACTGGGATACCATGTACATTTGGACTTTGTCTACTATGTACTGCTAGGGGTTCAATACATAGGGCAAAGAGAAGAGGGGACAAGGGACACCACTTCCGTGTTCTGTTGGAAATAGGGAAGGAGGGGGAGGTAGCGAACTTAGTCCTAACTAGGGCTGTGGGAGATGAATGCAAATGAGAGATGGCGTGCAGGAAAGGGCCCTTAATACCAATGTGTTGGAGAGTGGCGAATATGAACGGCCAACCAAGCCCGTCAAAGGCCTTTTCTACACCCAGACTGAGGAGCAACGTCGATTCCTGTTCACCACCTCTATAAGGTCGGTAACTTTCCTGGTGTTTTTCATCCACCTGACGGAAAAGAAGGAACCATGCTTGATCATTATGAATTAGTGATGGCGGGAGTTTATTCAGTCTATTCGCTAGAAGTTTAGTGAAGAATTTCAGGTCCGAATTAAGCAATGCTATCAGTAGTCCTTCCCTGGTTTGGGGATCGTAGTGAGGAAAGAGGTCTGCATGTTGTCTCTCAGGATAGGCGAATCAGACAGAAAGGAGTTAAACAAAGTGGTAATATGCGGGAGAAGGGTTCTGTAGAAGTATGGCAGACGCCAGGCCCTATAAACATTTTATTTATTTTTTTATTTTTTTTATTGTAAAACAAATATACAACTTGGAATGGATTTGAGGCAAATTGTGCCATAAGCAGGTTTTCTGAAAAGTGTCTAAACCAAAAAGTAAACCTTTAACTGGTGAAGGAGTTTACAAATCACATGCAGACCCTTCACAACAGTGTAGAGAGAGAAATAGAAAGGAAAAAAAAAAAAAGAAGTAAAAAGCATAGTGATGATGTTCCATACGTAGGTCTGGAGCAAAGAAATGGGAGGGAAGGCAGAATAAAAAAAAAAAAAAAGAAAAAAAAAAAGATACAAGACATGTATCTGGATATACCAGCTTTGCATTAGTGCAACATAAGTTCAATATTGTTTAACTATCTGTAGTTTAGAGTTGTTTACTCCACATTCCGACAAGCAGACAAGTTACTTGAAGAAATCCAACTTTGTGAGAGGAGGAAAATAAAAATCTGTAGAGCCCAGATATTCCATTGTGTGATCCAATTCATCCAGCTCTTCCATGTGCACAAAGGGCTTTGAGAAAAATCCAGAGTAAGCCACATGCAGCATTTGTTACTTTATCAACTTTTCATGGAAACCAAAAAGAGTAAGTTGTAAAGAAAAAGACAGTGACAGTATGGGAAACATGTTTGGAATTCTAAAATTACTATACATGCAATCTGACAGTAAGGGGGGAACATTTTACAGATAAGTTACAAACAAAGAAAGGCAAATAAACATCTTTGTACAAGAAATTTAACACATTCTGTACAGTCTTCACTTTGCCGTCATCATTTGTACAAACTCTTCGTAATTTACTTGACCATCTCCATCAATATCTGCTTCCCTGATCATTTCATCAACCTCTTCATCCGTTAACTTCTCACCAAGATTTGTCATAACATGACGGAGCTCAGCAGCACTAATGTAGCCATTACCGTCCTTGTCAAACACACGGAATGCTTCTCTGATTTCTTCTTCACTGTCTGTGTCTTTCATTTTCCTTGCCATCATAGTCAAGAATTCAGGGAAGTCAATTGTTCCATTGCCATCTGCATCTACTTCATTGATCATGTCCTGCAGTTCTGCCTCTGTTGGATTCTGCCCAAGCGACCTCATCACTGTGCCCAGCTCCTTTGTTGTAATAGTGCCATCGCCATCCTTGTCAAATAGTGAGAAGGCTTCTTTGAATTCTGCAATCTGCTCTTCTGTCAGTTGATCAGCCATGTTGAATGGATGAAGGTATCGCGCAGCTCCAGCAAGGCTCAGCAGTCACAACTTCACCCCTCGAAGGCTCGACTCGGACTACTTTCCCAACCGCCGCCAACCGCTCCTCATAAACCCCCTATAAACATTTTATGCTCAGCTGTGTGTGTGTGTGTATATATATATATATATATATATATATATATATATATATATATATATATAAAATGCAAGCTAGAGCACTCCCCACAGTAGTTAATAAGTACACAACAATTTGACCTGCAGTCACATGCTTTTAAATAGCCAAAAAACACATAGTTGACTCTTAATTTCTTTTTAATCTCTTGCAAGGAGTGCATAATTCTGTGTGTATTCTTCTTTTCAGTGACTGGCAATACATCACTTTGGGTCATATGCTTCGCACCTGCATTAAAACAATGCCACCTGGATTCTATAACAGTGGAAGTCTTGCTAGTAGCAGTAAATAAGACTACATTTGGTATAGATTTGCAAATTAAAGCATATCTGTGATTACCTCTTAATGAAAGCATGCCCTTAACATGGAGGGATACAGGTGCTTTGTGTCAGGGGGGCTCTGCGCCCCCCACCCCAAAGCACCTTGCCCCCATGTTGATGAGGACAAGGGCCTCTTCTTGACAACCCTTGCCCGGTGGTTGTCGGGGTCTGCAGGCCGGGGGCTTATCGGAATCTGGAAGCCCCCTTTAACAAGCGGACCCCCAGATCCCAGCCCCCCACACTATGTGAATGGATATCGGGTACATCATACCCCTACCCATTTACCTAAAAAGCAGTGAAAAGTAAAAAAAAACAAGAGACAGTTTTTGACAATTCCTGTATTAGTAAAAAGTCTCTGAGCCGCCGTCTCTCCCAATGCCGTCTCTCTCGGTGCCCTCTGCTGCCGTTTTCTCCCTAAGCTGTCATTTCCCGGTGTCATCGTCTTCTGCCACCACCTCCTCATGTCGTCGACGCTGTCTTCTTCTTCTTCCTTGCAGCTAAAAAACAAAAAAAGCTGGTCTTGTCGCGTAGCTGTCTTCCTCCGTTGTTATGTTCCCCGCTCTCCAGCGCCTCTTATATAGGCATGGGGTGTGACCATACAATAACATCGCTCGGAGAGCCCGCCCCTTGTGAAATGCGATGTCACATGTCACAAGGGGCGGGCTCTCCGGTCGACGTCACTGAATGACCATGCCCCATGCCTATATAAAAGGCGCCAGACAACGGGGAACATAAGAACGGAGGAAGACAGCTTCACAAAAAGACAAGCTTTTTTTTTTTTTTTTATAGTGTGTAACCGGAGATGGCGGTGACGATGCGAGGAGGAGGAAGAAGACGACGACACCGGGAGATGAGAGCTCGGGGAGAAAACGGCAGCAGAAATAGGCGAGGGCACCAGGAGAGACGACACTGGGAGAGACGACATCGGGAGAGGCGGCGGCTCAGAGCTATTTTACTAATAAAGGAATTGTCAAAAACCGGCTCTTGTTTCTTTTTTTAAATTTTACAGCTTTTTTAGTGAATGGGTAGGGGTATGATGTACATGGTACCCATTCACATCGGGACCTGGGGTCTCCTTGTTAAAGGGGGCTTCCAGATTCTGATAGAACCCCCTGCCCGCAGACCCCGACAACCACCGGGCGAGGGTTGTGGGGAAGAGGCCCTTGTCCTCATCAACATGGGGGTAAGGTGCTTTGGGGTGGGGGGCGCAGAGCCCCCCTGCCCCCAAGCACCTGTATGTCCCCATGTTGAGGGCATGTGGCCTAGTATGGTTCGGGAGGGCACTCGCTCGACCCCTCTCTTTCCTGACCTGCTTTTTGCAAAAAAAAATTTTGCCGCCAAATGTATTTTTTTTTCAATTCAGCCCCGCTGACAGCTGATGACTCATCGATTGCTAAGGATGCGGCGGCCGGCTTCCCGGCCCCCCTGCTTAGCAACAAGCTATATACAGAGGTAAAAAAAAGAACCGCAAAAGGCAAAACACATCAGAAATTGCATCACAAACGCACCACTTGCGTTTCTGGCACAGCTCCATTGAAATCTATTAGCCGCAAATCGCGGGAAAAAAGTCCCAGACCCTTTCTAAAAACGCACCGGCCACAAAACACATAGATGTGAACTAGTACCATAGGAAACCATGTTAAATAGACTGTAGTGCGTTTCTGCAAACTGCAAAATGCAATAAAAAACGCAAAGGTGTGAACGTAGTTTCTGCAAAGCAGAAACACAGATCTTTGCCTTCTCCCAGTCAAAGCACCTCCCCCACAGTGAGTAAGCACAACCTAGGCATGCATTTACCCTTTGGTTGCCCCTGATATTAACCCCTTTACAGCCAGTGTCATTAGTACAGTAATAGTGCAAATGTTTAACACTGATTACTGTATTAGTGCCACTGGTCCCCAAAAAGTGTCAGTTAGGTGTCTGATTTGTCCGCTGCATTATCACAGTCCCGCTATAAGTCGCTGATCGCCATCATAAAAATATACCATAGTTTGTAGACACTATTTTGCGCAAACCAATCAGCCTTTTTTTGTTTATTACGCAAAAAAAATAAAAACCACAGAGGTGATCAAATACCAACAAGAGAAAGCTCTATTTGTGGGAAAAAAAGGACATCAATTTTATTTGGGCACAGTATCGCACAACCGCGCAATTTTCAGTGAAGGTAATAGCCTGGTCATGAATTAAATGGTTAAATTATTTTCAAAAAAATAACCCTCTCATAGATGAGTCATAACATTATATTTTGTTCAAACATTTGATATGATTATATACAGATTTACAGTGTAGGGCACATTGCAAAAGTGCCATGCAGAGGGCTTGAATACACAGAGATGGCATTAAAATATCAATATTAATATCTTAAGCATCAACATATTCACCATTCATAGAAGTCTTTGTTAGTGAGGAAACTTCAAAGTCAGCCAGTGCTTTGTGTATTTTGACAATAGGATTAACCATTGGCAAACTATTACCTTCCTTTCATTCCTTCACCTTTTTATTCAGCTGTTGGGAACAAAAAGAGGACTCGCTTACCATCATGATGTGATAACGCTCAATGTTAGAAGTTACATAGTTGCATAGTAGGGGAGGTTGAAAAAAAGACACAAGTCCATCAAGTCCAACCTATGTGTGTGATTTTATGTCAGTACTACATTGTATATCCCTGTATGTTGCGGTTGTTCAGGTGCTTATCTAATAGTTTCTTGAAACTATCAATGCCCCCCGCTGAGACCACCGCCTATGGAAGGGAATTCCACATCTTTGCTGCTCTTCCAGTAAAGAACCCTCTACGTAGTTTAAGGTTAATCCTCTTTTCTTCTAATTTTAATGAGTAGCCATGAGTCTTGTTAAACTCCCTTTTGCAAAAAAGTTTTATCCCTATTGTGGGGTCACCAGTACGGTATTTGTATATTGAAATTATATCCCCTCTCAAGCGTCTCTTCTCCAGAGAGAATAAGTTCAGTGCTCACAACCTTTCCTCATAACTAATATCCTCCAGACCCTTTATTAGCTTTGTTGCCCTTCTTTGTACTCGCTCTATTTCCAGTACATCCTATCTGAGGACTGGTGCCCAGAACTGGACAGCATAATCCAGGTGCGGCCGGACCAGAGTCTTGTAGAGCGGGAGAATTATCGTTTTATCTCTGGAGTTGATCCCCTTTTTAATGCATGCCAATATTCTGTTTTCTTTGTTAGCAGCAGCTTGGCATTGCATGCCATTGCTGAGCCTATCATCTACTAGGACCCCCAGGTCCTTTTCCATCCTAGATTCCCCCAGAGGTTCTCCCCCCAGTATATAGATTGCATTCATATTTTCCCCACCCAAATGCATTATCTTACATTTTTATACATTGAACCTCATTTGCCATGTAGTTGCCCACCCCATTAATTTGTTCAGATCTTCTTGCAAGGTTTCCACATCCTGCAGAGAAGTTATTGCCCCGCTTAGCTTAGTATCGTCCGCAAATACAGAGATTGAACTGTTTACCCCGTCCTCCAGGTCGTTTATGAACAAATTAAATAGGATTGGTCCCAGCGCAGAACCCTGGGGGACCTCACTACTCACCCCTGACCATTCTGAGTACTCCCCATTTATCACCACCCTCTGAACTCGCCCTTGTAGCCAGTTTTCAATCCATGTACTCACCCTATGGTCCATGCCAACGGATCTTATTTCGTACAGTAAACGTTTATGGGGAACTGTGTCAAATGCTTTTGCAAAATCCATATACACCACAAACTAGTACTCTTATATTATTCCTAAACCTAGTAATGGATATATGTCTATGCTATTGGAAGCCAAAAAGAGCTGCTGGTAAGTCAAGGGAAGTCAAATATGTGCTGGTGGGACCATATTTAAACTGAGACTGTTGCTTTGCTCTGTATGGGTTATGCCAAGACTGTGCAAAAGCAGATACATGGTTGAGTAAAGATGTAACGCATTGGAGGATAACGGTGACATTACATGACATTTTAGTGAATATAGGAGGGAATCATCAGCTCAGTATCTACTAGATTCTTTTGTCTGAAAAAAGATAAGGGCACCTATGAACACACTATTTAGGTGTTTTTCTAGTCAGCTAGTGCCTATTATTTAAAAAAAGAAGAAAATATATTATAAAATATATACTACTGTATATCTTTCTTTTTTATATGTCTGGAGTTCTGTTCAAGTAACGTCAAAACGTCTAGGGTTCTTTGTAGTGTGTGGTACATATAAGTATATGCCCTAACTATACACAAAAATATTACACATAAATAATGCAGCATTTTTACATCCTTTCCCATATAAAAAGAACAACAGCATAAAGGTCCTTGTAGGAATTTAACAAATAATAAAGCTTTTACTACAGCTCTAAAACATACAGGAAAAAAGAAACACATAAAGCTATGATTGTGGAAATCAGCCCTAATGCAAAGTATTTTATACACTATTCACACTACATAATTTGCATCATATCAGTCATCCATGTTAGCTCTAATTAATGTTCACATTTTTATAGGGGTCCATAAAGGTTCATGTCTTTACCACTCTCGATTTATTTTTTTTCCTTCTCCCCATTAAGAAATAATTAGTGTTTCTCGTCTTTCCCATTCCAGGCGTATCTCAATGTTTTCACATTCCACTGTTCTTTTGAAGGAGATGAGGATAATTAGAAGACAAGCAAATAGAGATGGAAAAGCAGGACAAATCTAGAAATAATACAGAATGGAATGTGCAGCTTTGTCTATAGTGATATGGCTTTGTTACCAGGCTGTGCAGAAAAACAGGTGTTGGATTCACAGCTTTGTGTTTATCCCGGTGCTGTAGCGTATGATGAGATATCTTCGATGCGGTAATGCAACCACAAAGATTTTATTATGAAAGTTTTTAAGACAAACATAAAATGTACCCATTTTTGTCTGCCCGCTTCTTTCTGAAATACAGAACCCCCACCCACAGAGGTCTTATTTTACTAAAAGACTGAGTTTTTTTCTTATAAAACCCAATTGAAGTTACAGAAATAGATATGCAGCCAGATAGACTTTGTAGAGAACGTGTCTATTTTCATAGCTTTAACTCCTTAACTACAATTTTCTCTTGTAGAATTTGTGCAGTAAGTATTACTGTTCAGTCTAAAGCCCCATACACACGGTCGGAAAATCCGACCACCAAATCCATCGGATTTGATCCGACGGATTTAGTCCGACACTGGTGTTGCATACACACGGTCGGACAAAGTTGTCGGAAAATCCGATAATTCTGAACGTGGTGAAGTTTTTTGCCTACGACGGGACTACGTAGAGGCTGGTAGCCAATAGCTTTGGTCTTGTAATGTGATCTGAGCATGCGTGGCACTTTGTCCGTCGGAATTCGCTACACACGATCGGAATTGGTGTGATCGGACTTTGTTGTCGGAAAATCTATCCAGCAGGAGATAGAACTTTGTCCGTAGGACAATCCGATGGAAACTGTCCGATGGTGCCTACACACGGTCGGAATTTCCGACAACATTGTCCGATAGGACAAAATCCATGGGAAAATCCGACCGTGTGTATGGGGCATAATAAGCACCAATGTTCTGTAATGGAAGAGACCTGGCAAAAACAATCTCTCCTTCTCTGCAATATAGGACTGCATGTGGACACTTGTGATGAGGGTTGCGGCTGTTACTCAGCTCTGCCAGTACAGACCACTGGAGTTGGAGGGTAGGAGACAGAAGAGTTGATTTACTAAAACTGGAGAGTGGAAAATCTGGTACAGATCTGCATAGAAACCAATCAGCTTCTCTGTATTTTTGTCAAAGCTTAATTGAACAAGCTGAAGTTAGAAGCCTTTTGGCTACCATTCAGAGCTACACCAGATTTTCCACTCTTCAGTTTTAGCAAATCAACCTCAGAATGTTATTGTTTTTTTGTTTTTGCATAGAGAGGAAGCATTTCACATTAAAAAACACATGGCGCAGGTGCAGCGACCCAATGTTACTTTTGCTTCTAAAACCCCCGTTTGGGATAAATGTTGCCTACAAGTCAAATATTGTTTTTTTTCTCTCAGTGACGGTCTTCTAACTGGCAACTGCAGCTAACTCTGCACTGAATATTACAAATTGGTTCTTTACAGGTAAACGTATGTAGCACCCTTGTCCTAAACAGGGCTGCTAGTAAATTTAGTGGTGCTAGGTGGTAACTAGCCTGGCTAACTTGTAGTTTTGATCAAATGGTTTTCTCCTAAGCTTGAGTTTAACTGTGATTTCTCTCTTCTGTCAATAGGTGGCACTGTTGCCTTTGGCATTAAAATTATAGATTACAGTGAATTCAGGGTATGAGTGAATATGCTTTTCTCACTAATCAGCAGGAATTTCTTTAGCCGCTGAGGCTCCTGGGATAGTCTATTTATTTGGAGAGAGTCAGGTGATTGGGGTTCTTTCCACCCAGGCTGCGACCCAGAGTGGGCATGTGTGGAGCAGCAGCAGAGGTGTAGGTCTGGAGCCTAGCCACGTGTAAAGAGGCTCGGCCAGAGGGGATCCCGATCGTTACCGGAAGCAAAGGAGAAGCCGTTGCCAGAGGGACAACCTCTCTTGGTGCTGGAGGCAAGTGTAGAAGGGATGGAGTTCCAAAGGAGTACCAGAGCAGGCGCTTCACTAGTTGGGGGTGGTGAAGTAAGTGGGAAACATTCAGGAGAGAATCCGAGATGTACAGTGGGTAGCTGTGAGTAAAGCTTGAAGAGAAATACAGTGGGTAGCTGTGAGTAAAGATTGAGGGATCCAGCGGGTAGCTGTGAGTTTGAGGAACCCGGCAGGTAGCGTGGGTGAAGCTTGAAGAATACAGCGGGTAGCTGTGAGTGAAGCTTGAGAGGTCCAGCAGGTAGCTGGGAGCTAGGCTTGAGGATCTACAGTGGGATACTGTAGGTTGAGCTTTAGGATCTACAGTGGGACACTGTGAATAAAGTTGTTGCTATAGGAGACAGCAGTTGCTACAAAATACAGATCACTGCATTCAGCTTAAAGGACCCTTTTCTGTATTGCTGTCTGCCTAGTTCTATTTTTGGTCTGTGGAGTCTGCCAAGTTGCTATTGCATTTGCCTAAGGTGTCCTGTGCCCTACCCCTCTTTTCCCCTGTTCCCGTTAAGAGAAATAAAAATGTCTTCCATCTTGCATTACACCCACCATGCCTAGTGACCTGCACCCATAGGAGGAATGTCAGCCCTTCGGGACAGTTTTGTCTGGCTCCGTGGGAAAATGGCAAGTAACATCTTTATTCTTCAGAGACTGTGTTATTAGCCTTGTGAACCATGTGGGGAAAACCTAAGTGTATTTTTGCTCTTGGGAGGAATATCAGCCCTTCCGACCTCCGGGGGTCACCGGGAGTCAGATTGGCTGGAGGTTGACAGACATCCATCCAGAAGGTTGGAGCACAGTATATTTTGAAACTCTAGCAACCAATTCTGAGCTCTGATGGAAGGGGGACCCCTGGCCCCTTAAACACTTTAACTCCTGTTTTTCAACTGGTTGTGATTTTATTGTCAAGAATTAAAGATATGTGGTGTTCTGAATCGATCAATTGGTGTTTGGTTTCTTGTGTTCACAATATTAACAATGGGACAAGATGTAAAAAGGAGTCATCAGAAGGCAGTAAAAACTTGATAGAGGTTATAATCTTCCACCACTTCACACAAGGCTGATTCACAAATGTAAGCCATGTTTTGTATGAATCTAGTTGGTTTTGTTTGCTATTAGGGTTCATTGTTTGGCCATGACCATGAGAAATGAACTGAAACACTCCCAATGTTACAGACTTTGCTGTTCAAACAATAAAAAATGTACAATGTCATATCCATGCTTTATTTGACTTGATATTGTGAGCCTTTAAAGCACTGGAGCTGTTGCTTGGCAATTCGTGTAGATGAATCCATGAAGATTTAACCGTAGCTTGAAAACTGTTTCCCAGCACCTCCATACAGCTGATCATCGTATACTAATGAAAAGAATTGCAGCGAGAGATATCACAGGGACCCCAATCCCACTGAGACCCTTTTCCAATCTGACATTCGCAACCTTACAAGACCCAGTTGATGATGTGACATTTTACTAAGAGCTGCTTAAATAAAGGGTGGTGCTGTTTAGTATTGGAAATCATTGTGAGCTTTTGAGGCTCTGGGGCTCCTTTGTCTTGGCTGTGTGCACTGTCAGACAAAGGGGCTTCTAAGCATTGAAACGTAGCAATGATTTCCAATGTAGTGAGCTATTAAAAGTATCACCTTGAAATTGCTTTTGTCAGATTTGTTTGCTAAACAAATACACTGTAGTATCTAAAAGCTGATAATAAATAGATGAAATAGCTCCTTTTTAAAAAAACGTAGCACTGGTACCCTCGGGTGTTCATAAATTACAGTCAGAAATAAAAGTCATCATAACAGTTCTATGATCTGATGGAAACAAAAAAACTTAAATAAATAAACCTGCAAAACCAATGGCTGTATTTAAAGCTTACCTGGAATATTGTAGCAGTCAGAAAGCTGACATTTCTTTCAGTCAAGACCCAGCCGCACTATTTTCTAAACTTTTCACCGCCGTTATGCCATTAGGTTAGGCTTCAGGATAGTTTAGTGTGATAATGGATACATTTAATTCCAGTGCTAGGTAATTGATGCGGGGTAATATTTGTGCAGAGCTCCAGGCACAAAGAATGATGTCCTACCTTCGCTCAAACTTTTTTTCTTTATTTGGATAGAGAAGAAAATGGTTAAATTCCTTGTCATATTTCTTTTTTTCTGTAGACAGATTTCCCCTCTATTTCTATTCTGGAGAAATTGAATTAACATTTTTAGATATCCTAAAATTATTTAGGTGGGCAAGTAGGTGGGAACAACAAATGGTCTATCGCATCCCAAAATTGTATAACAGTTTTAATAGTAGGCCATAATGTGCATAAAGTAAAGGCCAGTACCCCTAGGGGATGCTTGGGGTAAAGATAGACACTTTAAAACGATGTATGCATGTGAAGAAGTAAACGTTTATTCAAAATTGTACATAGTGAACAAGGGAATGCTCAGAAGGCATGGTATGTTTGCAATAGGGATACAATCAGTTGATACAGTTTATAAACTATAAACTGTATCAACTGATTGTATCCCTATTGCAAACATACCATGCCTTCTGAGCATTCCCTTGTTCACTATGTACAATTTTGAATAAACGTTTACTTCTTCACATGCATACATCGTTTTAAAGTGTCTATCTTTACCCCAAGCATCCCCTAGGGGTACTGGCCTTTACTTTATGCACATTATGGCCTACTATTAAAACTTTTTAGATATCCTATCACCTTTATTCCCAGTGATAACAGCCACCAGGAAATACAGAGTGGGTGAATCGTATCACTGAGGGCCCGGACAGCAATAAAAAACCAACACATCGGACATTTTTGACACATTTTTGGGACCATTGTCATTTATACAGCAATCAGTGCTATACAAATGCACTGATTCATGTGTAAATGACACTGGCAGTGAAGGGGTTAACCAGGGGTGGCAGTGTAGGGGTTAAGTGTGTCCTAGGGGCGTGTTGCTAACTGTGGGGGGCGTGGCTGTGTTTTACTGAACACTGATCTCTGCTCCAATCACAGGGAGCAGAGATCAGTGTCACTAGTTGCTAGGCAGAACAGGGAGATGCTGTTTACTTCGGCAACTCCCCGTTCTTCCTCCCCGTGAGACGATCGTGGGTATCCCCGTGGCGATAGAGTCCGCGGGACCCGCGATCAGACTCACGGGGGTCCCGACTGGCGCGCATGCGATGGCATGGTGGCAAATTCTAATGGTCGTACCTGTACGCCCTTATGCCTGTCCGTGCCATTCTGCCAACGTACATCGTCGTGCGCCGGTCGGGAAGCGGTTAAAAACAAAAACATAATGTTTTGGTTTTAGATACACTTTAAACACATGCTGACCACCCTATAGCACTTTTATTGCTACAGGACAGCAGCTGTGCGCAGGATCACGCATATATACATGATTCTGCATTTCTGCCTGCAGGGGGCGTGTGTGCGCCTCCTGCAGGCTGCTTATGCTGTGATAATTTACAGCAGAAGCCGATCTGCTGGTCCCAGGACCCCATAGAGCAAGCAACTGAACTGCAAGTTTGAGAATGACTTGCTAAGCTATTGCTAGACCTGCCAGGCTTCACAAGTTTATTGCACAACTGCAACAAGTCCACATTGCATGACTCCAGATCAAATTTCTTTGCAAACATTCTGCAAGTCGGTTGCTAGTTCAGGTTCAGTAATGTTGTACACTAGTCATCCCACCACAGGGGTCACCATGGCTGAATTTTCATGCTGTAGACTTGCAGGGTTCTTGCTGTAGACTCACCACTGCAACTTTGCTCTTGCTAGAGACTTGCCACACAAATTTGTTACAAGTTGGAAAAGTGTCAACTAGAACTTGTGCTTCAAGTGCTGTGCAAGTGTACTTGCCATTGAAAATATGCAGCAGGTTAACAGAGTTATAATTCAACACTGCCACAAATTTGTGGCAAGTTATCCTTGCTATCTGGGACTTGATGTCCTCGGGTACCCGGCAACCGTCAGTAAAACACAGAGAACTGAGCTATGCAAGGCATATCTCAGTTCTGACAGGGAGGAAGAAAAAGGATTCTGTGTTCCCTGCAAAGCAGGGACTCAAATCCATTACTTCCCCTAGTAAAAGCAGCACACTGTGTACACAAAAACACTGGCTAGGTACACAGTTAACCTTTTGATTGTCCTAGATGTTTAACCCCTTTTCCGCCAGTGCCATTAGTAAAGTGACAGTTCATATTTTTACTTTTTGGTCCCCAAAAAGTGTCAAATTTGTCAGTTAGTGTCCGATTCTCCACCACAATATCACAGTCCCGCTATAAGTCGCTGATTCCCGCCATTACTAGTAAAGAAAAAACAAATAAATACAAATTCCATAAATACTGTATATCCCATAGTTTGCAGACACTATAACCTTGACCTAAACCAATCAATATATGCTCATTGTGATTTTTTTTTTTACCAAAAACGTAGCAGAATACATATTGGCTTAAATTTATGAAGAAATTAGAATTTTAAATTTTTTTTATTGGATATGTTTTATAGCAGAAAGTAAAAGATAATGTTTTTATTTTCAAAATTGTCTGTCTTTTTTTGTTTATAGCGCAAAAAAAACAATAAAAAAATGTAGTAGTAATCAAATATCTCCAAAAGAAAGCCCTATCTGTGGGAAAAAAATGGCATAAATTTGTATTTGGGTAAAATATCGCCACGACCGCGCAATTGTCAGTTACCCTGGATTCACACTAGTGCGAAGCGGGAACCAGTGCGATTCCAGCTCCGATTCCCGCATCGCTCCTCTCCCTCAGGCAGTTCACACTGCCTTGTGCTAACCGCTGCGGGTGTCATTAACAAAGTTAATGACACCCCCAGTTTAGTTGACATGTGAACTCCCACAGGAATCGGATCGCATAGGTGAGAACATCCATGCGATCTGATTCTAGTGCGGGGAAAAACAAGTCCCTGCACAATTTTCTGTGCAAATCCAATGCGAGTTCAGCCATATAACTGTATGACTGAACTCATATTGCTCAGAGATCGCATGTGATCGGCACCTGTGGTGTGGGAGCGAATCACATGCAATCTCTGAGATCGCACTAGTGTGAACCCAGGCTTAAAGTAACGCAGTATCATATCGCAAAAAATGGCCTGGTCATGAAGGGGGGCAAATCTTCCAGAGGTTAAGTGGTTAACCTCTGGCTCTGGCATCAAGCTTAGTGCTCATTACAGTCAGTTGTAAACACAAAAGCACAACTTGCATGGGCAAAAAAGATTTTTTACTTTAAGACCCCTTTCACACTGGAGGCGTTTTTCAGGTGCTAAAGGGCTAAAAAATAGCGCCTGTAACGCGCCTGAAAAATGCATCCCCTGCAGCTCCAGTGTGAAAGCCTGAGTGCTTTCACACTGGAGCGGTGCACATGCAGGATGTCAGAAAAAGTCCTACAAGTAGCATCTTTGGAGCGGTTTAGGAGCAATGTATACACTGCTCCTCCTCTTGCCCTGTCCATTGAAATCAATGTGCACCGCTGCCGAAGCGCTGCAAAGTGATGCAAAGCGCTGCAAAACGATTTAGCAGCGGCCATTTTTGAGTGCATTTAATTTTTTCTCCGGCCGCTGTTAAAGTTAAAAGCGGCCACTGTAGCAGTCGAAAAGCACAACCAAAACAATGGTAACGCGGCCTGCTGTGAGTGTGAAAGGGGTCTAAGACTCAAGTGAAGGATCCCCTTACATCAGTGGTTCTCAATCTTTCTAGTGCAGTGACCCCTTGATAACATTTCCCAAGTTGTGGGGACCCCTAACAGTAAAATTATTTTCGTAGCGTGGGTTGTCAGCACCCAAGGCAAGGCAAGTAATTTTCGCCCCTAACCCATGGACATTTAGCGCTCCCTGAGTCCCTTCCACTTGTACAGTATTAAAACCCTGTATGGTATATTTTAGGATGTACCACTCACTCTTTGTTTTCCTTTCTTTCCCTTTTATCTCTCTCTATATCCTAATTACTTGTTTTTTTTCCCCCCATCACTCTCTCTAGCCATCTTTTTTGTTCTTTCTCTCCCTTTTTCTTTGTTCCTTCCCCTCTTTTCCTTCCATGTATTCTGAATTTGTATTCCTTCTCTTGCTCCTTGGTGGTGAGTGTCAGTGCTGGCAGGGAGTTGGGATCAGTGGCAGTGCTGGGGGGAGTTCTGATCAGCCAACTTAGGTGCTCTTGATCAAGGTCATCTGCTGATCTGAGAACTGTAGTGGGGACTTTTAATGGCAACTCTAATCCCAGGTAGTGTTACTCACTATGTCTCTGACTTTGTGGTGTCTCGTAGCAGTGACACCTATGCTGAAATCAGGAGATAGGGTCTCCTCTAGCCCCTCTCACTTCACATTGCTCACCAGTCAGTTGACCTCTAGTCTCTGCCCCCTAGCCATGCCGTGAACTGAATGGGCAGCTGCGAAGAGGCTTCAGGGACAGCCCAGGACTCAGTGACCCCTGGCAAATCATCACTTGACCCGCAATGGGGTCCCGACCCTCAGATTGAGAACCACTGCCTTACATTAACCCTTTCCTCAATGCTAACCCTGGCACTAATGTCACGTACACACGACCGGTTTTCCCGTCAGAATAAACTCTGACGGTCTTTCCAACGGAGTTCCGCTGAAACGGACTTGCCTACACATGATCACACCAAAGTCTGTTCGTTTAGAGCGCAATGATGTACAACACGTACGATGGGACTAGAAAAAAGAATTTCAATAGCCAGTAGCCAATAGCTGCCCTTGCGTAGTTTTTGGTCCGTCGGAATGGCATACAGACGAACGGTTTTCCCGATAGGAATTGATTCCGTCGGAAAGATTTAAAACATGTTCTATTTCTAAATCCGTCAGAATTTTTGAAAAAAAAGTCAGATGAAGCCCACACACGATCAGAATATCCAATGAAATTATTCCGTCTGAACTTTTCTGCCGGAAAGTCCAGTCTTGTGTACGCGGCATTAGGATATGTATACATGTGTATTTGGTTTTCTCCCCCCTTTATGCTGACCATAAATAATTTTTTTTATTTTTTCGTTAAACCAGAGGGCTGGATGGGGGAATCACTCCGGCTGCACCTTTGTATTTTGACAGCAGAAAGATATCCCGAGGAGTGCAGGCTCTGGGAGGTGCTGTGGATGCTGCGCCCACTGCTGCTCAGGTCAGGGTGACGCCCGGTGAGGTCTTCTTCCACTTCCTCTGGGGCTGTTTGTCCTAGCCAGCCTCCGAGGCTGAGCTTCGTGCTGCTCATTGGGGATGCCCGTCATTTGAAGATGCTGCTGATGTCGGTGCCACTGCGTCAGATATAGCTCCGCTGCCCTGCACCCAGCCGCCACTGAACCAGCAGGACCGTGACAAAGGGACGGCGGCATGGCTCAACTCAAAGGGCAGCTGCTTTGGGCCCAGGAGCACTAGGCACAGAGGAGGAGGAAGCAACTCCCTCCCTGACGCTGGACAGGGAGGGAGTCGCAGCTGTGACGTCACTGGTTGTAGGACGCCAGGCGGCTCTAGCAACCAGTGACCACGAGTAAAGTCAGGACAGGTGGAGCCGGAGCCAGCGCTACAGCGGCTCAGTCCCTCTCTGTCCCCTTAATTTCAGACTGCTCCCAGTGTCAGCTTCTTTGAATTGGGGGGACACATGGGGGGGCACAGTATAATGTTGGGCTGGGCATGGCCCCCTCTGCCCTCCAGTGACACCACTGAGTACAACTAGGGAAATCCATAGTGGAGAAGGATCTGGGGGTTTTGGAAGATCATAAGCTTAATAATAACATGCAATGCCAAGCTGTGGTTTCCAAAGACCTTTCTTGTATTAAGAGAGATATAGACTCCAGAGAGAGAGAGAGAGAGAGATCATTTTGCTCCTCTACAAATCATTAGTAAGACCTTATCTGGAATATGCAGTTCTGTTTTGGGCGCCAGTTCACAAAAGGATATTGGGGGAAAAGTGCAGAGAAGAGCAACCAAACTGATAAGAGGCATGGAGGAGCTCAGCTATGAGGAAAGATTAGAGGAACTGAATTTATTCTCTCTTGAGAAGAGGACATTAGGGGGGATATGATCAACATATAAATACATAAGTGGTCCACTTATTCACTTTGAAGGGGTTGTAAACCCTCATGGTTTTTCACCTTCTCTCATGCTGCAGCCCCCCTCATTTTACTTACCTGAACGCTGTTATTCTTCATCCGGGATCGAGCATACCAGCTCTAGCGTGTCCTGATTGGATCCCGCCGCAGCCATTGGCTCCTGCTGCAGTCAATCAAATCCAATGACGCGGCCCCGGGGGGTGGGGCAGAGTCCAGCATTCTGTGAATGGACACAGATGCAGGACCCGGGAGCACGCCCCCAAGGGTGTCCACCAAGGAGAGCGCTTCCCCGACTTGGGCACTCGATGTGGGGAGGAGCCAGGAGCGCCGCTGAGGGATACCAGAAGAGGAGGGCCAGGGCCACTCTGTGCAAAACGAACTGCACAGTGGAGGTAAGTATGACGTCTGTTATTTTTATTTTTTTAAACATAGCTTTACAATCCCTTTTAAGGTCATCACAGAAGACAAGGGGGCACGCTTTACGTCTGGAGGAAAAGAGATTTAATCTCCGAATACGGAAAGGTTTCTTCGCAGTAAGAGCTGCGAACATGTGGAATAGGCTTTCTCAAGAGCTGGTTCTGGCTAGCTCAGTAGCTTGCTTTTAACCACTTCCCTACCGCCCACTGTCATATGACGCCCACAAGGTGGATCTCCCATCCTGGGTGGGCGTCATATGACGTCCTCCCATTCCCGGCCGCCTGGGGGCGCGCGCGCGCCCGCGGCGTCGCTCGGGACCCGGTGCGGGTGCACGGCGGCCGCGATGTCCGCCAGGCACCTGCGATTGCCCATTAAAAAAAGGAGACCGTGCGGGACCGTGGAGCTGTGTGTGTAAACACACAGCTCCACGTCCTGTCAGCGGAGAGGAGACCGATCATGTGATCCCAGTACGGAGGAACACTAATCGGTCTCCTCCCCCACAGTTAGAATCACTCCTATAGGGAACACATTAACCCCTGCAGCGCCCCCTAGTGTTAACCCCTTCCCTGACAGTCACATTTACACAGTAATCAATGCAATTTTATAGCAACGATCGCTGTGTAAATGTGAATGGTCCCAAAAATGTGTCAAAAGTGTCCGAAGTGTCCACCGCAATGTCGCAGTCACGAAAAAAAAAAATCGCAGATCGCCTCCATTACTAGTAAAAAAAAAATGCAATAAATCTATACCCTATTTTGTAGACGCTATAACTTTTGCGCAAACCGATCTATATACGCTTATTTCGATTTTTTTTACCAAAAATATGTAGAAGAATACGTATCGGCCTAAACTGAGGAAAAAAAAAACGTATTTTTTTTAAAAAAAATGGGATATTTATTATAGGAAAAAGTAAAAAATATTGTGTTTTTTTTCAAAATTGTCGCTCTTCTTTTGTTTATAGCGCAAAAAATAAAAACCGCAGAGGTGATCAAATACCACCAAAAGAAAGCTCTATTTGTGGGAAAAAAAGGACGTCAATTTTGTTTGGGTGTAACGTCGCACGACCGCGCAATTGTTAGTTAAAGCGACGCAGTGCCGAATCGCAAAAAGTGCTCTGGTAAGGAAGGGTGTAAAATGGCCCGGTGCTGAAGTGGTTAAAAAAAGGGCTGGATTCTTTCCTAAATGTAAATATTATAACTGGATACTAACATTTATAGGTAAAGTTAATCCAGGGAATATCCGATTGCCTCTTGGGTGATCAGGAAGGATTATTTTTCTCCGCTAGAACAAATTAGATCATGCTTTGCTGTTTTTTTTTCCCCCTTCCTCTGGATCGTGTATATGGGATTGTATGTTTTTTTTTCTTCCTTTTTATTGGTTGAACTTGATGGGTTTTTTTTAACCTGATTAACTATGTAACTATATAAACTACTGATTAGCTATCAGCAACTTGACGCATTGGCTAAAAGGTCTCACCATTGCATACACCTACATAGTGCCAATTTGCAAAGAGTTTGTTAAGACCGCTGTAATAATAAGCTATACAGTATCTCACAAAAGTGAGTACACCCCTCACATTTTTGTAAATATTTTTTTATTATATCTTTTCATGTGACAACACTAAAGAAATTACACTTTGCTACAATGTAAAGTAGTGAGTGTACAACTTGTATAACAGTGTAAATGTTCTGTCCCCTCAAAATAACCCAACACACAGCCATTAATGTCTAAACCGCTGGAACAAAAGTGAGTACACCCCTAAGTAAAAATGTCCAAATTGGGCCCAAAGTGTCAATATTTTGTGTGGCCACCATTATTTTCCAGCACTGCCTTAACCTTCTTGGGCATGGAATTCACCAGAGCTTCACAGGTTGCCACTGGAGTCCTCTTCCACTCCTCCATGATGACATCACGGAGCTGGTGGATTTTAGAGATCTTGAGACATGCTTGGCCAGTCTATCACCTTTACCCTCAGCTTCTTTAGCAAGGCAGTGGTTGTCTTGGAGGTGTGTTTTGGGTTGTTATCATGTTGGAAAACTGCCCTGTGGCCCAGTCTCCGAAGAGAGGGGATCATGCCCTGCTTCAGTATGTCACAGTACATGTTGGCATTCATGGTTCCCTCAATGAACTGTAGCTCCCCAGTGCTGGCAGCACTCATGCAGCCCCAGACCATGTCACTACCACCATGCTTAACTGTAGGCAAGACACACTTGTCCTTGTACCCCTCACCTGGTTCCCGCCCACACGCTTGACACCTTCTGAACCAAATAACTTTATCTTGGTCTCATCAGACCACAGGACATGGTTCCAGTAATCCATGTCCTAAGTCTGCTTGTCTTCAGCAAACTGTGGGACGACAGCCTTGCAGACCAATTTGATGCAGTGTGCGGTGTATGGTCTGAGCACTGACAGGCTAACCCCTTCAACCTCTGCAGCAATGCTGGCAGCACTCAAAAGTATATTTCCCAAAGACAACCTCTGCATATGACGCTGAGCACGTGCACTCAACTTCTTTGGTCAACCATGACGAGACCTGTTCTGAGTGGAACCTGTACTGTTAAACTACTGTATGGTCTTGGCTACCGTGCTGCAGCTCAGTTTAAGGGTCTTGGCAATCTTCTTATAGCCTAGGCCAATTCTTTTTTTAAGATTCTCAGAGAGTTTTTTTTACCATGAGGTGCCTTGTTGAACTTCCAGTGACCAGTATGAGAGAGTGAAAGCAATAACACCACATTTAACACACCTGCTCCCCATTCACACCTGGGACCTTGTAACACTAACGAGTCACATGACATCGGGGAGGAAAAATGGCTAATTGGGCCCAATCTGGACATTTTCACTTAGGGGTGTACTCACTTTTGTTGCCAGCGGTTTAGACATTAATGGCTGTGTGTTGAGTTATTTTGAGGGGACAGCAAATTTACACTGTTATACAAGCTGTACACTCACTACTTTATATTGTAGCAAAGTGTAATTTCTTCAGTGTTGTCAAATGAAAAGATATAATAAAATATTTACAAAAATGTGAGGGGTGTACTCACTTTTGTGAGATACTGTATGTATTTATAACAAACTTTTCAATGTAATACAACATAAATAATCTATTATATAAATAGTCTAGGCTATCACGCTATTTGTACGCACTGGAGTAGACTGATTATGCTTCTATTGTGATAGCACAATTTATGCAGTTTTACAATGGTTGAATAGTGGGGGGTGATTTACGTAGAACCAATGAGTGTTACCAGTGATGCTGAATGTTAAATTGATCTTAAATATTCAGAAGTGTTTGACACGTGTTATGTCAGGCTTAAAATGTCTAATCACGAATATTAGTCTGTGAAATTAAATTGACATTTGGGTAGCCAACACAGTCCAGTTCATTATTTTGGGACAAAAGCTCAATTTTAATTGAGTTCATTCAGTTTCATCAATTATTTACAGGCATGTAGTAAAGAATTTAAAGTATTTTCTTATAATATTATTCAGATTTTCAATTATTCTTTTGTACTGTTCTAAAAACTTCTAAGGAGAAACAGATGCTTCACTTGCACACAATCTTGTTGACCAGCTCTTCTTGTCAAAAAGGATTTGTAAACATTTCCCTATTTTCATAAAAGTAAGTTTATAACATACAAAATAAAAAAATCATAATTATAGACCTTAAGAGTCGGTTTACACCAGAATGCAGTGCTGGAAAGCCATGTTCCTTCCTGCACCGCATTCAAAACGAACTGCCTTTGCGATCAGCTGCAGATGCGAATACTTTGTTAATAGCCTCTCAAATGTGGATCACAAACGCAGTGTGTTTGCGAGCACCAAATCGTATGGTAAATCAGCGTGGCACGTTTTTCAAAAGTAGTGCATGTCTGTTAGTTCTTTTTTGGAATTTCCGGTTGGGAGGTCCCCTCCGTATGTATATAGGTAAAAACATATGTAACAGCTATTTGCGCTTATGTGATCATTCATGCGTCTTTTCCACTTGACATACTAAATGTAGTCTCTTTTACAGCAAATGTATCCTCTGATGAAGACCCTAACGAATTGGGTCGAAACGTGTCAGTTGTGGCCTAATTGACATTGTTGTTATGTAATATGGCATCATTTTTTAATATTTGCACCTCATGGGTATATCCCCGTGCCAAGCTCATATATTAACTTTTATGTTATACTATACACTAATAAACAATTTTATTAAATATAATATCTCTTTTGAATCCCTTGATATTCACGTACTTTGCTGCTAAAAAAAAACCCTTTTTGGGGAACCTTCCCATAATATAGTGCATGCACTTCTTTTTGTGCTATCTGGTACAATTTCAGAATGGGCTGAAAATCGCTTTTCAGGGGAACGCACAGAAATGCGCACTGTGTTTCTGTGAGATTCTGGTGTTAGCCAGCCCTAAATGTGGCCTGAGTTTTGCAATTTCTTCACACAATTTATAATGAAAGATATAGAACTAGGCATATAATCTTATAAAAATAATAATTACAATAATATAATGTGAAGAACTTTCTGCAGATGATTTTAAAGTAAAGACACTATTGCAGGGCCATTGCACCAATAGTAATAATGGAATGAGAAAATAAAGAAATAAAAGAAGGTTAGGAGTGCATAGAGAAATTATGTCAGCCTGTGTGGAGGAGAATTTTCCAGCTATCATTTTGAAGAATAATTTGGTTTTGAATTAAAAAAATAAATAAATAATAACCGTCACTTTTGACAGCCAATTTACTAAGGTATAAAACAGGTATGGGCAGATATAAAAGATCTAGTTTGGCAGTATTCCCATTAAAACATTACAAAAAAAGTATTTTAAGTTGTACCCAAATCTGATTTCATAAAAGCCTATAGTGATTTCCGTTATCTCAACATTCATCCTGGAAGGATAGGCATCACTATAATTATTTTTTTACTAGTAATGGCGGCGATCAGCGACTTTTAGTGAGACTGCGATATTGCGGCAGACAGTAACTGACACGTTTGACACGTTTGACACTTTTTGGGGATCAGTAATACTAATACAGTGATCAGTGCTAAAAATATCACTGTCACTGTCATTGTACTAATAACACTGGCTGTGAAGGGGCTGAACACCAGGGACTATCAAAGGGTTAACTGTGTGCCTGACCAGTGTTTTTGTGTACTGTGGGGGGTGCTTTTGCTTTGCAGACACACAGGATCCATGCCTAACTTCCTGTCAAAACAGCGATTTGCCTTGTTTACATAGGCAGAGTGCTGTTCTGCCTCTGTGATGGATGATCAGGGGGTTCATGCGGATGTTGAGGCCACAGTACCCGCAGATCAGCTCCCACTATGTATAATGCCAGTGGAAGCCGGCCGCTGATGGTGCGCATGAGCGCCCCCTACCTGGAAGTGTCAGATTACATACTAGGTACATGATCTGGCGCAGCAGTGCCACCTTGCCGCCGTATATGTAAGTTATATGCTTGACAAGTGGTTAAACCTGGTGGTTGGAATAGAGAACATAGAACTAACTTGCTAATCATTTTCTTTTATAATAGTCTCGACCAAGCTGTATTCCTTTGACTGCACTGGAGAAAAGTGAATGGTTAGAATCTGCATATGGTGTCTGGTAGGAGTCTCTGGATTAGGAATTTGGCAATTGAAACAGATCATGAACATATATTTCAACTGTGCATCTAGTTTTTTTCATGCACTCACACTTTAAAACCTGTTTGTAAAGTGCTACTCAAATAGTTGGTCCTGTAGAAATCCTGTATTAAAATAATAATAATTCATATTATTATTAATAATAATAATAATAATAACACACTCATTTTACAGTTTTTAAAAAAGAACAAACAAATGCTATAGATTGACATATACTTCCTAGGATTTTGGTAGCTCAACATTTTTGGTATTTTGTTTTTTTATTTTGTATTGTATAAAAAATGTCTAGATTTTTAATAACTTTCGTTTTATTAAAAGTTTTCCCACGTATCTACTGACAGGTAACTTTTTTTTTTCCAAACGATTCCAAATGCTGCATTGTAAACAGAAAAAAAAATAAAAAATAAACAACAAAATGAAATAGAACAATGTGATCAATACAAAACTAAACAGATAAACACCAAACCTACCCTGGTTTCATTTTCCTTTAATCATAATTGATTTTTTTTTTCTCCTGTGAAAACAGAAAAAACATCCTTCAAAAACATGTCGCTAGATTTTTTTTTTTTCCTAACAATTTTGACATTCAACCTTTTCTTATTAATGACTATTTGAAACAGTTTTAAGTGAATCTACTTATGCATGATTCAGGCAGAAATGCTGTGAACCGTGAAATTTCTAAAATTATTTTTTGCATTTTATCAAAGACAAACAGTAAAAACAGCTTCAGCATGTGAAATAATCTTTCACTTGTATTGGGTAAACTGTTTGTCTCTTTTTCATAGAATGGTATTATTTTTTTAATGAGGTTGCCTCATTTTCTGGTACAGGAAAATTCCTATGTGAGTATCAGTTGTGTTATTTGCAAATGCCCGATGCTCAAAACTAATTACTGTTTTCTTGAGTGAATGTATAAAAGATCTTCATAGGATTGTCTGCTGATTGGAAATGATGGCGCTTAGTCAACGTACATGTTCTTACTGACAAAAATAAGTAGGTGAATAGCTACATGATTATAATTACTGTGCTGTGCTTTTATTCACTCCATGCTTTTGACATACAATTAGAATTTTACTGTAAAAAAAAAAAATATATATATATATAGATATACCTAGATCTATCTATCTATCTATCTATCTCTCTCTATCTATCTATATATATATATATATATATATATATATATATAGATAGATAGATAGATAGATAGATAGATAGATAGATAGATAGATAGATATATGTGTGTGTGTGTGTGATCACCTTATCTGTGTGTGAGACCCGTCATCAGATATATTTTTCATGGTTAGATGGTTAGCACTGCACGCGTCAGGGGTGCCCTCTTTCCCCCCTCCTGTTTGTGCTTGCTCTGGAACCCCTCTTATCTATCATCAGGAATACAATAGACATAAGGGGAATACGGGTCGGGGGGGAGGAACATAAGATGGCGGCATACGCCGATGATGTGCTTTTCTTTATTACTCACCCCAGGACTACTCTCCCCAACCTCCTCAGCACTCTAAAGTTATATGGTTCTGTATCCAATTTTAAAATTAATTTTACCAAGTCAGAGATCCTAAACATAAATATTGAGCAAGCCGAAGCGGCTAGTCTCTTACAAGAGTTTCATTTCCCATGGAGGGAGGAAATCAAATATCTGGGAGTCAAACTTTCGTCCACCTTAAGAAAAATTTACACATTAAATTTTCCCCCTCTGTTGGATGAAGTCAAAGCAGAAATTAGAAGAATGACACCCTGTCCTTTGTCGTGGATGGGGAAAATAAATGCGGTCAAAATGGTTATAGTCCCAAAAGTAAACTATAAACTACAGATGCTCCCACTGTCAGTGCCACAAGCCTTTTTTAGAACCTTGAATAGAATTATTTCCAAATTCATTTGGTCTAATAAGAAACCCCGCATATCCAGAAAGACGCTAACCAAAGGAAAACACCAGGGAGGGCTAGCTAGCCCCGATTTCGAGAGCTATTTTAGCGCCATAGTAATTTCTAGAGCAATGGATTGGATAAAAGGGGGAAGCAACAAGAGATGGGTAAACATAGAGAATGCACAAAGTAACACGCAATTGGGTCACATTATTTGGAATCCCCCAAAATATAGAGAATTGGGAGAAGGGTCACACGAAATCACACGGGTTACACTAAAAGAATGGGATAAAGTACACAGGGAAAACAAATGGGTCTATAACTCACCTTTAATGGGAAAAAGACACCTGGGGGAGTGGGAAAAGTCACTCCTAGACGACGAGGACCTCCGTGTGTACACTAGCCACATCAAAATGTGGCTACGGTACATAGATGATGTCCTCGTCGTCTGGGAGGGATCGGCGGAACTCCTACAAGATCGTATTAATACCAATACTTGGAACCTTAAGTTCACTTTGACATCTAACAAGGAGAGTATCACTTTTCTCGATGTCGAACTGAAGCGGAACCCTGAGAACAAAATCTCCACCACATTATACCGCAAAAGCACTGCGGGTAATACAATACTCCATGCCCATAGTGCACACCCCCAGTTTCTTAAAGATTCCATCCCTTACGGGCAATATTTGAGAATACGGAGAAATTGTTCGGATGAGTCCCTATTTAAAATGGAAGCAAAAAACCTCCAAAACCGTTTACTTGATCGGGGATATAGTCGCTCATGTCTCCGAAAAGCCTATAATCGAGTAATAGCACGCTCACGCTTGGACCTGCTGTCCAAGAAAAAGGCACCCGACGATCAAAAAGAGAATGTATCGCGAATCGTTCTGCGGTTCACTCGACAGCATAGAAAGATCCGCGATATAATTCAAAAATACTGGAATATACTTACAGACGATCCTAAAATAAATCAATTTATTTCCAGTCACCCCTCAATTACATATAGAAGAGCTACATCACTAAGAGACTACCTTGTTCAAAGTGAATTTAGGGACGAGCACAGACGCCACAAACACTGCCCGGCCCGGGGGTCTTTCCCCTGTGGCCATTGCAGTTGTTGCCAATATATCCAACGCCAAAGGAACAACCCTCTTCTTCCAAATGGGCTACCTCACAAGTTAGCCCACTTTGTCAATTGCCAGACAAAGGGCGTTGTATATATAATGTCCTGCGAATGCGGGGCATTCTATATTGGCAAAACTAAGCAGGAGTTTCACCGTCGGATGTCCAAGCACGTCTACTCCATGCAAATCGGAAACCATTACTTACCCCTGGGCCGTCATGTTGTTCTGATACATGATTATAAAATGCCCAAGATCACATTCATGGCCTTGGATAGAATTCATATCCCCGACAGAGGAGGAGATTGGAACAAAACTCTGTTACAATGTGAACAAAAATGGATCTATAGATTACGCGCCACCTTCCCTCCCGGACTCAATGAGTCCATTTCCTTTGCCCCTTTTCTCAAGGGCTTCACGTCCGGGAAAACGCAGTAATATGACACTCTTGGTTTTCCGGGCTTTTGCATTTGAGTAGACGTGCTTGGACGTCCTGACCCACACCCCAACCCCCCCCCCCTTCTCCCCTCCCTCCTCCCATTTCCCCTAAAATGGTGAACTCCTGCTTCCATACTCTGGCCAATATCTGTGCTCTATTCCCTCTTTGTCCAGGACTTTTCGCCTTATACAACTCTGTGCGATTTCAGTGCTCTCTCTCCATACACAACCCATAGAGGTTATATTGTGTCACCCTTCTTATGTCCTTTCATGTAATAATTCAGTTTGCTAGATGTGGCTCGGGGGCTGATCCATTCGTGCCACCCGACACCTATGCTCATAGGTGGGTTGTTGTCCCCCTGTGTACATTTCTCTCTTCTTTCTTTATAAATTTGTTAAACCCCTTTTTGCTCCCTGTGTATATGCACACAGCTACATGGCCATATACATACTGTGTATTACCAAGACACAGGGACGTAGCGTGTTCATATGACAATTTTTGAGCTAAATATGAATAACATTAACAATGTATCACTGGAAACAACTCACAATGTAATCACATATTAACTGTGGATAATGCCATCTTAAAAGATTCCATGCCCTTCGTTCTCTTAACATGTTCAATATATTTTTGTGTGTACGCTAATATGCTATGACCCAGATAATTAATGGGAATATGATACTAATAGAGATGATCATGGAGACATGCTCTCCCATCTGCCATACCATACAGGCAGTAAATATATGTTAAAACTCTGCATTCTCCCTTTATTTCAGGGTTCCCCCTGTGGTTGGAAGTGCGCCTCGGATCCCCCAGGTGGCGCCTTTGGTCCTTGCCCCCTCCGGTGGATACGTGCGGCGGTGGGGCGTTCCCCACACGTGACCTCACAGCAAGGGTAAGGAGGAGCGCCCACCAACCGAGCTCCTCCAATCATGTTCCCTCAAGGCGGCCTGGGCGGGCCCGGGCTCCCTGACAGGGAACCACTCCCCTTGCTGGCGGCGTCCTGGAACGCAATCGGACCTCTCCCGATCACTGCGCATGCGCGTGGCCACGTGGGTGCGCGTGATGCGGGACGTCACGCCGGTGCGACGATTGCGTAGCAGACGCGACCCCGGAAGGACCTCTCGGACGCCGGGGAGGCCACTCCAGATGGCCCATGATGCCGTCATGGCTCCCACGGACGGGCGGGCCAGGCGGACATAGGAACGGTAAATGGAAGGTGATGTTTTCCTATGTCCCTTGCCCTTCCCCTTTCCTCCTCCCTCCCCTTCCCCACTCATCTTTTCCCGTCCCCTCTGCCCCTTTCTCCTCCCTCCTTCCCCTCCCTGGGGATGCCCTGATTGGACACCTTATGGTGTCCTAACATGCACACCTGATTCTAGTTGGGTATTACCCATAAATACCACATGGGGAGGTCAAACAAATCCATCTCCATGTGATGATCCAAGCACCACGCCATACAAACACAGTGAGTAGAACCTCTTTCAGTTCCATGCTCTTTCCCCTCTGGGACCAATTCTAGATATTGTAGATGACTTTGTCTCTATTCCCAGATTGGGTATCCCATCTCTGGAACTAGCAACCAATACAGCATATTCTGGTTTGCAACATATGGGTTTTTACATCTACCTCGCAACCTGAGCAAGATACACCTACTCCATTAGGTAACTTTATATTATATTATATTGTCCGTTGATATCTGACATACTGGTACACCCTTTCCCTGCCTATGTCCCTCCCCCCCCCTCCCCCCTTCCCTGCTCTACACCCACACACACCTACACTTCCTCACGGTCTCACCCCTCAGCCTCTATATTTCACACTCTACGATATCCTTGCACATTCCCATCCACACACACCCCCACACTAGGATCCCTTTATCCAGTGATTCCCAGCACTACTAGCACAGCACCTTATTGAGTATCAGCGTTCTGACCGACATCACAACAACACCCCTTTATTTCCCACTCTACACCTACCCTTTCACCTCCCTTCCCTTCCCTTCCTCCCCCTCTCCCTCCCTTCTTTCCATTGTCCCCAACAGTCTATCCCTTTCCCCCATTATTTCCCCTCTCCCCTTATATCTCCCCCTTCCCCTTTCCTCCCCCTTACCTCCCTCTTCTTCTTCTCCCTCTCCTTCTACCCCTTTCCGTCCTTTCCCCTTTCTTCCCCTCCCTTCCTTTTTCCCCCTTCATCCTTTCCCCCTGTCAGAGGTACTCACCCGGGCCGATATGCTGAGAGCTGCTCCCCTTGCGACTAAGCGCACGATGCCTCTGGAGTGGGTACAGAGGACACCGGGCTCAAAGATGCACGGGTTGCCAGCAGGAGTGTAGCAGGTGGTGTGCAGTAGCGTCGTTGACCAGGAGAGGCTGAAGCTGCACTGGGAGTAGACACCTGGCAGAACTGTGATCAGGTAGAGGTTGTAGAGGTAACCAAGCATATACTGAAGGAGGACCCTCGGTAGCATGAGAGATCTACAAGTCCAGAACACTGAGTGGGAGATAGTCCAGCAAGCAGGCCGAGGGTCAAACACAGGCAACCAGGCAATAGAAGTATCCAAAGGCAAGCCAGGGGTCAAACACAGGTAGGTGACTCAGAGAATGTCCAGGAGGCAAGCCAGGGGTCAAGCACAGGTAATCAAGCAGAAGAGGTGTCCAAAAGGCAAGCCAGGGGTCAAACACAGGTAAGTAACTCAGAGAATGTCCAGTAGGCAAGCCGGGGGTCAAGCACAGGTAATCAGGCAGTAGAGGTATCCAAAAGGCAAGCCAGGGGTCAAACACAGGTAAGTAACTCAGAGAATGTCCAGTAGGCAGGCCGAGGGTCAAGCACAGGTAATCAGGCAGAAGAGGTATCCAGGAGGCAAGCCAGAGGTCAAACACAGGTAGGTAACTCACGGAGGATCCAGTAGACAGGCCGAGGGTCAAGCACAGGTAATCAAGCAGTAGAGGAGTCCAGGAAGCAAGCCAGAGGTTCAAACACAGGTGAGAAGCGGCAGCGGTAGTCAGACGGATTCCGGGTCGGCACTGGTAGTCAGGTAGATGCAAGGTACAGGGTACCGGGTACAGGATACAGGATACAGGATACAGGATACAGGACACTGGACTTGGAGACAGGACTCAAAAGAGACAACAAACCAGCAACTTGAAAGCGGACAGGGAAGGCCTTTTATAGGCCAGGTAAATGGTCAGGTGGGATACCCGGGCGAGTGCGCATGCGCACTCGTCTTCTGTCAGCGCCGCGCACAGCGGTGAGGCGTACAGGCTGGGTTGTGACAGATACCCGAGTGCCGCGGACCCGCGCATGCGCACCCGTTACCCGACGTACCTGTAACCTTCGTTGCGCCGCTCTACCGCGCGTGCGCAACCCTGGAACCCGGCGGAGAGGCCTGGTATTTCCCTGACAGTGCCCCCCTCCTAAGGGCAGCCTCCGGATGCCCACTTCAGGATGTCTTTGGTGGTATTCTCGGATTAAACGAGGGGCATGAATGTTTTCGGATGGCTCCCAGGAGCAGTCCTCCGGGGGATACCCTTTCCATTTAACAAGATATTGAACCTGACCTCTTCTTCTTCGGAGATCCAGAATTTTCTCAACCTCGAATTCTTCCTCTCCTTGGATGGTGATGGGAGGAGGAAGTGGCGTCTGCCTATCAGGGAAAGAATTGGCAATTACGGGTTTAAGCAAAGAGGCATGAAAAACTGGATGAATCCTATAGGAACTGGGGAGATCTAGTTCAAAGGCCACTGGATTGATCACTCTCTTGACCTCAAAGGGGCCGATGAACCTGGGACCCAATTTCCGAGAAGGACAAGGGAGTTTTAAATTAGCGGTTGATAACCAAACTTTCTCACCAATCTGGAAAGGCGGGCATTCCTTCCTGCCCCGGTTGTACTGTACCTCATAACCCTTCTGTGCTTCCTTCATGGCCTGTTGGATCCGGAGGAAGTTGTCTTGGATATTTTTGACTAGGTCCTGTGCAGCTGGAGTAGAGACATCTGGAATGGAATCTGGAAGAAAGGAAGGGTGATAACCGTAGTTTGCCCAGAAGGGCGTCTGATTAATGGCAGAATGTAAAGAATTATTATAGGCAAACTCCGCGTAGGGTAGTAAGCCTGACCAGTCATCTTGGGAGTAAGAACAAAAACACCTCAGGTATTGCTCGAGGGTCTGATTAGTGCGTTCAGTTTGACCGTTGGATTGGGGATGGTATGCTGAAGACATGGAAGTCCTGATTTCAAGGGATTTGCAGAGGTCCCTCCAGAACCTGGAGGTGAACTGTACCCCTCGGTCTGAGGTGATGTTAGCTGGAACTCCGTGTAACCTTATAATCTCTCTGATGAAGATGTCAGTGGTAGCAGAAGCCGAGGGGGTACCTTTCATGGGAAGGAAGTGAGCCATCTTTGAGAGACGGTCAATGACAACCAGAATCGTGGTAAAGGAATCTGAGGAGGGTAAGTCCACGATGAAGTCCATGGAAATCTCCTTCCATGGACGTTCCGGAACAGATAATGGACGTAACAGACCCCAGGACTTAGTGTTGGACCCCTTGTTCCTTTGACAAGTGTTGCAAGAGAGGACGTATTCCTGACAGTCCTTCCTCCAGCCCGGCCACCAGTAAGATCGACCTACCAGGTCCACGGTTTTCTGTACTCCAAAGTGGCCGGACATCTTGTGGTCATGAAGGGTCTGCAGGACTTGGAGTCTGACAGGAGGAGGAACAAAGATTCGGGCATGGGCCCAGAGCAGATCCTGCTTCCTTTCAAGAAAAGGTAATGTGGGGGATGAGAACTGGTTGGAAGCCTGTTTGAGGGCTGTAGTCAAGTCAGGCTGAATGGCATGGAGGAAATTATGGGCAGACAGGATAGTAGCAGGTTCTTTAGAGGATTCAGTGTCCAGAAACATACGGGATAAAGCATCTGCCTTGCCATTCTTGGAGCCAGGACGGTAAGTGATGTGGAAATTAAATCGGGAGAAGAACAAGGCCCAGCGGGCCTGCCTGGGTCTAAGGCGTTTTGCAGCCCTGAGGTACTCCAAATTGCGGTGGTCAGTGAAGATGAGGATGGGTTGGGAAGCTCCTTCTAGCAGGTATCTCCATTCCTCGAGAGCGAACTTAATCGCAAGTAATTCCCGGTCGCCTACATCATAATTCTTTTCAGGAGGATTTAGTTTTCGGGAGGCAAAGGCGACCGGGTGGAGGAGGGCCTTTGGGCCACTTCTCTGCGATAGGATCGCTCCCAAGGCAGAGTCTGAAGCGTCCACTTCTAGGACGTAAGGGAGTTCAGGGTCAGGGTGCTGTAGGATGGGTGCAGAGGAAAAGAGTTCCTTGAGCTTCTCAAAAGCGCTCTGCGCTTGGGGAGTCCACTGGAACTTGACTTGCTGGCGGGTCAGTTGGGTGATTGGGGACACAATAGCAGAAAATCCCTGAATGAACCGTCTATAAAAGTTGGCAAAGCCGATAAAACGTTGGACTGACCTTTTGTCTGTGGGGGCAGGCCAATCCTGGATGGCCTTTACCTTTTGGGGATCCATCAGTACTCCTCCGGTGGTTATGATAAAGCCCAGGAACTGGATGGTATCAGTCTCGAACTCGCATTTCTCTCCTTTGACGTAGAGCCCGTGTTTGCGGAGGATGAGAAGAACTTTCCGGACATGTTGACGGTGGGCTTCTAGGGAATCGGAGAAAATCAAGATATCATCAAGGTATACAATGAGGAAGTTATCCAGATACTCACGAAAAATGTCATTGACAAGGTGCTGGAAGGTAGCTGGGGCATTACAAAGTCCAAACGGCATGACCAGGTACTCGAAATGGCCGAATCTGGACCTAAAAGCCGTCTTCCACTCATCCCCAGAGCGTATTCTAACTAAATTGTAGGCCCCACGAAGATCCAGCTTGGTAAACACCTTGGCAGTCCTGAGCCGCTGAAAAAGTTCGGGAATGAGTGGGAGTGGGTACCTGTTCTTGATAGTAATTTTATTGAGTTCCCTGTAATCCACACAGGGTCTGAGGGAACCGTCTTTTTTTTCAACAAAGAAAATCCCAGCCCCTGCGGGCGAAGAAGATGGTTGGATGAACCCTTTAGCAAGATTTTCGTCAATATACACCCGTAGGGCTTCAAGCTCAGTTTCGGACAAGGGGAAAATCCTTCCGAAGGGAATCTCAGCCCCTGGTAGGAGGTCAATCGGACAATCATATGAACGATGAGGGGGAAGAACTTCGGCCTTCTTTTCATCGAAAATGTCCATGAAGTCTTGGTAGGGTGTTGGGACGTGTTGCAGGTCCTTGGCACTGGGTTGCATGGCAAGATGAGTAAGAGGTGCTGCGGGTTGATCCGGAAGGCAGTGCTGCAAGCAGTAAGGGGAGGAGAACTCCACTTCCCTGTTGACCCAGTCAACCCGAGGGTTGTGAGCCAGTAGCCAGGGGTACCCCAGGATGATGGGGAACATGGGAGAATGGATAATGTCAAAACGTAAAAGTTCCTGATGACCTGATTTGGTGCAGGTCAGGATGGGAGCGGTTTCCTGGGTAACTGGTCCTGAGCAGGGTGGAGAGCCATCAGCCAGCTGGATTTGAAGAGGTTGTTTCTTGGTAGTTAAAGGGAGGTTCAGGTGTCGTGCCAAGGTCAGGTCCATGAAGCAACTGCAGGCTCCAGAGTCAAGGATGGCTCCCAGCTGGAAAGACTCTCCCGCTACCTGTAGGGAGAGTGGAATAGACAGATGAAAATGCGGGACTCCAACAGAGTGTGAACTTGAGAGGGGCCCAGAAGGACACTTACTGGGTCTTATGGGGCATTTCTGTAGGTAGTGCCCCGTGCCCCCGCAGTAGAGGCAGAGATTGGCTTGACGACGACGGAGCCTTTCTTCGGCAGATAGGGGGGACCGTGCCAGGCCCAACTGCATAGGTTCCCCATGAGGAGGGGAGCGAGAGTTCCCAGAAGGAGCAGGTGCCAGGGGGACCCGGGGCATCGTCCAGGTGGGACGAGGGTTCTGCAGTCTCTCTGCCCGTCGTTCTCGTAACCGACGGTCAAGCTTAATAACAAGTTGGCAGAGATCCGTGAAGGTACTTGGGATCTCTCCTCGAGCCAGTTCATCCTTTAATAACTCGGATAGCCCTAAACGAAATTGGTATTTTAGGGCAGATTCGTTCCAGTCAGTATCTGCTGCCCATTTGCGGAAATCCACTACATAGTCCTCTACAGGTCTTCTCCCCTGAGATAGGGTATGCAGGGTAGATTCAGCCGTACCTGTGCGTTGGGAGTCCTCGTAGAGTGCTGCCATAGCAGAAAAGAAAGTCTCTACAGAATTCAACTGTGGGCTCTTCTGTTCCATCAAATGGTGTGCCCAGGATTGCGGGTCATCAGAAAGGAGAGAGATAATGAACCCCACTTTGGTGGATTCCAACTGGAAGGTCCTGGGTTGTAGGGCCAGGTGTAGTAAACAGGAATTTTTAAAAGAGCGAAATTTCCTTCGGTCCCCGGAAAAACGTTCAGGTGTGGGGACCCTGGGATCAGGATGGGATACATCATAGGCAGGGAGGGCACCTCCAGGTGTTGATAGAAGAGTGGAGGTGCTGGCTACGGGGGGTGACTGGTCCACTTGGTTTGGAGATAAAGTCAGATGCTGAAGACGCCCCTCGATCTGAAAGTATCCATCTTGGAGGCGTTGTACAGCCTGGGTAAGGGTTGTCACCTGCTGGCATAAGGCCTCAAGGGGTGAACCAGCTCTGTCGGCCTCAGACATTGGCTGGTTTGTACTGTCAGAGGTACTCACCCGGGCCGATATGCTGAGAGCTGCTCCCCTTGCGACTAAGCGCACGATGCCTCTGGAGTGGGTACAGAGGACACCGGGCTCAAAGATGCACGGGTTGCCAGCAGGAGTGTAGCAGGTGGTGTGCAGTAGCGTCGTTGACCAGGAGAGGCTGAAGCTGCACTGGGAGTAGACACCTGGCAGAACTGTGATCAGGTAGAGGTTGTAGAGGTAACCAAGCATATACTGAAGGAGGACCCTCGGTAGCATGAGAGATCTACAAGTCCAGAACACTGAGTGGGAGATAGTCCAGCAAGCAGGCCGAGGGTCAAACACAGGCAACCAGGCAATAGAAGTATCCAAAGGCAAGCCAGGGGTCAAACACAGGTAGGTGACTCAGAGAATGTCCAGGAGGCAAGCCAGGGGTCAAGCACAGGTAATCAAGCAGAAGAGGTGTCCAAAAGGCAAGCCAGGGGTCAAACACAGGTAAGTAACTCAGAGAATGTCCAGTAGGCAAGCCGGGGGTCAAGCACAGGTAATCAGGCAGTAGAGGTATCCAAAAGGCAAGCCAGGGGTCAAACACAGGTAAGTAACTCAGAGAATGTCCAGTAGGCAGGCCGAGGGTCAAGCACAGGTAATCAGGCAGAAGAGGTATCCAGGAAGCAAGCCAGAGGTCAAACACAGGTAGGTAACTCACGGAGGATCCAGTAGACAGGCCGAGGGTCAAGCACAGGTAATCAAGCAGTAGAGGAGTCCAGGAAGCAAGCCAGAGGTTCAAACACAGGTGAGAAGCGGCAGCGGTAGTCAGACGGATTCCGGGTCGGCACTGGTAGTCAGGTAGATGCAAGGTACAGGGTACCGGGTACAGGATACAGGATACAGGATACAGGATACAGGACACTGGACTTGGAGACAGGACTCAAAAGAGACAACAAACCAGCAACTTGAAAGCGGACAGGGAAGGCCTTTTATAGGCCAGGTAAATGGTCAGGTGGGATACCCGGGCGAGTGCGCATGCGCACTCGTCTTCTGTCAGCGCCGCGCACAGCGGTGAGGCGTACAGGCTGGGTTGTGACAGATACCCGAGTGCCGCGGACCCGCGCATGCGCACCCGTTACCCGACGTACCTGTAACCTTCGTTGCGCCGCTCTACCGCGCGTGCGCAACCCTGGAACCCGGCGGAGAGGCCTGGTATTTCCCTGACATATATGCAAATGAAATACTGTTATAATGCATTGTTCTTACCCTTTCCTTTATTAAACAGACGAAATTACCTTTGAGGAAGACCCTCACTAAAACGGGTCGAAACGCGTCAGGTTTACTTTTACCCCCAACATTTGGTTATGTAAAACTACATTGATGTAAAAGCTTTTTGTCTGTTAGTGTAAATCTGTTTTAAAATTTCTGTATTGTTTTATCCATTTGGGACCCATGTCTCCTATTTTTATCTTTACCCATATGTCACATGCGACATCTTTAATCTAATAAAGATTCATATTTTGAATACAACAATACCTCTCAGAGAACTTATTTCTAAACGCTGCCTAAAAACCCCACCAATTCCTTTTTTGGGGGGACCTTTTCCTTTTTTGTTTTTACATCCCAGGGGTGAGCAGCAAAACATCATCCCCAGTGAGTGTCTTTTTCCTTTTCTAGTTTACATTCGGGTGGTTAAACACCCTTCCCCCCGTGACACTTTGGGGCTGAGACACGGGCCTTCAAATGTAAATCTCTTTTTTTAGTGTTTATCCACAGTTTACTGAATGTTTTTTCCTTGATTACTGTATACACATTTATACACTGTAACCAATATGAGTAATTTTCAGGGCGATGAATGGGCTAGCCTCATGTCCACATACGAAACAAACTTCGAAAAGAAGGAACAGGTCGAAACTCAGATACTGTCCTTCACAAACAAATTGAGCAAAATCCTAGAAAAAAAGTCGGCCCTCTTTTGGCACATCAGGTCCTTTGAGAGATATAAAAGAGATAAAATAAACCCACTAGGGCTCAGAATCCAGATTTTTCCCAATCTAGATAAAATAAGCACTGACTGCAAACAAGAATGGGAGGCCAATCTAAATGTATGTTCCCAAGAAATGGTGAACATACTCATTAAGGAATACAACAGACAAATTGTCTTGTTGGATACCGAAATTGCCATTATTGAAACCAATACGAAACTCTTTGAGCAACATAAACACTACTTAGATCTACAAGTCAAAATAAAGGATGACCTTTCCATTTATAACAGAAATATTCTGTATAAAAAAGAACAAAAATTCTGGAGGGACAAAATGGCCTTCGCAGAAGGGCGAGCCTATAAATGGCACACAAATACACAGAACAATAGGAACCACTTGATAAGACCATCATCTCCCAACCCCTTCAATGTACCCAAAAACAAAAATATTCCAGATTCCAGCAAAAACTCCAATACAGTCCTAAAGGGTAGAGGAAAGTACAAACGAAACCGTAATAATAAAGGCTCTCCCCAACAAGAAAGAAAGAAACGCACCGTTGACACAGACAGACAGGAAGAAGGGCCGCATGGGTCGAGCAATATGCCACGGGACTCCCAAGGAGAGCCCCGTGATATGAATGTGGAGAATGGTGACCCCACATCCACATATTCCTCGACCAATGCGACGCATACAAACCACACTGTAGAAAAACTTAAACAAACCATTAAGAGTCCTTTAAACCTTATACGGGGACCCTCCCCACCCCAAATAAACAGGGGAGTGGGAAACCTAGACACCTTTGTGACAAGGATCCCATCAAATCCCTAAGTGTTATCAACCTGTCATCATATCCTCTGTCTACGGCTGAGGAAAATGTCCTTGCTCGGGGACTAACCTTCTGCCCAGAAGAAAACTTTGACACCTTTGGAGTGGTGACCGATCTACAGCTCTTTGCACGCAGGCTCCTATTAAGGAGCCTGCATGCAAAGACCGAGACGATCGACACCACAGATTGGTCTACCTTTAGTATGAGGGAATACAAAGCCTTACGGGACTTAACCCTTTTATACCAGGAGAACAATACAGTGGATCTAATAGACCAAATTGATCTGGAAAACCTATTAGAAAATGCTGGAAAACCATCAAAGCCCTCTGCGGCTCTTTTTAGAAAACCATCGGCCAGATTCCCTCCTTTAAACCTTAATCCTAGTATTGATATTTTCATCAAACAAATTAATAGAGACCTACTCAAACTGCCCAGGAAGAAGATACCTCCAACTAATCTAACTCCCAAAGAGTTTCAGGCCATAAATTCCCTACGCAGCAATGCTAATATCACCGTGAAACCGTCCGACAAGGGGGGGAACATAGTCCTGATGGACAATCAGGACTATGTATCCATGTGCATGGATATACTCAACAACAAAACATGGTACCGCAAGGTTACCACAAAGATTATACAAACCTCTTATGCTAAATTCGAGGACCTAATTGATTCAGCCCTCTTGGAAGGCACCATAACTAAGGATCAACATGAATATATCAGGGTTAAATACCCACGCCTCGCCACGTTCTACAGCCTGCCCAAAATTCACAAGAGCCTCAGTAAACCCCCCGGACGACCTATCGTCTCGGGTAACGGAAACATATCCGAAAATCTGAGTAAAATTATTGATGCCTTTTTACAACCTTTTGTTTTGGAATTACCCTCTTTTCTAAAAGATACTATACATTTACTCCAAAAAATTGAAAATATATCGTTGACCGATAATTCATTATTGGTGGCCATCGATGTAGAGGCATTATATAGCTCGATCCCCCATAACCAGGGGATCGCAGCTATATGTAACATTTTGTGGGCAGGCTGTGGATACGATGGCGCTTTGAATAATTTCATCACGGATGGATTAGAATACATCCTAAACAACAATTTTTTCTCATTTGACAATTCCCACTACCTCCAGGTGCAGGGCGTGGCCATGGGCACATGTTGCGCCCCGGCTTACGCCAACTTGTACCTGGGGGAGTGGGAAAAGTCACTCCTAGACGACGAGGACCTCCGTGTGTACACTAGCCACATCAAAATGTGGCTACGGTACATAGATGATGTCCTCGTCGTCTGGGAGGGATCGGCGGAACTCCTACAAGAGTTCCACGATCGTATTAATACCAATACTTGGAACCTTAAGTTCACTTTGACATCTAACAAGGAGAGTATCACTTTTCTCGATGTCGAACTAAAGCGGAACCCTGAGAACAAAATCTCCACCACATTATACCGCAAAAGCACTGCGGGTAATACAATACTCCATGCCCATAGTGCACACCCCCAGTTTCTTAAAGATTCCATCCCTTACGGGCAATATTTGAGAATACGGAGAAATTGTTCGGATGAGTCCCTATTCAAAATGGAAGCAAAAAACCTCCAAAACCGTTTACTTGATCGGGGATATAGTCGCTCATGTCTCCGAAAAGCCTATAATCGAGTAATAGCATGCTCACGCTTGGACCTGCTGTCCAAGAAAAAGGCACCCGACGATCAAAAAGAGAACATATCGCGAATCGTTCTGCGGTTCACTCGACAGCATAGAAAGATCCGCGATATAATTCAAAAACACTGGAATATACTTACAGACGATCCTAAAATAAATCAATTTATTTCCAGTCACCCCTCAATTACATATAGAAGAGCTACATCACTAAGAGACCACCTTGTTCAAAGTGAATTTAGGGACGAGCACAGACGCCATAAACACTGCCCGGCCCGGGGGTCTTTCCCCTGTGGCCATTGTAGTTGTTGCCAATATATCCAACGCCAAAGGAACAATCTCCTTCTTCCAAACGGGCTACCTCATAAGCTAGCCCACTTTGTCAATTGTCAGACAAAGGGCGTTGTATATATAATGTCCTGCGAATGCGGGGCATTCTATATTGGCAAAACTAAGCAGGAGTTTCACCGCCGGATGTCCAAGCACGTCTACTCCATGCAAATCGGAAACCATTACTTACCCCTGGGCCGTCATGTTGTTCTGATACATGATTATAAAATGCCCAAGATCACATTCATGGCCTTGGATAGAATTCATATCCCTGACAGAGGAGGAGATTGGAACAAAACTTTGTTACAATGTGAACAAAAATGGATCTATAGATTACGCGCCACCTTCCCTCCCGGACTCAATGAGTCTATTTCCTTTGCCCCTTTTCTCAAGGGCTTCACGTCCGGGAAAACGCAGTAATATGACACTCTTGGTTTTCCGGGTCTTTGCATTTGAGTAGACGTGCTTGGATGTCCTGACCCACACCCCAACCCCCCCCCTTTCTCCCCTCCTTCCTCCCATTTCCCCTAAAATGGTGAACTCCTGCTTCCATACTCTGGCCAATATCTGTGCTCTATTCCCTCTTTGTCCAGGACTTTTCGCCTTATACAACTCTGTGCGATTTCAGTGCTCTCTCTCCATACACAACCCATAGAGGTTATATTGTGTCACCCTTCTTATGTCCTTTCATGTAATAATTCAGTTTGCTAGATGTGGCTCGGGGGCTGATCCATTCGTGCCACCCGACACCTATGCTCATAGGTGGGTTGTTGTCCCCCTGTGTACATTTTTCTTTTCTTTCTTTATAAATTTGTTAAACCCCTTTTTGCTCCCTTTGTATATGCACACAGCTACATGGCCATATACATACTGTGTATTACCAAGACACAGGGCCGTAGCGTGTTCATATGACAATTTTTGAGCTAAATATGAATAACATTAACAATGTATCACTGGAAACAACTCACAATGTAATCACATATTAACTGTGGATAATGCCATCTGAAAAGATTCCATGCCCTTCGTTCTCTTAACATGTTCAATATATTTTTGTGTGTACGCTAATATGCTATGACCCAGATAATTAATGGGAATATGATACTAATAGAGATGATCATGGAGACATGCTCTCCCATCTGCCATACCATACAGGCAGTAAATATATGTTAAAACTCTGTATTCTCCCTTTATTTCAGGGTTCCCCCTGTGGTTTGAAGTGCGCCTCGGATCCCCCAGGTGGCGCCTTTGGTCCCTGCCCCCTCCGGTGGATACGTGCGGCGGTGGGGCGTTCCCCACACGTGACCTCACAGCAAGGGTAAGGAGGAGCGCCCACCAACCAAGCTCCTCCAATCATGTTCCCTCAAGGCGGCCTGGGCGGGCCCGGGCTCCCTGACAGGGAACCACTCCCCTTGCTGGCGGCGTCCTGGAACGCAATCGGACCTCTCCCGATCACTGCGCATGCGCGTGGCCACGTGCGTGCGCGTGATGCGGGACGTCACGCCGGTGCGACGATTGCGTAGCAGACGCGACCCCGGAAGGACCTCTCGGACGCCGGGGAGGCCACTCCAGATGGCCCATGATGCCGTCATGGCTCCCACGGACGGGCGGGCCAGGCGGACATAGGAACGGTAAATGGAAGGTGATGTTTTCCTATGTCCCTTGCCCTTCCCCTTTCCTCCTCCCTCCCCTTCCCCACTCATCTTTTCCCGTCCCCTCCGCCCCCTCCCCCCCCTCCTCCCCCCTTCCCCTCCCTGGGGATGCCCTGATTGGACACCCTATGGTGTCCTAACATGCACACCTGATTCTAGTTGGGTATTACCCATAAATACCACATGGGGAGGTCAAACAAATCCATCTCCATGTGATGATCCAAGCACCACGCCATACAAACACAGTGAGTAGAACCTCTCTCAGTTCCATGCTCTTTCCCCTCTGGGACCAATTCTAGATATTGTAGATGACCTTGTCTCTATTCCCAGATTGGGTATCCCATCTCTGGAACTTGCAACCAATACAGCATACTCTGGTTTGCAATATATGGGTTTTTACATCTACCTCGCAACCTGAGCAAGATACACCAACTCTATTAGGTAACTTTATATTATATTATATTGTCTGTTGATATCTGACATACTGGTACACCCTTTCCCTGCCTATGTCCCTCCCCCCCTCCCCCCCCCCCTGCTCTACACCCACATACACTTACACTCCCTCACGGTCTCACCCCTCAGCTCTTATATTTCACACTCTATGATATCCCTGCACATTCCCACCCACACACACCCCCACTCTAGGATCCCTTTATTCAGTGATTCACAGCACTACCAGCACAGCACCTAATTGAGCATCAGCGTTCTGACCGACATCACAACAACACCCCTTTATTTCCCACTCTACACTCACCCTTTCACCTTCCTTCCCTTTCCCTCCCCCCCTTTTCCATTGTCCCCAACAGTCTATCCCTTTCCCCCATTATTTCCCCTCTCCCCTTATATCTCCCCCTTCCCCTTTCCTCCCCCTTACCTCCCTCTTCTTCTTCTCCCTCTCCTCTCCCTTCCTTTCCTTCCTTTCCCCTTTTTCCCCCCCTCCCCTTCCTCCCCCTTCCCCCTTCCCCCCCCCCCCCCCTTCACTCCTCACTTTCATACCACACTTTTCCTCGTCCCCCCACTGCCCTATCCCATTTTCTCTCGCTCTATCCATGTGGATGCTGCAGCATCCCTATGTCTACCTATACATGTGCATGCCATGTATTGGTTCCTTCCTCTTTTCCCCCTTTCCCCCCCCTCCCCCTCCCCTTCTTCCCCCCCCCCCTTCCCCCCCCTTTTTCCCCCCCCCCCCTTTTTCTTTTTCCCCCCCCTTCCTTTTTCTTTTCCCCCCCCTCCCTTCCCCCCCCCCCCCTCTGACCCCTTCTTACCCTCTTTTTAGTTCCTACCCTTCCCCCTTGCCCTTCCCTCCCTCCACTTCCACACCTCTTCACCCTCCCTCACCTCCTTTTTCCCCCTTCATCCTTTCCCCCTTTCCCATCTTTAACCATGAGTCTAGATACAGTAATATACAAACTGGCATTATTTGAAAAGTACATCAACGGCACAACCACTTTTTTACCTTCTTTTTACCTTTTTACCTTAGAAATTCCATTTCTCTCCATCACTGTTTCAAGTGCACTAGACATCGTTTAGTCGATATGGCAATCCCCTATGTTATATATCTAAGTATATGATCTTGGATCCCATGACAGGTGTGCAGAACAGGGGACCTCAAGGAAACCCACCTCCATTTTTCCTTCCCCCTTTCCCCTCCCCCCCCCCTATCTTCCGTCTCCCTCCCTCTACCTGTCTGGCCCACACACGGACCCGTGGGTAGCCGATTCATTGGATGTGACCTCTCGTAGGCCCCGTTGTTTGGGTCGCCGTACCTGCCGCACGCCCGCTGGGGGGCGCCATAGCGGGACGCCGCCTGGGACCTGGAGCGCACCGACCCAGAGAGAACCCCATCACACATAAAGGAGTAATTCATAGAAAAAAATTTACACACCAGGTAAATATTCCACAGCACAATGTGATATTATACTATGTGAAATGAAAGGCTAATTGGAGATCAATATATGCAAATGAAATACTGTTACAATGCATTGTTCTTACCCTTTCCTTTCTCAAACAGACGAAATTACCTTTGAGGAAGACCCTCACTAAAACGGGTCGAAACGCGTCAGGTTCACTTTTACCCCCAACATTTGGTTATGTAAAACTACATTGATGTAAAAGCTTTTTGTCTGTTAGTGTAAATCTGTTTTAAAATTTCTGTATTGTTTTATCCATTTGGGACCCATGTCTCCTATTTTTATCTTTACCCATATGTCACATGCGACATCTTTAATCTAATAAAGATTCATATTTTGAATACAACAATACCTCTCAGAGAACTTATTTTCTAAACGCTGCCTAAAAACCCCACCAATTCCTCTTTGGGGGGACTTTTTCCTTTTTTGTTCTGGGTGGAACACAAAAACACTTGAGGTCAATTACAAATGCATCTCAGGTTGGTACTTAACCCCTCTAAAGCTCAGTAGGTTCCAAAAAGATAAAACTGCGGAATGTTGGCGAGGTTGTGGGAGCATAGGAACGATGGCCCACATCTGGTGGGAATGTCCCAAGATCAAAAAATATTGGCAACAAATCTTAGACTTAATTAAAACAATTACAGGGAAATCTATATCAGAGGACCCCTGGACTGTGCTGTTCCATGGGTCCAATATACCCATGAGACAGTACAAGTCCTCAGTAATCCCGACACTTCTAAATGAAGCAAAAAATCTTATCGCAGGGCACTGGCGCGACCTAGAGAGTCCGCAAATAGGAGAATGGATAATTAGAATAAACCTACAGCAAAAAATAGAATGCCCCGAAGATCGAGGGACTAGAAGAGCCAGAGGGGAGCGGGGACAGGGGAAATGGGAGAGATGGGAAATCTTCAAAGACTCATGGAGATTCGCTGAAGAAATCACGAAGCAGGGCTGACAGCAGAGAAACACTCGTAACCAAGGGGTAGTACCCATATAAGCGTTTTTGCAAGGCGGGGACCGGGGGAGGGGGGGGGACGGGGAGAAAAATGATAAATGCTTTTGTGTAGTTTTTGTGCGTATTCTTTGCATCGGTTTATGATGTAATAATTTTGTATGCATTTTGAAACTTTAAATAAAGATTTAAAAAAAAAAAAAAAAAAAAAAGATGGTTAGCACTATATATACTATGTAATAATGTACCGTATATACTCGAGTATAAGCCGACCCGAATATGAGCCGAGGCACCTAATTTTACCACAAACAACTGGGAAAACGTATTGACTCGAGTATAAGACTAGGGTGAGAAATGCACAGCTACTGTAAGTGGAAAAGACGGTCAACAATGCAGCCTCACTGTGCCCATTTGCAGCCTCACTGTGCCCATTTGCACCCATAGGTCCCCAAAACTTCAAACTGGGTAGTTAAGAGTTCCTAAATGCCCCCTAGCTGCAGCCAAAATTTGGGGTCTCTGGACCCAAAGGGTCCCTAAATTACATTGCTGAAGATGGACACAGTTGACCGATTTTGGGGACCTGTATCTCAGGGGCACTTGGTGCTAGGAACCCCATCTGTATATGTTGTAGTGCTAGGTCCACTGAGTTGGCATACTAAATTTAGGGTTCCTAGCACCAAGTGACCCCCGAGATACGGGGCCCCAAAGTTGGGTCGGAAAATGTAATTTTCTGCTGCAGAAAAGTGCTTGACTCAAGTATAAGCCGAGGGGGGCATTTTCAGCACAAAAAAATGTGCTGAAAAACTCTTACTCGAGTATATACGGTAATATGCAACATTTATAGCTACTACCTATTATTACTTCCCCTTAATACCTTCATTTGTTTTATCTTTGCTTTTATCTTTGCTCAGGCACCATACAAGGTTAGCATCTACTTCATAGACTGAGGTGTTTGTTAAACATTACACAATCATTAATATGGTGCCTATGAAGTTCTTGGCTGTGTTCACAAATTTCTGACAAAGATTAGACCCTTTTGCAGCTTTTTACATTGTGACTTAAAGTCTGATAAGAGTAGGTCAAACCCCCAAAAATCTTCAAATATATTAATAGTAAAAAAAGTCAGGTCTGAGCAAGTAGGCCCTTTACAAAATAATCTAGAGTGGGTGACTGGTGGCAAATAGATAGTTGCTAACAGTCCCGATTTTCCTGGGACATTCCCGGTATTCAGACCCATGACCCGGTCTTACTGTATTCTGTGAAAGATCACAGGAAATTGGCTTTGTCCCATTGTCCCCAACCTCCAGGCCATATCGCCAGAGCCACCACTAGAGGTCCGGGGTTGGCACTGGTGCTTTGGTCTCCACCGCTATTTTTTAGAAGATCAGCTCTCGTGGCGGCTGAGGTGAAGAAACAAGAGGCGGAGCCCAGGTGGCAATGAAAGCAGCTGCCAATAGAGATTGAGCTGCTGCCAACCCCCCCGCCCCATGGCCTGGCCTACAACAGATCAAGGACTGCCAGAAGGCCGTGGGGTGGGGGTTGGCAGCAGCTCCATCTCTATTGGAAGCCGCTTTTATTGTCACCCGGAATCCACCTCTTGTTTCTCCCCCTCGGCCTCCATTAGAGCTGGTCTTCTCAAAAATGGTGGCGGAGACTAACTCACCAGTGCTGACCCCGGACCTCTAGCGGCGACTCTGGCGTTACAGCGGCATGGAGGTCTTATAATGCATTTGATGGCAAGTGACTCGCTGCACCTGGTGACAAGTGGCGCGGCTGTAAATGCTTATAGTGTGCATGGACATTTAGAGGCAAAAAAAAGATCAAATGCCTAATAAATTGTAGCTAGTTTTGACTGAGCAAACTTCAGTGCATGTGCTGTTTACGTGGGTATAATTAAAGAATCCCTGAAAGTGAAAAAAAAAAGGTTTATTTTTAAATAAAATTTAGAATATTTAACCCTTTATTAATTTCTTGATACCCCTAAATAGCCTTTATTAGCTCCATGTTATCCTTAATGTTTTTTTTTTTTTACTTTGAATAATTTGTTAAGTGTTATCCATTGTATAAAAAAAATGTTTTTTTGGAACCTTTTTATGCAGTTTTTTTTTTTTTTGGGGGGGGGGGGGGGTATTAACCTTCTTTTTTTTTTTCACAAAGGTTTTTATTGATCGAACATGAAAGATCCAAATACAACAATACAGTATAAAAGGTTGCTTATACATGGTACATATGATGTTTGTATTACTTACAGAATACAATATAATCTGGTATAGAAATGGGAGTTTACTGTATTAATCTTTTATTGGTTTTCTCGGTATAGGACAACGACATAAAAATTTTAACAGATATGTAAACAATTAACATATTATTAATAATGAAAGATAAAACATATCTAATATTCTGTATATAACAAATTCCCTTTAATTCACCTTTATTGGTTACTAGATGGACTGTCTTTTTTCAACCTGAAAAGATAAAAATAAATATAACATACTCATTAATGTGACCGAAGATAAGTAATATCCCTTTTATTTGTAGGGACATAACCATTGTCAAAGAGACCAATACAAGTAAAAAAGTGATAATAAAAATAAACAACTAACTAATATCTTGTTTGGGTAAATTGTAAAAAAAATTGTTATACAAAATCAATGTTTCTTCAGATGATCACTAGGTAAATGTAGATTTTTTTATTCTTTCTTTCTCCTTTTTTTTTTAAAGTCCAGTCAACATTAAAGGTAACCAGAAAAGATAAAAAAAAAAAATGTAATGAATAAAGAAAATATAAAAAAAGAGGGGAAGGGGTAGGAAAAGGGCAGTCAAGATTTTGCCTACACTGATTTTAAGCATCAATAGATAGGTACTGTATCCAGGGTTGCCAAGTATTATTACATTTAGTTTGGTGGTTATGTTAAGTGCAAGTTATCTTATCGTTGATCATGATCCAAAAGTTAATTTTTTTGGGGGGGGGGGGTTACCTTTTTTATACTGTTCATACAATTTTTTGCAGCTTTGTTTATTTCATCTATCCGGCTTTTTAGAGCATAAATATTACAAGTTGTATGGGGGGAAGCTGTGTTGACTATAATAATACAATAATTTTCCTTACATATAATGGGGTATTCTTTCAAAACTGAATTTTTCGCTGCATTCACTAAGCTAAGACCCCTTTCAAACTGAGGCATTTTAGCGATAGAAATAGCGCCAATAAAGCGCCTTGAAAATTGGCTTCTGACGAAACACGTTAGTTACTGTTTTAGTGTCACTCCAATGTAACAATAAATTACACTTCAAGGATTTCAATAATGCCGGCTCCTTTCTATTATATACAGCGCTCCCAAAACACCCTTGCCCATTGCAATGAATGGGCAGTGCTTCCGAAGCGCCTGAAAAGCGATTCAGAAGCGTTGCAACACAGTAGTTGTTAACCCTTTTTTTGGGGCAAGCAAAAAGTGGCGTAAAAGCACAGCTTAAACCGAGCTAAAGCACTGCTAAAACGAGCAGCCCTTTTGCGCGAACGGCCGGCGCTTTCAGTGTGAAAGCAGCTTAAGTGAAAATCACTTTGTAAAATGAACAAGGATACCAATCTCATATAAAGGTAGTATTGTCTAAATCCATTATCACTCCAAACTCAACGGTTTAATCATCCTATTAGAGGGGGAGGTGAACTGTATTATTAATTCGAATTTGCGGACAGAAAGATGGGCTCAAGGTGATATTTTTTCACTTTCTATGCAAGCTATCAACCTTCATTATAATTGTATGTGTATGTGTAGGACAGATCATTTCAGATCTGAGTGTGGACATTTGATTTAATGGTTCATATAATAATGTTTCTCACTTGTGTGTACATTGACCATTTTGTACTTCTCAACCAGAACTATGTCCAAATGGTGCTGTTTTGCATCCAAAACCAAAAATGTTACACTTTGCAGCTTATCAATCATTAGATGTAGTGGCTGCATTTGTTTTCTTTTTTTTTAGGCTTTTTCCCCTTCTTTTTCACCTGGTGATATAGCCAATAACACATCTCCTGTATTACTACTCTGGATGAAAGAGCACAGGGGCACCTTTGGACACAGCTTGGCCAGTCTTGGGGGGGGGGGGGGGTGTTAGATGTACTAGCAGATTTAGATCTACTAACAAACTGAAGCCAAATACCAGCTCATACTGCAGTTGGGCAAGCAGTTACAGCAACAGTTTTTTTTTTTTTCTCTTTTGGGATGAAGGTTTTACATGAATAAATAAAAGCTAATCATTGTAAGCACCTCTGTCAGTGGTAAATTAATTGTACTCTAGAAGATACTTGGAGAGCTTGTTCGTTGAAAAATAAGTATTACTCGCTGGATCACCAGATGAAAATAAAGAAAGCCTAAAAAAAGAAAACAAATGCAGCCATCACATCTAAGAATTCATAAGCTGCAGTATAAAAATTTTGATTTTGGGTTTAATGCCACTTTAATCGTACAACCCTAATAAAAAAATAAAAAAAAATAAAAAAACAACGAACATGCTTTACTCCTTTAGTAAATCATCCACATTATGTCTAATGTTGATTAAAATGTATCATTGGTGAAACTGCCTTTAAAATATACAAAAAATGAAATAACACTTTATTACAATATTAGGGTTACATTCACAGAACCTGATCACATGTGGCATTTAGGTGTTTTCCCAAATACTGCATGTGATCCTGAAAATGTCAATTCACTATTGCTTTATGCAATATTTACTGCATAAAGCAGACACCCATGGTAAATACTGCATATAACAGGAGTGAAAGTCAATTCACAAAATGAAAAAATAAAAAATACATACAGTAAATATGCATATACCAATTACTGATACTTTTTTTAATGTCATATCACAGTAGCACTAATATGCAGCACTAATGGGCACTGATAGGTGGCACTGATGAGGCGTATTTATTTTTAATTTTTTTTTACAATTTATTTTTTTACAATTTTTTTTTATCATTTTTTTACAATTAATTTTTTTTATATTTATATTTTACTTGTTGTTTTTTTTTACCATTTTTTTTGGGGGGGGGGGGGGGTTTGGGGTGGACAGTGTCAGTGTGTTTTTTATTTTATATTTTATTATTTTTACAATTTTACTTTTAAATATTTATTAAAGTTTTTCCTTTTTTTTTTTCTTTTTTTTATCAATCCTGTTGGGGGGAGGGGGGGCTTTGGTGAGATATCAGGGGTCTAAATAGACCCCTGACATCATGCCTTTGAGAATGAGAAAGGGACTGAGGACACAAATTCCCCAGTCGCTTTCTCTGTAGCCTCAGCTGCACTAAAGATGAATGGACATGAGACAGAGGCTCCTGTTCATTCATAAACTGAAGCATCGTAAACATAGTTTACTCTGCTCAGTTATGAATGGACAGTCAGTGATCACTGACTCTTTGCATTCGGAAAAGGAAGGAGCCGGTAAATGACAAATTTACCGACTCCTTCCTCCGTTCTCCATCCTGACTGATCTAGGGGAAAGGGGGGACCGGAGGAGGACACGGAGGGGGCGGATGAGGAGCAGAGGGGATATGGAGGGGGAGTAGAGGAGGACACAGAGGGGGAGAAAAGGATTACATGGAGAGGCAGCAGAGGAGGACACGGAGGGGGCAAATAAGGAACAAAGGAGGACTTGGAGGGGGAGCAGAGGAGGACACGGAGGGGGCAGATAAGGAGCAAAGGAGGACACAGAGGGGGAGCGAAGGAGTACACAGAGAGGGAGTAAAGGAGGACAGAGGGGGACTGGAGGAGGACATGGTTGGGGACCTTAGGAGCATGGAGGCGGACACAGGGGACAGTCAGGGACGATCGTGAGGCGGGGGGGCCATTACAAGCACCGATCTCCCTGTATAGATTTCAATAAAGCAGCTGAAAGCTGTGGGAGGAGAAGCAGCTGTCAGCTGCTTTATTAAATACTATACAGGGAGATAGGTGCTTGTAATGGCCCCCACCACCGCAATAATCATCCCTGACTGCCCAGGTATCGAATTAGGCATTAGAGCATTTGCACGAGTAAAAGTGCTTGTGCAAAGTATCAGCACCGATACTAGTATCGGTACCGGTGCAACCCTATTAAGGACACCGGCGGCAGCCCACTCCTTAACAACCAGCTATTTACAGCCTGTGTTAAGGAATGCTGGCTACTGCCGGCAGTAAATTACAGCAGGCTTTCACTACTAAAATTCAGCATGACTTCATAAAAAAACTCATGCATTATTTTAGTAGCCTTTTTTAGTGAATGCCCAAAAACTTTTTTGAAAAACACTGTGCAGTATTTTATACTTGGATACCAAAAGATACCGCTTTGTGAATGCAGCCCATTGTCATAAATGGACAAAGTTACATTGTCCTTTCAAAAATTGTGTCATTAAAACATTTGCCCGGAATGCTTCATGTACTATAACTGAATGAATTTCTGTTGATAAACCACTAGAAAAAAAACTGATAGCCTCATGGGGCTTATTAATGAAGCAGTGAATGTGACTTTCACCAAACATTCACTAGTAGTCAATCAATCACTGTCACTTCAAAGATTCACCTGTAGTAAATGTAAAGGATTGTCATATTCACTGCTTTATAAACATGCTCCTGTGCTGTGTTTATTCCCAATTGATACAAGCTCTGTGCTGACTTACCAGGGTTTATTTTATTAGTACATCTAGTGATATCGGTACCTGTGTCTTTCCCTGACGTTTTCTGGCAAAAAAAGTTAATAAAAATGATATGTAGATGGTGAAATATAGACATTTGTATGCATAGAAGAAGCAGAATATATCTTCATTATTGAAAGACTCAAAAGGAAAAACACCAGACAAGAACCTAATCTGCATATCAGACATGAATATATTCAATGCTGGCGTGTTTGTCCTTGTCAAAAAGCAACTTCAGGCAGCAAATTAAATCAATCAATAAACTGATTGATCATGTTAGTGCTATCCAGGAAGCACTGCAAATGTGCTAAAGTCACATTCCACTGAATTTACCTCTACTCAGAGTTATATATCACATGCAGTCTTTTGACGCCAGATTCAGCAAGCTTTGCACAATGGACTGTGTGTTGCAACCTCTCTCTTATAATACTACCCTGTTTCAAAAATAAGACCTATCGTGATTGTCGGTGATAGCTGCAATTTAAGCCCTACCCCCAAAATAAGCCCTACCCTGTTTCCCGAAAATAAGCCCTACCCTGAAAATAAGACCTACAAGGACTTTAACTAGGGCTTATCTGGGGGCTAGGGCTTATATTGCAGCCATCACCGACAATCACGCTAGGTCTTATTTTCGGGGAAACAGGGTAGATGTAGGTACAAGGCTACAGTGAACTCAGAGAAAGGGATGAGCTGGTTTCATTAACCTCCCTAGCGGTAACCCCGAGTCTGGCTCGGGTTCAGTTTTTACTGCTAGGAGCGGTAACCCCGAGCCAGACTCGGGCTGCATTGCAGGATACAGGGGGGAAGTTACTTACCTTTTCCCCTGGATCCTGCAATGTCTCCCCGCTGTGTGAGCGAGCCGTCCGCTCGCTCGATTCACACAGTGCCGAGTCCCGCCGATCTCCGTTCCCTGCGACGTTCCGACGCACGGGAGCGGAGATCGGCGCCAAATTTAAAAAAGTTTAAAAACACACAACACATACAGTACTGTAATCTTACAGATTACAGTACTGTATACCAAAAATACACATCCCCTTTGTCCCTAGTGGTCTGCCCAGTGCCCTGCATGTCATTTTATATAATAAAAAAAAAAAAAATTCTGCCTGGAAACTGGAGATTGTCCATAGCAACCAAAAAGTGTCCCTTTATGTCCAAAGAGGTTTTAGACCAGCTAGAAAACACCGATAAAAAATTAGAATCACAATTTATCATCAAACAATAAATTTAATGACAGCGACTATTCTGCAACTGAGCAAATTTCAGTGTTTTTGATTTGATTACATTATTGAATCATTTTTATATATATTTTTATTATATTATAATTTATGATTTTGTGTTTCAAACTTTATCATACCCGGGATGTCTACTAGACTCTGGTTCGGACAGATTTAAGTGAGTTATTCATAAGAATTGCATGCCTACAATATAAAAACGCCAAATTTCCATGCAAAATAATTGTACCGCTTTCAGCACAAAATTCCAGCCAGAATCATACCGCCAGGGAGGCTAAACATGTTATTCTATATTTCCACAGATTTGAAAGATGACCATAGATGGAACAGATTCCTCCATCCACACAATCCACAGGTGAATGGAGGAATCCTTCCCACTTGTATTGTAACAGAGGCTGCAACCGTTGATCGACCAAAATTTCCAACAGGCCCGTTCGACAGAAGTCAGTCATTAGGTCAACCTCCATTGAGAAGGCATTTTCACACATGGATCAAAATGAGGCCGGTCTATCTATGGACAGCTTTATTCAGGGCTATTCAAAAATTTTTAATTCTAGCAACAAATGGGATCTAATGGAACAGAATTTATGAGTATGAAAACTGGAGCCACTTTACAGGCTTGTTGTGCTTCCTTCATCAATGTTAAAAGGTTTCTAAAGGCATATTTTTTTTCAATTCAAATATAAAACATGTTATACTTACCTGCCCTGTGTAATGGTTTTGCACAGAGTGGCCCCGAACCTCCACTTCTGGGGTCCCCCGCTAGCGATCATGGTTCCTCCTCTCCTGTGTCTGCCACCATAGCAAGCTGCTTGCTAGAGGAGCCATTGGCTCTTGCTGCTGTCAATCACAGCCAGTAAGCCAATAAGCAAAGGGAGGGGGTGGGGCCGAGCCATGGCTCTGTGTGTAAATTTACACGCAGAGCAGCCGCTCGGGAGTGAGCCTGCTTTGGTGCACTTGGTAGGAGGGAGGGGCCAGGAGCTCCCGCAGAGACCCGAGAAAAGGAGGATTTGGGCTGCTCTGAGCACAGAGCAGGTGAGTATGACATGCTTGAGTATGACAAAAGTATGAGTATGACAAAAATAAAAAACAAAAAAAACAAGACTTCATTATCATTTTAAGTAGATATAAACTCTAACTAGATTTAGCTTGCAAAGACACTATTTAGCAAACAATTAACTTTCTCTTTTTCTTTTGCTCTTTCAGCCACTTCCTGTCCACATGCACTCACTTCAGCATCATTTGCACATTATTGTGCATAATCAGCTTTCTGATGGTGACAACAGTGGACCAGACCCGCACAATAAAAGCTTGCAGTCTTTAACAGGTCCAGCTTAGACCAATATAACTATGTATATACCATACCTGGCCGATGCCCCTGAAAGCTGGGAATCTCTGAGTCATCAAGTGATCTCAAATTGCTTCTGAACCCCATACTGAGATGCCGGCCTGCTGCTTTCTGAACAGTGGAGATCACTGGAGTAGTGGTGTCTACTACAATGATTTCCATTTTCCTGTGGCATTGGCCATTAAAAAGGGGTTGCAATAGCTAGATAAGTGCTATCCTGGCTGGGAGGGTTGGAGTTGGCTTTCCTGATTTTTTGGTCTTTTGACGAGTTTGTCCCTGGGTCCGGCACACAAATCCTGTGGTATATACTGTAAATATTGGACAGTGGCCTAGTACAAGAGTTCTGTCCAGGGATAGAGAGTTTGGGAACTTCCCTCATGGAGAACCTAAGTGAGAGAGACGGAGAATGATACCCATGAGGAGCAGAAGGAGGCTAACTACCACCAAAATCATCTAAACCTTGGGTTTGCCCCAAAGACACCAGCACTGGAGCATGCCTCTGAAGGACTTTCATGTGCATGAGAGTGCCTCTGAAGGATTGTAATTTCTTGGATGTCACCCCTGCAGGTATGCCGGGACAACAAAAGCCTGTAATTAGTGGTAGGGACATATGAATAACCTTGCACTTGTATGTTGGACTTTGAAATGTTCATTTTTCTAAAGTAAAATATTGAAACATTGTCCTTGCCTGGTCTGAAGTTACTAAAGAGATATATCGTAAGAAACTGGCACACACATAGTTCACCTAGTGGGTCCTAACACCTTTGTATATGAAGATATTGGTGTGGAGTGGAGTACTGTGAAAACATAAGTGGTTGCTAAGAGTAATGGAACAAGCAGCCTATCAGTAGCGTGTACCTGTAATTGGAACGGCCTCTAGCAGCAAGGGAGATGTTGTCAGCACTTCTTCTGCCTGCAGTCTTTGTCCCAGAGCAATGGGAGCAGATTTGCGCCACATCCTGTACAGAGGTACGGAAGCTCAGGAGTTAAGTTAAGTGCACATGTGGAGCACACACAGAGTACACAGCAGGGCCCACTCCGCTACTGGGGAGTAGTAGTGAAAAATGCTGGACAGGCAGATGTGGACAAGGCTCAAAATGTCTTTCCGAAATGCAAGTTACAGAGAAGCTGTACATTGTCACGGGGAACCAAGAGTTAACTGGAGAACAGTTGCGGTGTCGGTGTACATTGTGTTATATGGAAATGGACTTCTGCGCTACTACTATACTAGTGTGAATATTAAAAATTTAACGTAAATGCTGCTGAGTCTAATAATGATCACAAATCAATAAAAGTAAATAAAATAGTGTACTGAAGTGTACATGACTCTGCGCATAAAAAATTAGTTTAAAGTGCTTCTCAGGACAATATGAACGTGTATAAATGACTAATAAGTGAGATAATAAAGTGCTAATATTATCATACAGTACTAATAAAGTGCATAACTCATATAAAAAGTGCTAATAATATCATACAGTACTCAAAGAAATAAAGTGCATACCTCATATAAATAATTCTGTGCTATACATAAAAAGAGTGTATATATTCACAACAGAAATAAATACTTGTGTGTGTTCACAGCAAGAATTAAATATCATAAATACGTGGAATACTATTTGGAGATAAATGATGTATCCAGTGGAACAGTTCCATACAGATATGACTGTATGTTCAATGTCCAATATGGTGTGCAAATGCACAATTGCTGTAGTTCACTCCAGTAAAGTGCTTAAGTGTGCTCAATTCTTTCAAACGTAGTGATGTGATCCCATCAATAAGTGACTTTATGCTTGTAGACTTTATCGGTGAACAATGAGTGAAGAATCCAAAATCGTGCTCACAGAGCCCTTGCCTTCTTGGTGCATACATTACGCTTATGCTGCTAGTTGGTTCTTTGTTCCCCACTGGTAGCCGCTTTCTTAGTACTCCTGTGGTGAAAGACCTCCTGGCTCCATATTGGTAATCATAAAAAGAAAGAAGGGTGCTCCAGATAGTGTGTTATCCAAATAAAATGCTTTAATATTAAAAATTATGCTGCTTACTTAAAATCGAAAATATTTGGCCAAGTATTGGGCATTACAGAGGGCTATCAGCATTACAACAGCGTTTTTTGCGCCCTTCTAAGCTCACTTCCGGTCCGCGGCGTTGACTTCCGGTCCGGGTGTACATTGTGTACATTCATCTCTAAGACTAGAGGCCTGCCTTAAGGTTGAGTATTTTCCCACAGCATCCTCAGCCTTGTCGCAGGGCTTTAATGAAGATGTCACAAAGCAAAGGTAAACCATGTGTAGTAAAGCGACCTGGCCTGTGCAAAGTGCATAGCATACCCCAGAAGAACCCACCCCAGGGTAGGCCTCTCATGTGACCCTTGCTTGATGCCCAAAGAAGATGGAAACATGGAGGATGGGATGACCACCCACCCTGTCATCCGGACCTACCCACATCCAGGTATAGTATATACATAGTTACATGTAACCATGTATAAATATACTATACCTGGAATTCATCTTGAAAAATGACATGAGATTTTAGGAAACCTTTGCTAAGAAATTCACCAACAGATTATTATCATACAGTATTTTCTATAGCGCCAACAGTTTGCGCAGCGCTCAACAAAATGAAGTCAGACATTACAGTTACATTACAATTTGGTACAAGAGGAAACAGATATAGTCTAACATGTTTATGAACACATTAATGATGTCATTTCTTTGGTGAATTCAGCTCTGAAACCTGCTATCTACTTATATATCTCATGTTTTTTTCTGTACCACTGAATTATGCTTCATTAAGGTAGTATTGGTAGCACAATAGGAAATGAGCTGTCATCCTATAATACAAAGTTCCTCAACCAGGAACATTCATGGTGGAATGAGGTTTTCATTTAATAAAAACTGCAGATTTACAATGATTGAAAACGCCTTTTGATACAACATTGCCATGTTACAGCTTATATGAGAATGTATCGTTCGGGTTTTGATCTACTTTAATAGAAAACATATTGTATTTGATTGGTGTGTACTTCAAACACCCCACTCTCTAAACTAGTGGTCTCCAATCTGCAGTTCTTTGCTTGCCTTTATCCAGCCCTTTGGACACTATTCCTTCAACTGACACCAATACGGGGGCACTATTCTTTCTATTGACTCCATCGACGGGGCACTATTCCTCAACTGATACCAACAGTGGGGTACTATTTCTCCCACAAAAAACAATAATGGGGAATTATTTACTCCCACTGACACCTGGGCGTTTTCTTACTCCCACAGTCTGGTCCCCCTAAAGTCTGAAGGACAGTAAACTGGCCCCTTGTTGAGAAAGTTTGGAGACCTCTGGGTCTAAACAGATGTTTTTACTTATTTTTTTTTCTTTTTGTATGTTTTTCCTCTCTTCTTAGCTGGTCTTTTGATACAGATTTGACTCTCTTTACAAAGGAGTAGATCAAAACTGCTCAGGGGAAGACATTGAAATCAATCATTATTTGTTATATAGACTTGTCATCTTGTTTGCTATATGTCTGAAGGGTACAGTCAAACATTCCCTTACTGTGCATTAATGGATGTGCATTATTGCTTATTATGGCACACATTAAGATGCTTTGCATTAAGAATGGGCTGCCATCACAACATAACAGATATGAAAAGTGCATGACCCTTTTTTAAAAGAGCACCACAATGGATGGTATATGCGTTATGGTGCGCTGCAGTGCATTGTGCGTTGGGCTCCACTGAGTAATGTATTGGGGTGCCGTTCACAATGAACTGAATCACAAAACACTGCAAATAGAGCCCAAGTGTGAATGGGCCCTAGAGAGGATGTATAACAAAGAGCATACAGGTAATGTTTCTCAACGGTGTCTTAACGGTGTATTCTCTTTTCCATTTATTCTATATGTAACTTTGCTTTTATGTAAAGATTTCTTCTTTTTTTTTTTTGCTATGCAAATGGAAAATGTAAAACAGAATTAACAGTTATATGACTGTTATTTGTAATGCTAAATAATATAGTCAGATTGGCAAAATCACAATAGGGGACTATGGGGACACCAGAGGAAATAACCATGGGGGTCCCAGCTGTATATTTGGAGAGTACTGATATTTATCATACATTCACTGTGCTCTAATTAAAGTGATAAATGAAACAGATTGGGGCCACGGAACCAGCTTTACTTCATTCATCCAATACTTTGTGAGCAAAAAAAATTTTTTTTACAAAAAATTTCCTTTGAACTTGAAAGCTAGCACAGCATCATCTTATTTATGAAGCAATGTAAAGTTGATTCACTACTCTTGTTCTGCTTATTCTTTTTTCTATGTTGAAGACTTCTGGAGCAGTTGTATATACATAGGTGTGCGCAGCCTATTGCATTGGGATGTGCATCCTAAAGCTCAAAAACAGGTGTGTGTGTGTCTACAAATATATGACCCCAAAACATTGATCTCCCTGCCGGAACAGTGAAAGAGAAGTTTGTAAATACCATGCAGGGCTCACGGGGTGCGCGCTGTGATCACCGAGTCACTGAGACTCGGGTGATCACCAATCCGAGTAAGGGGCCGGTCCCGGCCCCTTACATTTTGATCAGCTGTCAGCCAATGACAGCTGATCACATGATGTAAACAGAAGCTCGGTAATTGGTTTTTCTTCTGCTCATGCTGACAGCGTGAGCAGAAAAAAAAGCCGATCCCCAGCTTATGTTAAAGGGACATCGGTCCCGAAGAGGAAGCAACACAGGCACCTCATCTGTGCCAATCAATACCCCCTGCCAGTGCCACCTGTTATTGCCACCTGCCAGTGCCCACAGTGCCCACAAGTGCTGCCTATCAATGCCCACAAGTGCCACCCATCAATGCTCATCAGTGGTGTCAATCAGTGCCACCTATCAGTGTAAGCAATCAGTGCCCATCACTGCCACTCATCAGTGCCCATCACTGCCACCTATCGTTGCCCATCACTACCGCCTCATCAGTGTACATCAATCAATTTTTTTTTAATTTGGTCTTTTTCAATTTTACATTGTTATACAAGCTGTACACTCACTACTTTACATTGTAGCAAAGTGTCATTTCTTCAGTGTTGTCACATGAATATATATATAATAAAATATTTACAAAAAATGTGAGGGGTGTACTCACTTTTGTGAAATACTGTAGGTTGAAAAGTGATCGTTAACTGAAACAGAAACAGCTGTGTAGGAGGGTTAATAACTGGGAGAGGAACCACCAAACTCTGTTACTTTCATGTCACAGGTCACACAATATGGCAATACTGCATCAGCAAGGTCTCTCCCAGGCAAAAGTTTCAAAGCAGACTAGGATTTCAAGATGTTCAAACTCTTTTGAAGAACCACAAAGACACGGGCAACAATGAAGACCATAGACACAGTGGTCGGCCAAGGAAACTTAATGGAGCAGATGAAAGACAGATCTTGCGTACTTCCCATTGACATCGGAAGATGTCCAGCAGTGCCATCTGCACAGAACTGGCGCAAACCAGTGGGACCCAGGTACACACATCTACTGTCCAGGGAAGTCTAGCCAGAAGTGGTCTTAATGTAAGAATTGCGGCAAAAAAGCTACATCTCTGACATGGAAACAAGGATAAGTGACTCAACTATACATGGAAACATGCTGGACTGATGAGTCAAAGTTTGAAATATTTGGCTGTAGCAGGAAGCAATTTGTTCACTGAAGAGCCAGAGAGTGGTATAATGAGTGTCTGTAGGCAACAACAGCAGGACAACCCCAAGCAAACAGACAATGTCATTAAAAACAATCTTCAGTGTAAAGAAGAACAAGGAGTCCTGGAAATGATAGTTTGGCCCTGATGTCAACATCATTAAGTTTGTCTGGGATGACATGAAGAGACAGAAGTATTTGAAGCAGCCTACATCCACAGAAGATCTGTGATTAGTTCCTCAAGATGTTTGGAACAACCTACCTGTGGAGTTCTTTGACAAACTGTGTATAAGTGTACCAAGAAGAACTGATGCTGTTTTGAAGGCAAACAGTGGTCACACCAGATATTAATTTTATTTAGATTTCTCTTCTGTTCATTTACTTTCCATTTTGTTTATTGATAAAAAAAATTATTAACACTTTTTTTGTATTTTTTCTATTTCTGAAAGCATTCCTAATTTACAGCTTTTTTTCATACCATGCGATATACAATTTGCTGTATATCATTATAGCGCTGTATTGCATTCCTCCCGGATGACAACACCTGTGACGAAATGCGTAGAGATATTTGACATGCTGACATCGTTGCGAGTTCCTGAAAGGGTGGGTTCTGTTGGTATCTGGCCAGCAAGGCATGCAATATAGCGTTATGATGACTTTTTCGATGTAAGTGTGTTTTTAATCTTTAATAGCCTTACCAGAAAGGTTTTACACTATCGGAGCATTTCTTTTCATGTTCTTACGAGAAACTTTATGGGGTGATGCTGGATTGAGAACCAACTTATAACCATCTGCCAGTGGGGAGAACCTTTGGAACCACTCTAAGATGATCTAAAGCTGGGTGTTAAGTTTCAAGCTCTGTTGACTTCTCTTTAATTAGGAGGTCATATATAGTGGGTAAGGGTGTACTTATTCCATAAGGTGGTAGCTTTACGATTTAACATTTCTTTTATGGGTGATGAATGCTCATCACATGTATATATGAACAAATGAAGAGGACTTTCCTTTTGCACAGGAACTTTTTTGTATTTTTGGTCACTGGAGGATATATGTTTTTTTGTACGAATACTATACAATAGATCAACTGGCTCATTCTTGCAGTGTGACTCCTTTTGTTGCAATTTAAGTTTTACTGTGTATAATACGGTGGAGTTGCTGCTTCAATTTAATATATATATATATATATATTATATATATATATATATATATATATATATATATATATATTTTTTTTTGTAATCATTAATCTTTTATTTAATTTTCCAAGTAATAGAATACAAATTAATGTAAATATAGCATCAGTCATTCAGTAACATTTGTGCTAAACAAATCATTTGGTTAAAAGAAACAATAATAATAAAACAAAACAAGATACTTCCGTGTATCGAATCATATCTAAGGTATAATGATAATAAGTCAACAATATAATATTATTTACAAGATATCAATCTTCGCTTACCCCAAGTGGGTTCAAGCTGTAAGCAGAGATCAATTATTAAACAATTATAGTGAATAATTTAGAGGTAACTTATTCTTGAACTTCAGGATAAATTCGAAGGTTATGTTATAATATCCAAAATTAATTAATTAAAGATTACAGGATTGTAAATAATGAGAGGCTCTAGGGTGAGCAATCCAGGCTTGCTATTTTTTTTGAATGTAGTCATATGATCATTTTTATAGGCCAACATCAATTCATATTGTGCTTGTATATTTAATCTAATAATAACAGTGGTTACGTTTGGAGCTTCGCAGGATTTCCATAGAGTGCAGATTGAGATTCTATGTATGTATGTGGGTTACTATTGCTCTAAACATACTCAGATAGGAATCTAAATGTAATCCTAGAAGGGACATTGCTGGAGTAAGTTCAATAAGATTACCAGTAAGATCTGCTATAAATTTGGATATAGTTTTCCAAAAACTTTGTAAATTCTAACAACTCCAGAGGGTGTGGTATAGATTTCCTATGTGCTCATTACATCTCCAGCATTAGGGTGAAGAAGAAGGATACATTTTAGATAGTTTATAAGGTGTAAGATACCATATGTTCAGTATTTTTTTGGGAATAGTCCCAATGCTCTATGCAAGAGGAGGCCTTTTTAGAAATTAATATCGCTTTCCTCCATTGCTCTCCTGTATAGGTCTGCAATAAATTTCTATCTTATCATTTGGATTAAAGTTTTTTAAGCAGGAGTATTTCTCAATTTTACCCGAAACCATTGTTTTATAATTTGAGGGTAAATCCTTATACATATTGTAACCATGTATAATCCAATCTCTTGTCTTAATGCAGATTTTACAATAATCTAGTATTCTCACTTGGAGTTATAATAAAGATTTAGCACTCCAACTTTTAGTTTTGGACAGGATATGTTTCCATGCCATTAAAGTGGCTTTAATACTAAGTAAGTTTAAAAATATAATTTTTTTTAGAGAATAGGAAGCCAGCAATAACGCATACATATCGTGTCCCAAAGTTACTGCTCGTTCAATATCAGCCCATAATTTATCCCCCGAAGAGGGGAACCAATGCTTCATCTGGTCCATTAAGGACACATAATAGTAGTTTCTTATGTTTGGTAAACCCATTTCACCTACTAACTTGGAGGAAAACAATACAGAAAATGCCACTCTAGGTTTCTTCCCATTCCATATGAATCCTTTGAGTTTAGTGTCAATTTGCGTCAATTTTTTTTTAGGGATCATGACGGAAGTAATATAAGATTTTGGGTAGTGTTACCATTTTGAAGGCCGCTATTTTACCTACCCATGAGAGTTGTGTTTTCTGAAAATTCTGAAAGTCTTTGTGGATTGTTCCTAATAACATTGGAAAATTAGCTCCATATAATTTGGAGGAAGGGTAGGCAAGATTGATTCCTAAATAGGATATAGATGATTCCTTCCAATTAAAATCATATTTTCTACGCAAATTAACTACAGTATCATCAGAAAAATTCATAGGTAGTACATGACATTTATTACAGTTGATCTTATAAAAGGGTGCAATTCCATACATTTCCAAAACTTTGTGTACGACCGGTAATGAAGTATCAGGATTGGTTATTGAGATTATAACATCGTCCGCAAATAATCCTATTTTATGCTCGCACTGATAGGCTGCACTGGTGGGCACTGATATCCTATTTTATGCTCGCATTGTCCTATTTTGATTTTTTTTACATCTGAGTTTGATGGTATGGATTCTGCTAAAGGTTCAATAGCTAATGAAAAAATAAGGGGGATAGGGGGCACCCTTGTCTCATTTCATTAGTTAAATCAAATCTTTTTTTTTTTTTTTTTAAATCACATGATCAGCTGTCATTGGCTGACCATTAAGGGGTCGGAATCGACCCCTTACTCGGATCTGAGGGTGTATAAAGTGCCATTATGGCTGAATGTATAAATCCATTAAATCCGAATTTCGTAAGTGAATTTGAGATAAATTCCCAATGTATCCTGTCGAATGCCTTTTCGGCATCAAGAGTGAGAAAAAGAGAAGGCATTTCCTATCTGATTGATTAGGTTTATCACCCTTCTCGTGCCAGCCAGAGCTTGTCTTCCCTTCACAAAACCTATCTGGTCGGGGTTTATGAGAGATGATGTTATGTTTATTAATCTGTTGGCCAGGATTTTTGCATATATCTTCAGATCATTGTTTAACAATGATATTGGTCTATAGTTTTTAGGGGATGAGGGGTCTTTGTCTGGTTTAGGAATAGTAATTATGACTGCTTCTAGCATTTCCTTGGGGAATTGTCTTGTGTTTGCGATTTGATTAAACAATTTATTTATATGTGGAACTAAGATATCTGCAAAGGCATTCAATTTAATTAATTGAATTTGTTTAATTGATACATTCACTAATGAGCGCAGTTTCTTTTACGATTTTTTTTATTTTTTCATACCAGCCTAATTCTTGTATATATATAATATCTATATCTGAGTGTGTGTGTGTTGCCTTCACACTCTTTTGTCCTTGCAAGATGAATTTGGTGCAGCAAATAGCAGTAAATCACAGATATTGTTTTGTTATATATATAGTGTGCTTACATAGCATCAGCAAGACATGCAATTCTTTACTCACTTGTACCACAAGGGAAAAAAATAAACAATAGACTTAAAATGGCCACTAGATAATAATGTCAGGTAAAACGGAAAGCCTGCCTGGAGGATTTCTCGTTCTAGCTGTATAATAGGAGAGTATTGGGCGCTATAGAACTCCAAGCAAATTGATTAAAAAAGACTGAGCTGCAAAGGCTGCTCACAGCAGGGGTCAGCTTTGAGGATGTAAACAATTTAATAAGATTTTTTTTTTTTTTTGGAATGCAAATTTGTGCCACGTTGGAGCAATGGTGGGTTTCGTATATATTGAACAACAAATTATTCCATATATTGGAGAGATTAGTGTAAAAGCAGGAGGGAGCTACTGATATAAAAGGTCATTTAATATTATACAGGTTGGAAGAGCTGGTGTATAAAGAAAGATTAGAGAATAGCATATTTACTTAAATGAAGACACATATCATCATCAGCTAAATTAAAGAGAGTGCATTACTAAAAAATGGCATCTGCAAAATTCGAAATCTACATTAAGTCCATATGCATATTCATGGAAAAAAATGCTAAACTTATTTATTTCAACTGGGCTTTGTTTACTAGCTGCAAATGAGCTTGAGTTAAATTCTCTCCATATATGCTAATGTCAAATACCTTTCACTGACTGCAGAAAATAAGATATAAGATGAGGACCGAAGATGGGGAACATTTGGGAAGTACAGACAGTTCATTTATAAAGATGAATGTTCTATTTTTTCTTGGACATGAATAGATAATTGAATTAAATGTCATATTCACTGAAGCTGGTCATACACTGAGCAAATTTTGATTGGTTCCCAATGAACCAATGAACCAGCCAAATTCAGACTGTGGGTGACCCTGTTGGCACCCTCTCACCAGACATGCTTCAATCTACAAATCAAATAAGCCGGTCGGAAAACTATCAGCCGAACAGCGATCGCATTTAGTCAGATTCAGCCACTGTTTAGGTATCCTGACAGCTGCGCATGCTGGCAGTCAGAATACTACAGCCAGTAGTGGAGATTCTCCCATCCACACTGTTTAGCATGGATGTGGTAATTAACCACTTGCCGACCGCCGCATACACATATACGTCGGCAGTATGGCACGGGCAGGCAAATGGGTGTACCTGTACGTCTCTTTGAATTTGCTGCCTATTGGGCGCGTGCGGTCGCCATGTGCCACGGGAGTGTGCCGCAGGAGCATGCCCGCGGGTCCCGCAAACTCGATGTGCACCAGCGGCCCGCGATTTCGGCGAGGAGAGGCAGAATGGGGGGATGTAAACAAGGCATTTGCCTGTTCTGCCTAGCAACATGACAGGGATCTACTGCTCCCTGTCATTGGGAGCAGTGATCTCTGTCATGTTGTAGTGAGCCCATCACCCCCACAGTAAGAATCACTCCCTATCAAACACGTAACCCCTTGATCGCTCCCTAGTGTTTAACCCCTTCCCTGCCAGTGTAATTTATACAGTAATCAGTGGCTATTTGTAGCTCTGATCGCTGTATAAATGACAATGGTCCCAAAATAGTGTCAAAAGTGTCCGATGTGTCCACCATAATGTCGCAGCCATCATAAAAATTGCAGATCGCCGCCATTACTAGCAAAAAAAAAAATTTATAATAAAAATGCCATAAATCTAGCCCCTATTTTGTAGACGCTATAACTTTTGAGCAAAAAAATCAATATACACTTATTTACACCACTTAACCCATCTTAAATTTATATTTTTAAGATAAAAATTCTGAACAGTAATGTGTGTACACTGAACTCCATTCTGTAGTACCGTTACTGTACAGAGACACTTCAAACGATACACTTTTTACGTATATATATTTTCACAATTAGTCTGATTGTAGTGTTGGCGGCTAGACTGCATGTGAAGGCGCAGCAATATTCCCCACGTATCAATATACACTTATTGTGATTTTTTCTTTACCGAAAATATGTGGAAAGATACATATCGGCCTAAACAGTTAACATGTAATTGTACGAGACAATGCCGCACTCTCCCGATGCTCGTGCTACTCTGCAAGGGGCGTCTATCATGTAACTAAGGGGCGGGTCTAGTATTATTGTAACCAAGGGGCGCATTTTTATTATTGTTATTATTGTTATATATCGAGCTCTGCCCATTAATTTAAACATTCGCCCTCTTCTGTAGCCATCTGTCCCTTACACAATATAATAATAATAAACCCGCCCCTTGCTTACACGCTATAACAGACCCGCCCCTTAGAATATTAAAAAAAAAGTCAGTTACTTTGCTGCGTAACTAATTACTTTTCCAATGTAGTAACTGAGTTACTGACGCAATTACTTTTTGGGAGAAGTAATTTGTAACTTAACTAATTACTTTTTTTAAAGTAAGATGACCAACACTGGTCCTACCCTAGTAATAGAATGAAAGATCCTGCATCTCAACCATTGGAACCAAACTCCTCTATGTGGGAGAACTGAAGAGATCCCTCCTATGCACTGGTGGCCACTAAATAAGAGGTAATGAGGAGGGGGAGGGGTGCTCCAGCCCAAAAAAATCTGATCAGGGTCTATTACAATATACAAAAACATATTTGGGGGGCACACCCTAAAATGCATTTAAATTCAAGATGGTGCTGCTATAAGATCAACAAACAGTACAAAACATATTACAGCGCACACATTCAAGAATGGTGTTTTCTGCAAGGCTAGTTAAAAACACCCGAACATATTCAAAAAAAATACGGGGGTTTGGTCACACTATATGGTCACATAGTGCTAAGCCCACTTACTGCAACAAAGTACCCCGAATTAGTGGGTCCTACCCTAGTAATAGAATGAAAGATCCTGCGTCTCAACCATGGGAGCCAAACACCTCTATGTGGGAAAGCATGACGCCGAGGCGCAGCATGACACCACCCGCCCACACCCCGGATGAGAACAGAGACAAGGAAGGGAGGGATGCAGCAAGCCGCACCTTGCAACCCCGGGACAGGCGAGTGTCTTGTTCTTTATTCCCCCTGGCTGCTTTCCCCATTGGCCATTTTTGGGTGGTTTATCCTTGCCTCAACCCCGTGGGAGGCTACATGTCTCAGTGCCTTCCTCTCCTCCCCGATGCTGGACCCACTAATTGAGATGATGTGTAAGTAGTAAGACATTTATTTATTTATCCATTTATTCATTTTTTATCCATGTAGCTATTCATTTATTTTTTATCTATTTTTTTTTTAGATTATTATATATATAATTTTTTTTTCACAGATGAATTACTGCATCAAACTCCTTATGAGTGGACCCTAGTGAGATCTACGGAACGCGTAGAGATCCATAGATGCTACAATACATGTACTAATTTACGGACCAATTGTGCATTTTGTTGTGATATCTTCATGATTATTATATATGTATAGTGTCTCATTATATATGGATCTTTTTACTGCTAATGTTTTTACGACTTTTTGCATAGATATGTTACATATTTTTTGGACTTATTTTTATATATCATGAATTTATAATAAATTATCAATTATTTCCTAGTTGTGCCTAGTCTGTGACCCACCTTCTTTAAAGTACCATGACCACTCTTTTTTGTCTTTATACTCAATAGCCTCCCTGACACTTCCCCCTCTATCCTTCCTGACTGTCACCTATCTACTCATTTCTAGTGCCTGCACCTCTTTGTCTCCACCCGCCTCTGTGCTGGCCCCTGCCGGCCCCTGTCAGGTACATTCCCAGCTCTCCTTTAGTAAGGAGGGCCTACTCAGTGCTGACAGTTGCTTCCCCAGATTCAGAACATGGGCTTCCAGGGAAACAATGTGCTTACATTTTGCACAGCAGTATTCGCCCTCGATCAGATAATCAAGGAATGCATACATGCCGCAAGGTGTACAATGAGTCGTATCTCCACACCCGCCGGGCATCGTACCTACTAATTTAATGAGTATTGGGGATTATACCCTGTCCAAATTACCTAACAACTAGCTTCCTGACACTAATGCTCAACAATATAATACACAGGTACTCACCGCCCACATGCACTCGCAGACCACCTGCACTCACAGACCAGGTTCACCTTTGAGTGAATGTTTGGTGTAAGCCATATTCACTGCCTTATATGTATACCCATTGAAGTAAACAGTCTGTGTAGTCAATCAACCCATAGGGCGATTATTAAAAAGTCCTGTCGGCTGCCCCTGTATGTAGCTCTGACAAAGTAAAATGTAAGTGACCAGATGAGATGTTTAAGCCGCTTACAGAGTTTATGAATATTTCAGGTGGCAGGAATAAGACTCTTTAGAGAAATAATAGCCAGCTTACAAATTGAAGTACTTCAAGCTAAGGCAGCCTTATAGCATATAACTCTCAGATGGATCCAAGGTCTGGCAGGGAAAGACAATTGTCAATATATTCTTGAAAACAAAAATCTTCAACTTTGTATAGAATATTAAATCGGTTTAAATACTGTCTTGTTATGCCTGTACAGACTTTTAAAGTACCCACTCTGAGTTTAAGAACCTTTGCAGACATAAGGGAGCAAGATCCGTAAAAAAATTGTTGTTTATTTAATGACTTATTTTTCTATAGTTGACATACTTCCAGTCTGGTGAAATTGTTGTCATAATGGCATTAAAAGAGAATTTCAGGAATAGGAAAAAATAAACAAACAATCGTACTTGCCTAAATGGCTACAACATCGATTCCCAGCTGCAGTTGCCCCCGATGACTATACAGGAAGAACTGAGCGATCAAAGACTTCTGATCACTCAGTTCTTGGTATTCAGTCTGCAGAGAGCTGTGAACTGAATACTAAGAACTGAGTGATCAGAAGTCCAACTATTTTATACCATTTGTGATATGTAAGTAAATGTTGGTCCTTTTACACAGTTTCATAGTTGGTAAGGTTAAATAAAGACTCTGGTCCATCCTGTTCAGTGTGCATGTGTATGTCTGTGTGTGTTTATGTCACTACCATTTCCCATATCCTTGTTCACTAAGAAACACATCTAAAAGTTTTTTTAATTTATATAAACTCCCCGCTGATACCACTAACTGTGGAGGGAATTACACATCCTTACCGCTGTAATAGTAAAGAACCCCTTACAAAGTATAAGATTGAACTACTTCAATGTTTGGCCAGGTGTCATCTTTTGAAACCTAAGATTAAATAGTTTTCTCCTGATGATAAAGTCGGCCATTTATTGATTTGTATATCAAGATCATATCTCCTCCTAAATGTCTCTTCTCCAGAGAGAAAGTTAATGTTTGTAGTTATTCCTCATAACAGAGGTCCTCCAGCCCCTTTGTTTGCCTTCTCTGAACTCTCTCCAGTTCCAGCACATCCTTCCTGAGGATTGAAGACCAGAATTGGATGGCATACTCAAGATGTGGCCAAACCAGATACTTTGTAAGTGGTAGATTTATAATTTTATCTCTTGAGTAAATACCGGTTTTAATCTATGCTAATAGTCTGCTAGCTAGCTCTGTTGGATGCAGCATGGCATTGTGTACTATTGCTAAGTTTGTGACCCCCAGACCCTTTTCTATCCTTTTCTAACCAAGGATAGAGTTTAATTCTGGTATTATGTCTAAATTCATATATTTCTGATCTTATTTTAATAACGAGAAAACTAACAGAACATGGACAGCCATTTTTATTTATTATGTTCTGAGGTCCTAAACCCAATCCTAACCCTTGTCCTAAAGCCATAGTCCTTGTGCTAATCCTCACTCTAACTACAACCTTATCTCTATAAGTAAAATGATGGGGATCTATAGCAAACGTATGCACATTACAAGCTCCCTCTATCCACCATAGCCCACAGTCCCACAGCTCTGACAATACATGTCATTAAGTGAGTATGCTTACATACAATAAATGACAGGTAGCAGTAGAGCCATTAGCTGCATATGTTCCCCAACAGTATACATGTATAACCTTGCCACAGTACATCATCCCTTAAAGTCACATTTACCCACAAGCAGTGCTATATTTATCACCACATCATGTCTTCAACCTTCAGCTGCTTGTCTTATACCCCCCTTAACCTTTTCTTTAGAAGCATGCCTATCTCCCTGCCATTCCAAGACACTATCCAGCACATTCTCTCTAGTGAGATTGCATACTGAGTCCTCCCATCTCAAAATGACAGCTCTATCAGAATCTGCCTGCCTCACTGCATATTTGAAAAGTCCTAGCCTAAGGTTGTAAAATAATCTTCAAAAAGTATATTATAAGAAGAGCAAAAGCACACTGTTTAAGGACTCCTGCTAGCCTAAGGTCCTATAAGCAGCATGGACTTTTATGACTATAGTTACACACCTACTTACCTCACATCCTAGTCCAAACCATAGCTCTAAATTCTCTAACAATATTGTAGTGGAGTTCCCATTTATCCACTAAGTTCAGATGCAGGCAAAAGTCCCTTTAGTTTCTTTCCCCATAAGTTCTTGGTATCCTGGACATGTCCAGGGAAGATGTGTTTCTCAGCTTCCCTCCCTCAGCAGCACAGAGAAGGCACACCTGATGAGGCAGAGGCAGATAGTTAAATGATATGCAGCCATGTGATAGGCCGTCCACTGTCAGAACCAGCGTGCTTGTAGGCAGATGCAGTCTACTTTCTCCACTGCGCGTGATGCTCTTCCGCAGCGGCACTGCAGATGGAGAGGAAGTCAAGAGAAAGAGGGTTCCTCTGTGGTTTCCTGGGTCACCGGGGAAGCTATCCAATTGGATGTTGCCACCCCATGTGACTCTAGCATCCATAGTGGATCAGGCCAAGCCTTTTTAAGGGCCTTGCTCCCAGGTTTGGCACGCATTTTGCGAGTTGGTAGAGTAGGGACAGGTACCCCACCTGGTAGGGAGAGAACTAACAGCAGGGAAAAGTTCCTGATGAGGAGGGAAAGCGCAGGGCTCACAACTTCCTTGGACATCTTCCCGCTTGGGCACAAGACAGCTAGGCCGCATCTTGCCCCTCTCAACCGGTGCTATCAGTTTGGCTAAATCCTGCTTTCTACATGCTGATGGAACTGTAAGTGTCCCTGCCTGGGCTGCCTTCCCACTGAGTATTTGTGAACTGTCTTTGCATTATCTCAATACAAGTTCTTTTATCCCACTGGGACTGTGTGTGTTATTGCTGCCACACCACGCTGCACCCTACCTGCATGCAGGCATTTGGGCAAGAGCCTAATAGTACACTGATCAAATAAGGAAATTTATGTCAGCGCAGGGTGGTATTGCAGACATATGCAGATACACGGTGCCACATCCCTGGATATCAGAATATGTATAGAAATAGAGAAAAATAATTTGGACTTTGTTGGCACCACACTACAAGTAGATATTTTTAAAAAAACATATATTTATTGAAAAAATATTTAAAAACAGACATAGAAATATCTATATACATCTTATGCTTAGAACAGAACAAGAAATAATATCACCATTAACCCTTAGTATATAGGTAGGGAACCTCCAAAAAGATACAAAACAGAAAACATATAATACAGTGCCTTGTAAAAGTATTCACACTCCTTAAAATTTCCCAGATTTTGTCATGTTACAATGAAAAAATTAAAATGTATTTTATTGGGATTCTATGTGATAGACCAACACAAAGTGGTGCATAATTGTGAAGTGGAAGGAAAATGATAAATGGTTCTCAGAAATTTTTACAAATAAATAGCACCACCTTTCACTGCAATTACAGCTGCAAGTCTTTTTGGGGGTGTCTCTACCAGCTTTACACATCTAGAGAGTAACATTTTTGCCCCTTTGTTCTTTGCAAAATAGCTTAAGCTCTGTCAGATTGGACAGCAATTTTCAAGTCTTGCCACAGATTCTCAGTTGGATTTAGGTCTGGACTTTGACTGGGCCATTCTAACACATGAATATGCTTTGATCTAAACCATTCCATTTTTGTAGCTCTGGATGTATGTTTAGGGTCATTGTCTTGCTGAAAGGTGATCCTCCGCCCCAGTCTCAAGTCTTTTGCAGACTCTAACGGGTTGTTTTTTAAGATTGCCCTGAATTTGGCTCCATCCATCTTCCCAACAACTCTGACCAGCTTCCCTGTCCCTGCTGAAGAAAAGCATTCCCACAACATGATGCTGCCACCACCATGTTTCACGGTGGGGATGGTGTGTTCAAAGTGATGTGAAGTGTTAGTTTTTTGCCACACCCTTTCTTTTAGGCCAAAAAGTAAAATTTTGGTCTCATCTGACCAGAGCACCTTTTTCCACATGTGTGCTTACTCCCCTACATGGCTACTCGAAAACTGCAAATGGGACTTCGTATGGCTTTCTTTCAACAATGGCTTTCTTTTTACCACTCTCCCATAAAGGTCAGAGCTGTGCTACAGAGATATATATGATCTCTCCAGAGTTATCATGGGCTTCATGACTGCTTCTCTGATTAATGGTCTCCTTGCCCGACCTGTCAGTTTAGGTGTATGGCCATGTCTTCGTAGGTTTGCAGTTGTACCATACTCTTTCCATTTTCATATGATGGATTGAACAGTGCTCTGTGAGTTGTTCAAAGCTTGGGATATTTTTTTATAATATCCCTGACCTGTCTGGTGTGTTCCTTGGCCTTCCTGATGCTGTTTGTTCACTAAGGTTCTCTAACAAACCTCTGAGGGCTTCACAGAACAGCTTTATTTTTACTGAGATTAAATTACACACAGGTGGGGACTCTTTCTACTAATTAGGTGACTTCTGAATGCAATTTTTTCCAATAGATTTTAGTTAGGGGTATCAGAGTAAAAGGGTCTGAATACAAATGCATGCCACACTTTTCAGATATTTATTTGTAAAAAGTTTTGAAAACCATTTATCGTTTTCCTTCCACTTCATAATTATGTGCCACTTTGTGTTGGTCTATCGCATAAAATCCCAATAAAATACATTTACGTTTTTGGTTGTAACATGACAAAATTTGGAAAATTTCAAGGGGTATGAATACTTTTTCAAGGCACTGTAAATAATCATAATCTTATGTTAGTCAGGTATCCAAAATGGTGGCTACTGAAGGGATGGTGGTATTCCCTTATATACTTGGCTCATTGCTCTCATTGCTCAACAAGTTTTGCATGGTGTACGCTTCTTTAGGAGGTAATATATATTATATATTATTATAGATTACCTCTTTATCTCCTGAAGAAGCGTACACTATGCAAAACTTGTCGAGTAATGAGAGCAATGAGACAATTATATAAAGTAATACCACCATCCCTTCACTGGCCACCATTTTGGATACCTGACTAACATAAGATTGTGATTATATATTATGTCTTCTGTTTTGTATCTTTTTGGAGGCTCCCTACCTATATACTAAGGGTTAATGGAGATATTAGCTTTATTATTTTCTTGTATTGTTCTAAGCATAAGATGCACATAGACATTTCTATATCTGTTTTTAAATATTTTTTCAATAAATATATGTTTATTTTTTAAAATATATACTTGTAGTGTGGTGCCAACTTCCCAAAAGTCCCAATTCTTTTTCTCTGTTTCTATACATATTCTAATAGTACACTGAGCTGCTGGGGGGGGGGGGTAGCACCTTTCCCAATTGCTACCAGAGAACTGCAATTCCAGTGGGGTGGCCCCCTGTGTTGCCATGCCTAGGATCCCTCCAGTTTTTTGCTTGTGCAACCAGAGATACCCTGGACTTCACTAAAAGGGATGCTGTTTATGAGCATAAATCCAAGTAGCTGATTGTGTACTGAATTTAATAACTAAAGTAGGGATTCTTACAGATAACATTATACAATGGTGACATTAAAGCATATCATGTGATATATAAAAGGTGGCAACTTCTCATTACATCATTACGTAGTCCTAAACATTACCTAAGTCCCCACTTATGGGTGGATACATTCACCCCCCTGTAAATATCAATATTGCTAAATCTCGTTATATTCAGACAGACATCATACTATACTGGAAATATATTATGCAAGCTTTATGATTACCTAGTGCATGGAGGGATACTTCCCCTTTTTCTAAGCAAGCTTCCTGAGTTGTCTGGAAATACAGTCTGTAGGCAAATATAGTTCTGCCTACCAAGCAAAGTCTGCCTTTGTTTCAACTTTAGTAACTTCGGGGGCGTAGCCGAGCTCATAGAGAAATAGGATTCTTCCTCCCTCGGCTCCCGCACACACCAGGCTACCCACGGCTCCCGTCACTCCTACAGCAGCCCCTCAGGTCTGTAATGGGGAGGAAAAGTGGGGGAGAGGGCCACCGGACCCCCGACCAGCACAAGGAGAGAGAAATATGTGTTTTTTCACCAGTTTGGGGCCGAGTCAGAACGGCCACCCCTCATCCAACTTTAGTAACTGCAGAAACTTTCAGCAAAATAGCTTAAAATTTGTAACGTATATACCTTATCAACATTTTTAGGAAAAGCTGATATTCCATGAGTCTTCCCTTTGTTCCTAAAAGGAACACTAATACATGCTCATTTCATATGCCTCCTCTCTATACTTTTCCCGTGTCATCTCTCCCACTTTAATTTTGGACATGAGACACATGACAATCTTTATTGCAAAATAAAAGAGGAGGAAAAGAAGACGTGCCATCAAGATGAGCATGCCTACCTTTTTTAACCAAATAAACATAGAACCAAGAAAATGTCCCACTCCTCCCCATCCCTTAAAGGGATTCCATTCCTTATCTGCTATATCTCTTGCCTCCTTCTGGAGCCTTGAGATCTCACCATCGCCATTCTTTGCAATACCAATTCTTTTCTGACTGCTCTCTTATAGAAACAGGGGTCAAGTCCTAGGAAAAAAAGTGTAGGAACTCCCCCAAGATTCCCCCTCACCCCACCCTGCACTTCACAGAGCAGCTCCGCGTGGCTCCCGCTGCTCCTTGACTAATGACATCACTTCCCCCACACCGAGCCACACAGAGCTGCTGTGAATCATTCCAGGGGAAGCTACAGGAGGACTACTGGTACCCTACTGTGGCTGCATCTTTATCCTTTGCAGAGGCTCTGCTTCGAGCCACTGCTCAGCCTCAATCAGTGTGTGGCACTTACTTTTGCAAGCTGTGTCGGTGCCACACAGCTCGCATACTCAGGGCAGTCATCAGAAATTTCACACAGCTTTAGGCCTTGGCCCCCCGGGGCCTGACCACCAACATTCCCCTGGGCCTGCCCAATGGATGTCCCACTGAATGGCCATCCCACCAAATCTGCCCACAATGTATCTTCATCCCTCTACACAATGTATCACCATCCCCATCCAGAATTATCTGCATACCTTTCCACAATGAATCCCCATCACTGCCCAGCATCATCCATCCTTCTACACAATGTATCCCCATTCCCGCCAAGAATTATCTGCATCCCTCTCCACAATGTATCCCCATCCCCACCCAGCATCACCCACACCTCTCCACAATGTATCCCCATCCCTGCCTAGAATGATCTCCATCCCTCTCCACAATGTATCCCCATCCCTGCCCATAATTATCTACATCCCTCTTCACAATGTATCCACATCTCTACCCAGCATCATCCATCCCTCCCCACAATGTATCCTCATTCAGAATTATCTGCATCCCTCTCCACAATGTATCCCAGCATTATCCATCCCATTCCCCCATCCTGCTTTCCACATACTTTTTCTTTAAGGTCCTATGTAAGAAGAATTATGAAAATAAGGTAGAGCTCAAAGTTAACCATGTCATTACCTGCAGGGATTGGCATTTAGGAGGTTAAAACAGGCAGTGAGGATAGGCAATCATCTCCTCACTGCATGTCAAACGCCTCTAAAAAGTGATCTGAGCATAGATCACTTCTCAGAGGAGTGGCAGGGTCTTCTGCAAGTGTGAAGAAGCCTTTGGGTTCACACTAGTGTGCTGAAGTTTTCCGCAGTGCTGGCGTATACACAGTTTTCCTGCATTTTATCTCCATTTTTAGCCGCAGTCCCATAGACTTTTTTGAGGTTGCATAATTTTACTGTGTTTTCTGAAAGTGCACCAAACATGCAGCATGCGGGACATTTAGTGCGCTTTCAGAAAATGTGGGAAAAAATTGCAACCTAATAGAAGTCTATGGGACTGCAGCTAAAAAGGGGTAAATGCAGGAAAACCGTGGATACGCCAACACTGCGGCTGAACCACAGTGCATTGGTGTGAACCTACCTAAAGGAACATGGCAAACTACTCCCATAGGCTGGTTAAAAGAAAACTATTTGGCTAGAGTTAATGAAAGGGTCTCCTGGAGTACAACAGAGGAAAGAGTAAGAGATATTTGGCAGAGATATAGGGCAGAAAGGGGGAGAATCCAATCACAGGGATGGTGCAAACTCCCTTGGATGGTCCCAGGATGCTTCTGTAGCTGTTGGCTACTTGTTTCAACTTCCCACCCCCACCACATCCCCTTCAGATGAAGCACACGGGCAGCACGGAGTGTGGACGGACACAGGGACAGAGGGGAGGGAGGAGGCAGAGCCGATCCAGCCTCTTCTATTTGTGTAGAGGGGGGAGTTGTGCTCGCTGGGCTCTGTTAGAATATACTGTAACAGAGACATACAGCAGTGTGACAAATACAGCCGACATCCCTATGTTTATGGACAGCTGGCAACCCGGATGGGGCCCCTACTAGCACCGGGCCCTGGGCAGAGCCTGAGTGCCCGATAGGTCAGTCCGCCCCTGCCAGTCCTGCTGTGGAACCCATGCATTTCCATGTGTTCCTGCAGGACTCAAGCCCTGTATAGAAACTATACTATACTTTCACATACTACCCCGATTGAGCCACAGAGACAATGCTGTGGAGGGTCCATATTTGTGCAATTACTTACCTGAGATTAAACCCCCCGTAGCAGTTCTTGTTCACTGCTTCTGCGGCCAACACCTCTCCGGGGGGTTATTATCCGGGTATCGGTCCCGGGCTGTAATTGGCCGGAACCGCAAAGATGTCACTCCCGCGCATGCACTCGGGAGCCGCTGGTAACAGCACAGTATAAATGAAGCAACAGCACGTACATGCTGTTGCTTCAGTTTGCTTAAGCGCGCATATGCCGATGACGTCGGCACATGCAAATACAGGGATATCTCCTAAACCGTGCAGGTTTAGGAGCTATCCAGTGTATCTACAGGTAAACCTACTTATTAGACATGTGCAATTAGTTTCATACGAATCGAAAATTTGTACGAATTTCCGTAAATTCGTGCAATCGGGAGGATCCGAAATACGAATTGCTATGCTATATGCTATTGCTATTTCGTACGAATCCAAATTGAATTTCGGACACAAATTACCGGCTAATAGGAAACGGAACGGAACCAAAACGAGACTAATTTATTGACGACGCACATGTCTACTATTATTTTAGGCTTGCCTGTAGTATAAAGTGGTTTTTCGGCGTGGGGAGTCCCTTTAAATCCATGCCAGCTTACGGAGCCAGCGCGGCGGCATTTACTGCCTACGCTAGCTACGTAACCTGAAGTCACGTGCTAAATGAACGGACTTGCCGATGAGCGGCAAGTCCGTTAATTTCAAAAGTCCCGCGGACTTGCCTACTAACGGCGGGATTGTCTGCCGGACTGCCAAGTCCAGCGGATAATTTTAAAACCTAACTTAAAACTTTGGTCCTCCGGACTTTGGCGCCAAAAAGTCCGCCGGCGCCTACACACGAGGGGATTATCCTCTGGACTTCAGTCCAGAGGATAATCCTGTGGGATTGTCCCTTCGTGTGTACGCGGCCTCTGTCTGATCATTTAACAGATCACCTATTCTGGATATCAAGAAAAAAATAAGTAATCTGAAGGTAGTAGCTGAAAACATAGACGCCTAGGAAAATAGACATGTTTCCTGATAGAACAAAGGTCTAATATTTTCCAGAAGTGGGTAAAACATTATAAATAAGTGGGAGAGCTGATAAAAAATAAATGAGTGAGGAGGAAAAGAAAAATTATGGAAGCAATGTCAGGAGTTGATGTCTCGTTCAAAAATAATTTAGGATGCAAATGACAAATTCTAAATAAATTCAATGTTCTCAGCAGGAAACCAAAATGATTTCTAGAGGCATTCTTAATGATCAAGGAAAAAAAAATCTTCTTTCATGCTACTTTATGGATTGAACTTTTTAATGATCATTATATTTTGATGTATACTCCAGTCAAATGTAGAAATTTTGAAATAGACTAATGCTATAAATTACCTTCTGTCAGGAGCGTTTTGCACGCTCTTCTGTTCTTTTTTTGCCTGTCTCTATCTCCTTTCATACACTTGAAGCCAGGCGCTGGACTACAGAAGCATGGAGATGGAGACATTTCCCTCTATACAATCAGTTTACGTTCACGTTCTGCTGAATGTTGTGTTGCACTAACCCCTCCACCTAATTTTAGGTGCATAAACATTGCCATACACTATGCATTATGATTGTATATTGTGTATTTAGTGAGAAGGGTGATCACTGATTGATTGCATTTCATTTAAAAAACGTGCGCCTGGGAATGGGAGGGTGGATGATGCCGTGTGTGTGCTAATTTGGTCAGCTGGTCAACTCCTTCCTGTTTCATGATCTACAGTCTGATCAGGAAAAAAGACATTACTAATGGAAACGTCTTCTATTTGGACAAGAAAAGTAAGTGACTCTAGATTTAATTGAAAGCTTTGATATTTTTGCAAAAAAAGTACATGAGTGCTATATTGGTGCATAGGGGAGCTGGAAGTTAGAAACAAAAAGTGTACAAAGGTGAACTTACCCTTTAACCTTGACCCTTGGTCATGACTGTAGTTTACATGACTGTCCTGACATTGGTCTGTTTATGGATTACACTTATCATCTGCTGCCTGCCCTGATGGTACCCTAAGGTGCTGAGGCAACCCGGTAGAGAAAGGCCTCTAAACCTCCTGCTAATCCTTACTTTGTGTTCCTGGAGAAAATGCTCATTCAAATATCACTCAGTGGTTGCCATATGTTTTAAGTCATAAGCACATGGTCATGTGATCTCTGCTGAAGGTGAGGGTCAAAGTTCAGATCTGCCTATAACATGTTGCCAACAATGGTAATTAAACCCACATCATCAAAAACGATCAATAATTGCTGTATTGCATGCTGTTCATACGCACTCAGTCACTGTGGGATTTGTTTTCTGTATTCTGCAAAACACCTGGTTGATCCTGCTGTTCTCTATCTCCCTCTTCTGTCTATATCCCCACTGCAGTTAGGGATTTTACAGAGCAGAATTGCAGCTAATGCACATGCTCAGTTTTCTGTGTGTTTTCTAGCCTGAGCATTGCCTCCCATGTGACTATAAAGTCACACATGTGGGCGTACACACAGTGTTAAAAGACTCTCTTCTCCTCCATGCCCACTAACAAGCTAAACACAATATGGGCGTGATATTACATCTTTATTGATGGAGGCATCACTTCCCTGTTATTCTAAGGCACATAATGGAGGGGTGTTACTGACAGAAATCTGCCCACATCATGTTATTGACAGAAAATAATAAAGATTTGTTTTTAAAAGATATATTTGTATGACAATTTAAAACCGTTCATTGATATTAATTATTTATTTTTACCCTGTATTCTAAAGCCTGTTTTTTATTTTATTTTATTTTGAACATGTGACCAGCAGCAGACATACAGAAAGAAATTAGATAATTTAAATTAAACAGTGTGTGTTTAGTGTAAAATCTGCAATTCAACCTAAAAATAAACCATAAATAGGATAAATCAGTAGCGCTAGTGTATAATAATAAATATATACTATACATAGTGTAAAAAGTATAACAAATTTATTCACTCTCACAAACACTTCCAATGGTAAAACTCACATTTCAAACGATAAAAACAAGCCTTCAATAAAAAACACAGCAGACCAAACTGAGCAGATATGCAGGTGTGTTACAGCCACGGCGGACCAGAAAAACGTGCACCAACGAAGTGTCTCACCACCTTTCAAGTGTCAGTCTCTGGCGGTGGTGTAGCTTCTAAACAGAGTGGCGTCTCATATAAGTACAGTATTATTTGCTCTGTAGCCTTGTTCCCGACATGTTTCGTCGCATGGACTTATTCGTGCATAATTATGGTGCCATCATCCACATGCAGAAAGAGAAGGGGTAATGTAAATTAAACAATGGGGGTTATTTACTAAAGGCAAATCTGCTTTGCACTACAAGTGCAACCTACAAGTGCAGAGTGCACTTTAAATTGCACTGAAAGTGTACTTGGAAGTGCAGTTGCTGTAGATCCGAGGGGGACATGGAAGGAAAATAAAAAACGGCATTTTAGCTTGCACATGATTGGATTAAAAAATTAGCAGAGCTTCCCCTCATTTCAGATCTTCCCCTCAGATTTACAGTGACTGCACTTTGCACTTGTAGTTTGCACTAGTAGTGCAAAGTGGATTTGCCTTTCGTAAATAACCCCCAATGTGTGTTTAGTGTCACTTTAATTCCCAACAGAAAGTATCAAAAAAATTTATTTTTCAAAGTGAGGGAAAATCCCCTTTATGGCTGTCGTCATTAAAACAAGTATCACCATTGGAAGATTTCACCTCACTTTCTGGACTAACGACAACTATAACATTTTTGAATATCCCATACATTTCAAAGTCAGCTGTTTAAATCTTTCAGCACTTCCAAAACTTTTTCCAAAACTTTTTTTGGCTTTTTGTATACATTAAATACAAAGATGAGTTTTGTACAATAAAGCCAGAATCGGCTGTTGAAAGTTGTGTACACACTCTACGAAAATTGTATTAAAATTCTTTGGGCGAAAATATTTGCCTGATTTTTTTAGTGTGTACGAGCCTTTACACAACCAACATTTAAAATACATTTAATGATGTTGGAGTGAGCTTAAAAGGGGTTTGTGTTGTATTTGCTTGGAACGTCACTTTAAAAAAAAAAAAGTGCTACAGAAATAGAATCCTAATTTTTTTTTTCCAGCACGTAAGCAACTTGCCATCCATGTAATATCCCTGATACCTTTTAATCCTTACCCTCTTCTTCTCATAAGTAGAGCTTCCCATCTAGAAAAAATCAGGGTTCTTTTATTATTATTATTTGTTCCTTAATCCTTTATCCTGTAAGGTGTTTTTTTTTTTTAACCTCCTCTTATAGGAATGTGTTTTGTAATTCCATCACTCTTTCTAAAGAATCTGAGCTTCTTTCACAATGGCCTGTGCTTGGTGCCCCCTCCAGAACGTAATATCTTGTTCTAACATTTCTCTTCTCCCAGATGTGCTTTTGTGTGTGTTATGTGTGTATGTGTTTAATCCCTTCATGTATTTGAAAGTTTCAATCACAGTTCTTATTCTATAAATATAGAAGTGCCAGAGAAAGTACAACCTTTAAGGGAAAGGAGGGAAATTGTGCAGCTTATGCAGAGATTAATAGGAATCCAGCCGAGAAAGTTTAGGAGGTCAGGAATGCACATCATTCAAGAAAGGCAGGAGATTTAATACCGGCATAATTTATTTATAAAGTACCGATGTATCCCTCTACACAGCACAGGTAACGTGCAACAATTACAAGCATAAGTTTTACAATTAACAATGATTGTTTTTGATAGAGTACACAGTAAACCCGCCTGGTGGGAAATAAATCAACAACAAAGGGAAGACGCATAAAAATATATGTAGAAGAAATCATTCCCGGTAGGTACCACAGACTGCAACGTATGATTAGATAGTCCATGGAATACTAAACTAGTTATTTACTTGAACTACACAATCCATTTCTCACCGGATGTGCTGCTAAAAGTCAACACAAGTTCATACTTTGTCGTTGCCTTAAGCTTTCCGTGGTTACGAGATGGAAAAACAGACACAAGCGGGGGGTTATTTACCGCGGCGTACAAGAAAAAGATGTTTGAGTAATCTTAAGACTTGAAGTATGTACTTACTCATAATGGGGGGCACAGTGTGAACAGTGGTTCTTAACATTTTTATGATTACAGACCCCCAGTGGAGTGGCCAATGTGTCTCTGTGCCCACTCCCCCAGACAGGTGAAATCATCCTTAGCATTATCATCTTCATATTTGTCATACTCATTATCAGTTTTATTAGGTAACAGGATGACTTCAAAAGATGTGTCAATAGGGTGGTTTTACTTTATATATAAATAGCTAGAACAGCACCAGTGAAAGAAAACCATAGGAAATTTAATATACATATACATAGTAGTATTTATAAAGACTAGCTACAATAAATTACATTTTAGCCATTGCTGCAATGTGAAGTAAAGGAACATCTCTCAATACGGACACAGACAACATTTTGAAAGGGGTTTTAACCATTTCCTCCCCTATTCAAATTAAAAATGAAATAAAAAAAAAAAAAATCCTTCAGATCTACTTTTTGTGAATTGCAACCCAATTCTTTTTAATTGCTGCTAGAATCCATAGTTTTCTTATGAAACAATAATTAAAACAATGCAACCCTCAGCGACACAAACATTTCAAAATGTGTTTTACCCATTTCCTCCTCTATTAAAAAATAAAATAAAAGCCTTTAGATCTACTTTTTGTGAATTGCAACCTATATCTTTTCATTTTTTTGCTAAAATCTGTGATTTTCTTAAGAAGCAATAAGTAAAACAATGAAAACCTAAGCGAAGCAGGATAAACAATAAAACCGAAACTATGAAAAAACTTTTACTCATTGAGGTTGATTTGTGCAAAATCTGATGCAGCTGTACATGTTAGCCAATCAGTTTCTAACTTCAGCGTGTTCAATTACACTTTGACAAAAAAATTAAAAAAATTAAAGCTGATTGGTTTGCAGAGCTGCAGAAGATTTTGCACCCGTTTTAGGAAATAAACCCCAAAGGGTTAAAATTAAAAATGTTAACAGGAAACTGAGCTTGGAACAAGACTCTTTTGGACCTATCATCCAAGAACACCTTTCTTAAAGTGGTTGTAAACCCTCCCCCATAACTTTTACCCATCTAATTCGTCATTAACCACTTGCCGACCGCCCCCTGTATATATACGTCGGCAGAATGGCACGTACAGGCAGAATCACGTACCTGTACGTGACATTCTTCCGGCGGTTGGGGGGTCCGATCGGACCCCCCTCCGCCGGCGGGGACGGTCGGGATCGCTTCAGGAGCGATCCGGGACGAGGGGACGGCCAGTGGTTTCTGGCCACCCCCTCGCGATCGCTCCTGGCCAATGAGAAACTTCCCCTTCCTGTCTATTGTATAGACAGGAAGGCGGAAGTGATGTCACGCTCGGTGCGCCGGTCTATGTGACCGGAGACGCCGAGCGGCGAACATGTTAAGGTTAGTGCACAACACTACACTGACACCAGTACAGTTAGGCACATATTCCACCCCCCTGTCACCCCCTGATCACCCCCCAGATCACCCCCTCCCCCCCCAGTCACAGTGTCACTAATTGCAGTGATCATTTTTTTACTGATCACTGCATTTAGTGTCAGTGTGACTGTAATAACTGTCAGGGCAGTTAGTTCTAGGTCCAAGGTAGCCCCCTACCCCCCCCTAATAAAGGTTTAACCCCTTGATTGCCCCCCAGGTAACCCTTTCACCCCCTTTTGCCAGTGTCACTAAGCGATCGTTTTTCTGATCGCTGTATTAGTGTCACTGCTGTCGCTAGGTAACCATTTTTTTTTTTTAGGTAACCGCCATGTTTATATAGGTTCATAAATAGTTTTATAGGTCAGGTACCCCCATATTACAACCTAAATAAAGGTTTTTAACCCCTTGATTGCCCCTAGAGTTAACCCTTTCACCAGTGATCACTGTATAACTGTCACTGGTGACGCTGGTTAGCCAGTTAGTTATTTCGTTATTTAGGTTCCCCGTCAGGTTTTTATATAGCGTCAGGTACCCCCATATATTACCTAATAAAGGTTTTAACCCCCTGATTGCCCCTAGTTAACCCTTTCACCCCCTTTTGCCAGTGTCACTAAGCGATCGTTTTTCTGATCGCTGCATTAGTGTCGCTAGGTAACCATTTTTTTTTTTTTAGGTAACCGCCATGTTTATATAGGTTCATAAATAGGTTTATAGGTCAGGTACCCCCATATTACAACCTAAATAAAGGTTTTAACCCCCTGATTGCCCCTAGAGTTAACCCTTTCACCAGTGATCACTGTATAACTGTCACTGGTGACGCTGGTTAGCCAGTTAGTTATTTCGTTATTTAGGTTCCCCGTCAGGTTTTTATATAGCGTCAGGTACCCCCATATATTACCTAATAAAGGTTTAACCCCCTGATTGCCCCTAGTTAACCCTTTCACCCCCTTTTGCCAGTGTCACTAAGCGATCGTTTTTCTGATCGCTGCATTAGTGTCGATAGGTAACCAGTTTTTTTTTGTATTACTGTTACGGGTGACGCTGGTTAGTTAGCTTGTTTTTTATACTGTCAGGGCACCCGCCATTTATTACCCAATAACGGTTTAACCCCCTGATTGCCCGGCGGGTGATATCAATTAGGTTTTAGGGTCAAATAAGGTCTGCGTCGCCCCAGGTTAGTGCCAGTACCGCAAACACCCACGCACAAAGCATACACCTCCCTTAGTGGCACAGTATCTGAACAGATCAATATCTGATCTGATCAGATCTATACTAGCGTCCCAGCAGTTTAGGGTTCCAAAAAAAAAACGCATTGTTAGCGGGATCAGCCCAGATACCTGCTAGCACCTGCGTTTTCCCCCTCCGCCCAGCCCAGCCCACCCAAGTGCAGTATCGATCGATCACTGTCACTTACAAAACACTAAGCACACATAACTGCAGCGTTCGCAGAGTCAGGCCTGATCCCTGCGATCGCTAACAGTTTTTTTTGTGGTAGCGTTTTGATTCAGTCGCTTCAGTCAGGAGCTTTTTTACCTGTGAATCTCAAAAAAATAAAAAAAAATAAAATAGTTGTCGTTTTATTGTTCTCTCTCTCTCACTCTATTCTCTCTCTATTGTTGCTCTTTTTTTACTCCATTCTATTCTGCAATGTTTTATTATGTTTTATCATGTTTTATCATGCTTGCTTTTCAGGTATGTAATTTTGTTTACTGTGTTTTAGTGTTAAGCATTTTTTTGTTTTCAGGTGCGCCATTCAGTTGCAACGCGGATTTATTTATCTTGACAGCAACAGCGTTTGCTCCCACGATACATAAAGACGCGACTCCAACACTGTAGGAGGTGATTTCACCACCACAGTTAAAAAAAAGAGCATATATGCCGAAGCATGGGGGCAGCAGGGGGGGGGAGGAGCGATTGGCTCCTAATGCCACGTACATACGGTCGAAATTCCGACCGTGTGTACACGGCATAACTTTTGCGGGAGGATGCCCCCATGCATCGGCATATATAAATGGTGCATGTATGCCCATCATTAGAAGTGGGTGGATGAAGGGAGGTATTCTAATGGTGGGCATACCCACCAATCAATCTCTTTTTTTCGTTCAGCCAAGAGGCTGCATGAAAAAAAAAAAGATTACAATATATGTCCAGTATGTTGCTGGACTTTGAATGGTTATACCAGAATGATGCCTGCAGGTTTAGGTATCATCTTGGTATCATTCTTTTCAGCCAGTGATCGGCTTTCATGTAAAAGCAATTCTAGCGGGTAATTAGCCTCTAGACTGCTTTTACAAGCAGTGGGAGGGAATGTCCCCCCTCCCGGATATAAACCGCGCCATTGGGAAATTGGGAAAGCATTTTATCACACCAATCTTGGTGTGGTCAGATGCTTTGAGGGCAGAGGAAAGATCTAGGGTCTAATAGACCCCAATTTTTTCAAAAAAAGAGTACCTGTCACTGCCTATTGCTATCATAGGGGATATTTACATTCCCTGAGATAACAATAAAAATCATAACAAAGAAAAAAAATGGAAGGAACAGTTTAAAAATAAAATAAAAAAGCTAAATAAATAAAAAAAAAACCAAAAAAAAAAAAAAAAAGCACCCCTGCCCCCCCTTCTCTTGCGCAAAGGCGTACACAAGCGTTGGTCTGGCGTCATATGTAAACAGCAATTGCACCATGCATGTGAGGTATCACCGCGAAGGTCAGATCGAGGGCAGTAATTTTAGCAGTAGACCTCCTCCGTGAATCTAATGTGGTATCATGTAAAGGCTTTTAAAGGCTTTTAAAAATGTATGTAGTTTATCTCCACTGCGTGTTTGTGCGCAATTTTAAAGCATGTCGTGTTTGGTATCCATGTACTCGGCCTAAGATCATATTTTTTATTTCATCAAAAATTTGAGCAATATAGTGTGTTTTAGTGCATTAAAATAAAAAAAAGTGTATTTTTTCCACAAAAAATGCGTTTGAAAAATCGCTGCGCAAATACTGTGTGGAAAAAAAAAATGCAACACCCACCATTTTAATCTGTAGGGCCTTTGCTTTAACATTATATATAGTGTTTGGGGGTTCAACGTAATTTTCTTGCAAAAAAAAAATATGTTTTCATGTAAACAAAAAGTGTCAGAAAGGGCTTTGTCTACAAGTGGTTAGAAGAGTGGGTGACGTGTGACATAGGCTTCTAAATGTTGTGCATAAAATGCCAGGACAGTTCAAACCCCCCCCAAATGACCCCATTTTGGAAAGTAGACACCCCAAGCTATTTGATGAGAGCAATGTTGAGCCCATTAAATATTTTTTTTTTTTTGTCCCAAGAGATTGAATAATGAAAAAAAAAAAAATATATATATTTTTTTTACAAAAAGTTGTCACTAAATGATATATTGCTCAAACATGTCATGGGCATATGTAGAAATACACCCCAAAATACATTCTGTTGCTTCTCCTGAGTACGGGGATACCACATGTGTGGGACTTTTTGGGAGCCTAGCTGCGTACGGAACCCCAAAAACCAATCACCGCCTTCAGGCTTTCTAAGGGTGTAATTTTTTTATTTCACTTCTCACTGCCAATCACAGTTTCGGAGGCCATGGAATGCCCAGATGGCATAAAACCCCCCAAAATGACCCCATTTTGGAAAGTAGACACCCCAAGCTATTTGCTGAGAGGTATTGTGAGTATTTTGCAGATGTCGCTTTTTGTCACAAAGTTTTGAAAATTGAAAAAAGAAAAAAAAAATTTTTTTTTCTTTACTTTCTTCATTTTCAAAAACAAATGAGAGCTGTAAAATACTCACCATGCCTCTCAACAAATAGCTTGGGGTGTCTACTTTCCAAAATGGGGTCATTTGGGGGGGTTTTGTGCTATTTTGGCATTTTATGGCCTTCGAAACTGTGATAGGTAGTGAGGAGTGAAATCAAAAATTTGCACCCTTAGAAATCCTGAAGGCGGTGCTTGGGTTTCGGGGCCCCGTACGCGGCTAGGCTCCCAAAAAGTCCCACACATGTGGTATCCCCATACTCAGGAGAAGCAGCAAAATGTATTTTGGGGTGCAATTCCACATATAACTATGGCATGTGTGAGCAATATATCATTTAGTGACAACTTTTTGAAAAAAAAAAAAAAAAATCTTTTTTATTTTTGTCTTTATTCAATCACTTGGGACTAAAAAAAAAAATATTCAATGGGCTCAACATGCCTCTCAGCAAATAGCTTGGGGTGTCTACTTTCCAAAATGGGGTCATTTGGGGGGGTTTTGTACTTCTCTGCCATTTTAGCACCTCAAGAAATGAAATAGGCAGTCATAAATTAAAAGCGGTGTAAATTCCAGAAAATGTACTCTAGTTTGTAGACGCTATAACTTTTGCGCAAACCAATAAATATACGCTTATTGGCATTTTTTTTACTAAAGACATGTGGCTGAATACATTTTGGCCCAAATGTTTGACTAAAATTGAGTTTATTAGATTTTTTTTATAACAAAAAGTAGAAAATCTCTTTTTTTTTCAAAATTTTCGCTCTTTTTCCGTTTATATCGCAAAAAATAAAAATCACAGAGGCAATCAAATACCATCAAAAGAAAGCTCTATTTGTGGGAAGAAAAGGACGCAAATTTCGTTTGGTTACAAAATTGCATGACCGCGCAATTACCAGTTAAAGTAGTGCAGTGCGAAATTGAAAAAAGACCTCTGGTCCTTTGGCTGCCAAATGGTCCGGGGCTGAAGTGGTTAAAAGCACTGCTTGATGCTGTATGTAAATGTTATCTTTTTTTTTTTACTTTATATCTTTATTTCGGTTTTGGCAATTACAAATTATGCACAATCTCATACAACTCTCTTACATAAGTCATGTTAAACATACCTCATTAGACGGATTAGGCGCGTTCTAACTCATTCACTCCACCTTACATTCACCCCCCACCCCTCGTATCCATCCTCTTGCTCTCTGTTAATATCGGTTCATCCACTAGGTTCTTTTTATTTGAGTGAGTTTGGTTAGCACTATCTAAGGCGTTTTCATATTCCTCTCTCAGTCCATGGTTTCCATAGTGATTGAAATTTAGCAAGGTTCCCTTGTTTTATATATGTAGTTCTCTCTTTCATGATCACTCTATCCATATTTTGCTCCCACTCGTTAGCAGTTGGGGGGCTGGAGGATTGCCACCTCCGAGCAATTAGTATCCTGGCCTGAAAAAGGCAGCGCAAAACCGCTATCTGGCCTTCCCTGGGCCTGCCCACTCCCTCTCCTCCCCCGAGAACACATAGAGTAGGGTCCAGTTCCAGGTGAGTGTTAAATACCTGGGAGATCCTGTTCACCACCTCTTTCCAATATCCATACAGTTTTGGGCATCTCCAGAACATGTGGACAAGATCTCCCCCTTGTCTCCCACATCTAGGACACTTATCAACTTGCCTACGGCCAAACCTAAACAGCTTTGGAGTGTAATAAGCACGGTATAATAGAAAAAGGTGTGACATTTTCTGGGGGGGGGGGGGAGAGTGAAACCAATGGGGCGAGTTCAAGTATCCTTTCCCATGTAAATGTTATCTTACTTGCTCTGTTGCCATGTAATCTGTATTATTCTTTGTAGTGACGTCGGCCGCGCATGCTCATCTCTCCCCCCGATCACGGCATGCTTCTCCCATTAAGAAGTGTACCGTTAGAACGCTGTGTCTTTCATATCAGCTCCCCATGGCACTGTGCCGAGATATCGCGAGACTACAGTCTCATTCATACACTCCATGACCATGCATGAGATTTCAGCCCGAGATATCGTGAGACTACAGTCTCATTCATACACTCCATGTCCATGCACGAGATTTCAGCCCGAGATATCGCGAGACTACAGTCTTATTCATACACTCCATGACCATGCACAAGATTTCAGCCCGAGATATCGCGAGACTACAGTCTCATTCATTCTCTCCTCATTTACCCAATGCCCATGTGCGAGATTGCAGCTGAAAGGGCGGAAGTATATTACACTAAGGACTGCAGTTAAGATGGCCCTTTCTTATCACAGGAAGAACAAATTTTTAAAAAGCTGGAATAACGTAAGGATTATGCAATTGGGGCTGAAATATGATGCAGAATGTATTAGAATACCTTTTGCTACTGGCTTGTTTAAAAAGTAGCATTGGAGGCGGAGGGTTTACTTCCTCTTTAAGAATAATACAAGAGCAACCATTATTGCTTCCAAAAATTTTGTCAGGCTGCCAGTCATATTGAGTTTCTGGCTCCAAGATTTTTTGAGTCCTTAATATCTAACGAGTATCTAGATCAATGGCCTCATTTAAACGTCTGAAGTTCTTATTTGCATACTTGATCCAGGTCAGTGACTCAATGGGATTGATTTACTAAAGGAATACAGAATGTTCACTTTGCATAGTGAATAAGTTAAAACTGTGTTAATTTTGATCATCCGATCATGCAAAAGTATAAATCAATTTTTTTTAATTTTCTTTGCACATGACTGGGTATTTAATCAATTTGAGATTGGACTATATCCCTCTTTTCCTGCCCAGGCTATTTTTCAGATTTCAGCGCTGTCAAACCTTAAATGACAATTACTCTGTCATGCAACATTTTACCCATCATGTATTTTGAGACAGATAGAGCTTTCTTTTAGTGGTATTTAACCACCACTGGGTGGTGTTTTTTTCTATATATGGAAAAAAGACCAAACATTTTGGAATGTTTTCTTAGTTTTGCAAATAAATAATATTTCTTCATAAATATAGGTCAAAATGTTTTCTGCTACATTTGTTTAGTAAAAAAAAAACTAAATCAGTGTATATTAATTAGTCTGTGTGAAAATTATAGAATCTACAAACTATGGTACATATCATTTAAAATGTATTAGTCCTGATCTTCTGACTTTATTTCTTAAGGCCCTAAAATGCAAGGACAGTAAAAATACCATCAAAAGGGCTCCCTTTTGGAAAGCAGACAGTCCAGGATATTTAGTAGTAGCCGGGCATGGTGATTTTTCTTGAAGTTGTAATTTTTTGCCACAATTGTTTGTAAAATTAAAACATTTTACATTTTTTACAATTACAATGCAAAACACATTTTGCTACTCCTTCTGAGTATGAGGATACTATATGTGGGAAACTTTTTCACTGCCTAACTGCACAGAGGGACCCAAAATCCATGGCTTTTAAAGAGCATAAATTAAACATATAATTTTTAATTATACTTATCTCATTGTTAGAGGTCCCAGAGCAACAGGACAGTGAAAACACCCACCACAAAATGACCCAATCTTGGAAAACAAAACCCCAACATATTTTCTAAGAGACATAATGATTCTTTTGAAAATCAAATTTCTTCCCAAAAGTTTTTGGAAAATGCAAAAAGAAAATTAATTTTTTTTGTTTTACACAAGGCTTTTTTTTTTTTTTACACAAGGCTTTCAATGAATAAGATATTTATAACACACAATATGGGCATACTTAGAATTACACCCCAAAACACATTCTACTACTCCTTCT
>CM053032.1:216888837-216949928 GCA_028564925.1 Lithobates sylvaticus | reverse complement strand
TGTACTCACTCCATTTCCAGTACATCCTTCCTGAGGACTGGTGCCCAGAATTGGACAGCATACTCTAGGTGCGGCCGGACCAGAGTCTTGTAGAGCGGGAGAATTATCATTTTATCTTTGGAGTTGTTCCCCTTTTTATTGCATGCCAATATTCTGTTTGCTTTGTTAGCAGCAGCTTGGCGTTGCATGCCATTACTGAGCCTATCATCTACTAGGACCCCCAGGTCCTTTTCCATCCTAGATTCCCCCAGAGGCTCTTCCCCCAGTGTATAGATTACATTCATATTTTTGCCACCCAAATGCATTATTTTACATTTTTCTACATTAAACCTCATTTGCCATGTAGTTGCCCACCCCATTAATTTGTTCAGGTCTGTTTACCCCATCCTCCAGGTCATTTATGAACAAATTAAATAGGATTGGTCCCAGCACAGAACTCTGGGGGACCCCACTACCCCCCCCCCCCCCTGACCATTCCGAGTACTCCCCATTTTTTACAACCCTCTGAACTCGCCCTTGTAGCCAGTTTTCAATCAAATTTACTCACCCTATGGTCCATGCCAACGGACCTTATTTTGTACAGTAAACGTTTATGGGGAACTGTATCAAATGCTTTTGGAAAATCCAGACGTCTACAGGCCTGCCTTTATCTAGCTGGCAACTCACCTCCTCATAGAAGGTTAATAGAGTGGTTTGGCAAGAACAATTCTTCATGAATCCATGCTGCTACATGCAGTGCTGGAGGTGCTAGAACTGTGTCCCCCCACATTCCTGCTGAAAAAAACCCTGGGTAATAAAGAAAGTCAGAAGGTTTATAGTCCCAAGTCCCACATTAGACGCTTGCCTTAGATGCTGAGCCTAAAGATGCCTGACTTATACATTCACAGTCTTAGGATCAGATGTTCCACAAACACCAGAATACCGACAATAGTGTCATTTTAAGCAGTCTGGTATTGTACTACAGCTGCATGTAAGCACTGAGCGGTAGGCTTTGTTCCCTGTTTGTATTTCAAGGCTTCTTTTTCAATTTTAACAGGAGAATGAGTTTAAATTGCATTTTGTTCTTTTTCTTTTTTTTTTATTCTCCCAGCAAGCATTTGGCTGTGTGAAACAGGATTGTTTGCTTATTTTCAAAGTCACTCCTTTAGTATAAAATAGTATTATTTTTTTCATTTTCAGAAGCTTTATCCCAATGTTTTAACCTTAAGATGATTCCTTTAAAAATAGTCATGAGTGAAACAAGTTGGACAAAACATGTTTGTTTAGAGATAGAATTCATTTTAGGCTGCAATTTTATTTTCCATTTATTGTAAATTAAACCTCATTTGTATGCAGAAAATACTTCAAATGTAGAAAAGGATCAATGTTTTGCCAGTAAACATTCAAATTTCTTCTCAAAACTCTGTAAACTCCAAAACATGGGACATATTGTTATGAAATGACTGGCTTGATAAAAAAAGCTAGAGGTAGACTTGTTTACTACCATCTCTATTGGCATATTATGGATGCTCAGACATGATAATGTCAGCTCAGTAATTATTAATGTCCCAGGATGGGTAGTGTCAACCTTTGACTGGCTTTCAACAAGTCAGTCTTTGCGTATCAGAGCACCTCAGGTTTTTGAGAGGATGAACAGGTATTTTAAAGGCATGCATTACAAGTTTGCAGTGTTTGCCACATAAAAAACTTTACTATCTCTAACCCTAGCTCTTTCTTCATACAAAGTGCTATATACAGTCATGTAAAAAATAAGTATATCCCATGGAAATGTACTTTTTCAACATATTTAAACAGGCAAAGAGTGTTGAAAAACAGAATTGTACTTTGTACAACTCTTGTACATCTTGTATTTAGTAGAGATATATTTTTCAACCAGTAGATGGCAGTGTTTATAAATGTGTAGCTGTATCTATGGTATGCTCTATGTCTTTTCTTTGCAAAATAAAGTTTCCTGTTTGCAGTTAAGCAGCAAAGCCCACGTGGACTCTCCACTGTCTGTTCTGTAGGGCTATATGCAGGAATTCTAACACAAAGTTAGATCCTCAATAAAATCTCAATTGTTTCATGGTTCTGCAAACTTTCTCCCCATTGGTTCAGGTAGTGTTTAGCAATTCCACGCTCCTTTTCCACAGTTGTATCACCTCTCTACTTACTCTTGATGTGTGCATCGTGATAATGTATGTACAGCACACTCACATTTCAGGGGAGAAGCAAAAAAAAACACTGGCTGCTGCAGGACCAAGAAATAAGGTATATCTTTCCATTACATTCCCCTAGACACTGTAAATGGGCACTGTGATATAAAGAGAACTGCACTGTAAAGGGGAACTGTAATGATTACAATGATTGCAGTGACCTTTTACAGTGCAGTCCCCTTTATATAACAGTGCCCATTTACATTACAGTGTCCCTAGCAATTACAGTGCCCCTTACATTTGTCTCCCTCTCCCCTTTTCTCTTTAATCACAATGCCCCCTTTTACTCTCTGCCTCCCTTGCACAGTCCTACCTTCAGCAGGGCATAGATAGTATTCAGCCTGTGTGTACTCTCCAGGGTCTCCCTGCTGATAATGTCATCCTATCAGCAGGGCAGGGTGCCGGAGGAGCTGCAGATCTGGATCATACTGATTACCACTAGTGATTACCCACTTGTTAATATAAAAAGACTCCAGCTCTCTGTGCAGATCTCTTGCTCCTCCCACCCCCTGCCCCTGCTGACAGGATGACATCATTAGAGAGCCAGGAGAGGAGACACAGACATGGCCACATAGCAGGAGGTGAGCAGCGACAACGGTCTGTGTTAGCCTTGTCCGGACAGCGGTCGCACTTACCTCCTGCTGTTCTTCCCAGTCCTCAACTGGCCACAAACCAGTACTGGTCCATGGCCCGGGAGTTGGGGACCCTGGCATTAGCCAGCTCTTGTTAGGACATGCAGTCCGGTGTGCCCTATGGCCAGTCCTGTTCTGATATGTTGTCATTTTTTAAGATGACTAGAGTTCAGGTTTAATTAGCTCCCAGTCCTTCCCCTTCCTTCCTTAGTGTCATGTACAGGGCATTGATGGATAGAAATAAAAATTCAGGTACTTGCATTTCAATAAAAAAAAACAACAGTAATAGATTTAGTATTTATAATTTTTTGAATTTTGTATTTTTATTTGTGTCTTTTATACCTGGATCTACTTTAAAATGAATGAAAACACAGATGTGTGACTGATCCCTAACACTTAGCACTGCAGTGTAAAGTGAATGGGTCTGCAAAAAAGTTTTCTGAAATAATTGTATATGTTTGACATGAAAAGGATTTTATTTCCTAAGCAAAACTAAAGTTTCCACTGTAGATCTCACGTCTTTCTGAACTATGTTGGTAAATTAGAGGAAACCTGAAGAAGAAAACTATGATTGACAACCTTAAAGCATAGCAATCTGAAAACACATTTTTAATACCAGAGCTGATCAAGCAATATACAGCAGTTTGTAAATTTGAGATTTGTAGTATATTTGCATTGTAACAAAAAGCATCACTTACTTCAGGTTCTTGAACGATAGTGTCATATTTCTTGAACATATTGTTGCTTTATTAAGGATACTATTTCATGCTGAATCTTCCTGTTAAGATCAATTTTTGACCTGGAAATTGCAGCGTTGCCTGATATGACACATTTGATAAGGAAGCTTACAGGATAATAGTGTAACTGATGTATAAAAATGATCTCATTACTTCTACAGAACCGCGCAGTCTGACACTGTCACATCATCAACCAACATTGGGATGAATTAAACACTGAAAGTGTTTATTAGTTATGTTAATGGAGAATATGAAAGCTGAAAATTGAATTTGTTTGAAACAGTTCGGATAACATAAGAACAAAAAAATAACTAAATAATTGAATAAATAATAGATATTGAAAAAATAATATAAAAAAAAGGAATCAAAAATTCATCCAATTTCAGGGTTGCCAACTGTCAGTAAATTCACAGATATTTTTTAAAATTCCTGATTTTTACATCTGCCCGTGAATGTCCATTATGGACATGTAGACTGTATGTCCATAATGGATATTCATGGAGAGGTGTAAAAATTGTGAATTTTACAAACCGTCCGTGAATTTATTGACAGTTGGCAACCCTATTTCCAATGTGATTAATTGGGTATGGGACCCAGCATTTCCTATTGACCTAGAGGATTGGAGTACGATCTGGTCCAAGGTGGCAAAGGGCTCTTTCAACATAACCATATTGGAATCCGCCTACAAAGTTTTTTTCCTGTGTTAATGGGTTCTGGGCCAGATTGTCCTGGAAAACCCAAACTTTAATGACAAACGCTATCAGGGTTGTGGTCAAAGCAGCGATGATTTGGTGGTCTTGTTTGAAACTTTTTTTATTCTGGTACAGAATTTTTAGACTTCTTTAAACTTTGTTCTACTTAATAGTCCCTAAGGATGATAAATTAGCTCTTCTTCGCTGCTCAATCTCAGGTCTTTATTCCCATCAGCAAAAATTACCAATGTATCTTTTCTTGGCTGCCGAAACAGACGATAGCCAAGGCCTGAAAGTAGCCCTCCATTTCTTTACAATCAGAGATCACATGAATCTGATGTTAATCAATTAAAAAATATCCAGCATCCTTAATGATCATAAGTAATTTTTTTAAAGATATTGGAACCATGAATCAAGTATACCTTACCTTAATTTACCCATCCTTTCTTTAGTCTACTGTTTAAGCATAAACCTGAGTCTGTGAGGATCCTTCTTTAATCTCCCCCCCTTCACTTCCTTTTCCCCCTCTATTCCCTTTAAATGTCTTTTCTGCTCTTCTACTTTGACCTTATTTCTAAGGACCTTTTGTCATTATCTTTATTTTACCATTTGTTCTGTACAGATGTTTTAGCCCCTGCATGAGCTTATCAGTCTTCAGTCTTCTCTCCTAAAATATCAAAAAAAAATGATTGAAGGGAAAAAATGAATCCAAGGGATTTGATATATTCTGTGGACTGAATCATAGCTAGTACACCATAAATTTAAAAACATCAGTTAAAGTGGTTGTAAACCCTTAAAAAATTCCAAAACCTGCAAGACAAAGGCATAATGAGCTAGTATGCATAGCATACTCATTATGAATTACTTACCTTAGATCAAAGCCCCCGCAGCGGTCCTCGTTCACCACTCCGTCGGCCGACATCTCTCCCGGGAGTTACTTCTGGGCATTGCGGCTCTGGCACTGTGATTGGCCGGAGCCGCGATGACGTCACTCAGGGGGGCCTCCGGTAATGGCACAGTATAACTGAAGCAATGGCACGTAAGTGCCATTGTTTCAGTTTGCTTAAGTGTGCATGTGCCAATGACATCGGCACATGCAAATACAGGGATATCTCCTGTATAAAGTGTGCAGGTTTAGGAGATATCCAGTGTAGCTACAGGCTTGCCTGTAGTATAAAGTGGTTGTAAAGGGTTTATAACCACTTTAATCAAATACTACTTGCAATTATCCTTATAAACAGCATCCCTCTTAGTGAAGTCCAGGGTAGATGTTATAATAAAGGTGAACTGCGGGAGGGAACCAAGGGTAACCCCACTGGAACTGGACTATTCTGGTAACATTTGAGGAGACGGTCCCCACAGTAGCTGGGACTTGCAGAGAAGCTGTGTACTATTGGGCTGCCCCTAACCAGTTCTGACAGTGGAGGGCCTCTCACCTGGCTGTACATTTCTTGCACTACCTCTGCCTCATCAGGTGTGGCCTCTCCAAGATGCTTAGGGAAGGAAACTGAGAGGTGTGTCTTTTCTGAGCGTGTCCAGATACCCAGGTAGTTGTGGGAAAGTAGTTAAAGGGGCTTGCAACCGAGAATTGTATATGGGCACTCTACACTGCCCAATGGTCTACAGAGCACCACAATGCACAAATTGTAGATTGCTCTGGATTGCAGTGAAAAAGGAGCCATGTGCATGTTCTGGTTATAACGTTGCTTTGGAAGCCTATTTATAATGAATGTGCTACATTAACTCAACTCACGATAATGACCAATATAAGGCTCATGTTATATCGCATATGTTCATCCTCTTCTGTGTGCTATGAGCCTGTCACACAAGGCATGTGCAGCCTGGTGCTGGGCTACAGCCATATAGAGAAGGAGCCATTGCCTTTCATTCTTCTGTTATGATGCATCATTCTCCTCCAGCCAGCAGGGGGAGGGCTAAAGCCAAGCAAGCACATAAACTCCTTTGCAGAGCATAGTGACTCCTGGGACTTGTAGTTTTAGACAGGGACCATATAGATTTTTAAACTGCCCGGGAATGTTGTGACAATGTTTGGCACAGAGGGAATTAGAGAAAGCATCTCTGTCTGGATATTCGCCTGCCCTCGAAGATCCAAGCCTGAGACTGGGAGAAAGGACACCTGAGGGAAGGGCAGCACCTCCCTCAATAAAGCAGTTGCACCGCTGCCCCAGGGAGACACACCCTCTGCTTTACACCGCTGATCACTGGAGGCTTTCGGGGAGAGACAGAGGGGGCCCCCTCCCCTTTCCACAAGAAGAGGTCACTACAGCTGCAAACTTGTCAGAGGGCTATTCGCTCATTGGTGATACTGCTAACACAGACGGTGCCACTTAGAGCAAGACACCAAGTGTTAATTTCACACCCATACTGAACTCTACACAGCATTTGTTCCAAATCTGGACTGCAGCTAATCCAACCCTATACCGCATTATACCGAACCACATCTGAATCACATCTATCCTGCACATCTGCCAAGACTTTACTGTACCTATACTGAATGCAGGTTAAGTGGGACTGATGTTAAGTGCACTGATGCACAGAATAACCTCTCAAGGGACTGCCCCTTCTGTAATAATTATTCTGCAAGTTTCCTTTGTTCTCCTGCCTCCTCCACTACCGTTTTCTATTTCTTTGGGACAGTGCATACCCAATCAGTCTAGGACAGGCATCACCACCATAAATGCACTCAGGCAGTATAGTTCCAGCACTCGCTAGATTAAACTTTACTACTGCTCACTGCTGTACTTGAGGTGGCCTTGCTATTGTTTATGCTGACCTGGATGCTAAATATCATCTTATGTCTAGTCTTACTGATAATCCCTTTGTATGTTAAATTGTGTTATTACCATTGTTAACCCATTTTATGCTTGCCTAGTTACCAACCATATCAGGTGATATTGAGTTTGCCTTTACTACCTGGTTTTGTGCCTGTTTTCTTTGATCTAGCACTGCAATTGGGTACTAAATGTTACTTTGAGTAAATCCCTGTGATAATGTATGTTTGTACACTCAACCTGACGTGTCAGAGGGGCTGAGGTTGCTGCGAAGGTCGAGGCAAAGAACAGAGGACCTATCCTATCCAAAAGGTCCTATGGGTATAGTGCTACACATGCAAGACATATATGCACTTGAGTTACATCCCCGTGAGTTGAAATGAGTACTCATTCTATGCATGTGCCACTGTCTACATATCTACATCTTGCCCTTAGTTACTTATTTTCACGGTACAGCATAGAATGACCTGGGCCTTCACATCATGATTTGTCACATGACTAGAGGCCAAGATCCTTCTGCACCTTCACCTTCACAACCGTTGCTTGCTTACATCTCAACCCTTATTCACTAGGCTTGGTGGTCCATTTATGCAGTATGCAAGTAAATATTTGTACAAACTTTTACATGCATAAAGCACAAATTACAATCAAAATCAGGTTGTGGACGCAACATTTTCTTGTTTTGGTTTACACAGCTAAACACTGCAGACCAAAACAGAGCTGTGAGAATAGGTATATAGCATGCTGTGTTCAGATCTGTATAAATTATGCCTCCAGCTAGATGACCCTCTATTGCAATACGCCATATCTGCCTTCCATTCTCAGTTCCTAGGTGTGCTGCAAGAACAGGCTAAGAAAATACTGACATACACCACCCCAGGTCATAATGCATGGGCTTATATAATATGGGGGCAATTGGCAGCCACATGTCCCAGTCCTTGGCATCGTTAGCACCTAAAATGCCATGTCTCTCACAAGAAGACTTCCTTTGTGTTAAGAGGCCAATCATATCTGGCACCCACAGGACTTCCATCCATTCCAATCCTTCCTTAATGACCTGTTAACTCCTTTGATAAAAAAAAAGGAACGGTCTTACCAAAGGTTGATGTTTTTCTGTTTCCAGGGGTAACCATCCCTGGCAGTAAGTTGCTTAACAAAGGACAACAGCTTATCCACACTCTTGTGCTGCGCATGCTTAATGTGCCATTTTATCTTAACAGGCAATGCTGTAATGTAATGGTAGCAGACCACTTACTCCACAATCTGAGTAGGCTTGAGTACCTTGCTTGTTTGTAAGGTAGAACAAATCATACATTTAAGACCTTGTGAGATTCCCAGGGTCATATTCCCATGTTACCACCACCATGTACATAGATATAAATGTACTGTATATTGTGTATTCTATTTAAATATCTTGTATATTACTGTCGGGTACATATTACTGTAAGGGTTACATATTTACTTTATATACATATTTATTTTTATTTTTTTAATCCTTTTTAAGGAAAATTAATTGAGGTCTATAATGATTAGATCTGAGTCCATACATTTTATACATAATTTCCAGGAAGATTACATACTCTTAGAACAAAATTACCTTGCCAATCTCGGCAGAAGAATTGACCGGCTCAGTAGGTCAAAGTCTTTTCCTAAAACTACTGTTTTAACTATGTTGTATAAATCAATCATTAAACAAGAGAACCCGTCATAAATACTGTGCAGAAAGTTGCAGTATTAGAGGTAAAATGACACTTCATTAATTATAATTACTGTGGTGAAATTCATCAACTAATGCAAAAAAAAAAAAAAAGTGTCTGTAATTAAAAGCTTCGTGGGAATAGATATAGAGATTTTCCTGTGTATACTTTCAAAGAGAAGAGAGTGTGATGTGGTTGCAATTTAGAAGATAAGCTACTTGCACAAATACTTCATTTGAATGTTCCGAGACACTATCTGTACATGATTTGTTAACGGAAACACATCACAGAAAGGAAAAACGTTCTAAAGAAAAATATCAGCGGATGAGTTGAACATTAACATTGAATAAGTTATTTTAAGACACGGTATCACAACCCCCCTCCTTCCCCAATCCTTCCCTCCCTCTCTATCATAGCATCAACTCATTTACATATAGTGGTAAAGACTGGCAAGCTTTAAAACTTCTCGAATGATAGAAAATAAAAGCTGTTTTGGGAATCTTTTAATAAGTCTTGCTGAACTGTAATGCAATTAGTGGTATTGTAACAGAAGGTCTGATAGATAGATACTGGAGCAAAGAAAAATCTATACAGCTGTTCCTTGTAGCAACCAATTGATTTTTCATTTTCTGGTAAAACAATTAGCTCATGTTGGTACAATTGAGAAAAAAAAAAACAGAAGCCCAGAGGAGTGCAATGTGGGATTACCAAAACCAATGGCATCTGTTACTGCAATGTTATCAGCACCGGTAGTTCCAATCTAATGCCATGGCCTTTAACTAAGCAAACTGCCTGGGTGCTGTACTGTATGCTCAGTCCTCCATGTTGATGACTTTTTCAACTATACAACATCCCTGGACCTCTCTAGATCTACCATTCTGTAGCAATGATTTTCTAAGAAGCTGCTGAGATGTTGGGTCCTTCTGTGGCTCCTAGTGCTGACCTGCCCTGAACTGAGCCCAGCACTCCCAGACACACCAGTAGTAGAATAGAATAGCAGAATACCAGAATATTAGACAACAAAATAACAATTACATTTTTTCTCTTAAATTGCCTGTAAAGGGCCCGACTCACACACTCTGGGCTAAACATAGGGAACAGCTCTTACAAATTAAGGTAGAACTACAGGCAATTTGTTTGTGTCCCACTGAGGAGATTCACCTTTTTTCCTGTCCCATAGCCAAAAAAGTGAGGGGAAATCCCTGCAAATTAGGGGAATCCCTTGGGGTTCCCTAGGTCACCAGAACTAATGTCCCACGCTGGGTGTAGCACCTGTTATATGTTTAGAATGAAACCTTATGTTGGAATCTAACCTTTGGTGTGGAGCTTCAATTTAAACAGCAATGACAATAGTAATGCAAAATCCCCACATTAATAAAGAGCACTATTAGGTAGTTGACTTATCTTGTACTGCTTAACCCATATGTACAGGCAGTCCCCGGGTTACAAACAAGATAGGGTATTTAGGTTTGTTCTTAAGATGAACTTGCATGTAAGTCGGAATAGGTACATTTTTTAAGTGTAGCTCCAGCCCCAAAAATTATTTTTAAATTTTTGGGATAGCATAGGAAAGGGTTAACACCCATGTAACATTTGTTTTGCTGTCTGTGCCCCTGTTCAGAAGATTTCACCTCACTTTCTGTCCCTATGACAATTGGATTTTGAAAATGTTGGGTTGTTGTGGAAACAAGCATTGGTGATAAAGCTTCAGGGGAGACAACTCTTTCCCATGATAACTCTTACATGAGTAAATATCCCTTCCTATAGGTAGATTTCATCTCTCTTCCTGTTGTTTCCCTCCATTTGTAAGTAGGAGTCGTTTTTTAGTTGGATGTTTGTAACCCGGGGACCGCCTGCACACCACTGGCCAGTTTGAGAACAGATGTAACTTCTGCCACCAGTGGGTGGAGCTTTGGAGCTCTCACTCTCAAATGATTTATAATCCACAAGGAAGTGCTCCTAAAGCATTCTGGGTATATTCTGCAGGTGGTAGCAACAGCTAGCAAGCTTAGTACAAGTACAGGTGGCCAAAGACTTTTCCTACACCAATGCATATGATGTGCTCCCAATGCTGATCAGTTTTTGAACTCTTCCCCAACAGGCTGGCTGGAGGCAGGTGCTTAAATGTTGCTCACACATGTCTGAGAGCCATGCAAGAGGTAGCCTGCAATGCTCTTAGTTGTCCTCTGCTGTAACTTAGTTCATCTGTCCAACATGTTTGGACATGGGTCCTAGCAGCACAACCCCTTTTTCTTTTCCGGGCTTATTTCCCTGTACATAGCACTCCTCCTGGCAACCCTTTAATGTGCCAGTGGGCAGGGCTAAACTACTGCTCCAGAAAGGTGGCCAATACAAATCCTCCTCTCTAATAACACTTAATTTCATTGCCGCACTGTCCTATTCAACATCCAATGGCAGGAGAGCAACGGACGAGTTGGGCATGGCCACAATGTCTATGTCATGTATGCTCCTTAAAGGGGACACCAGCCAGGGCTACAGTTCCATTTAGCAGTAACAGCATATGTAATGAAACGTCCCACACTCCGCTTGAGTGCTTTAATCATATACCGCTTCTTCCCAGTCTAAATATAGATATCAGATATTCCAACCTCTGACAACAAACAAGGCAATACTTGTTTTATTGCTGAACATGAACTGTTTATTAGAGCAAGAATACAGTCTTATATACAGTTGAAGAGGAGGTCCCCCCCCTCCTGCTCATATTACTCTAACAATACACCTGTAACCAGAAAACATTGTTGTGATTAATCAGGATTTCACTGCAGGTGACTTGTCACTGAGCTTCACACAGTAGATTATACATTATCATAAGTATAAACACAGGACACCTTCTCACAATAGCAGGAGCTCCAGTAGAAGTCAGCCCGTCTGTTACATTGTACAGAGGCCAATGTGATCAGCTTTTTCAATTAACATGTTGAGTTCAGAATCAAACAAACTAAGAATAGTCTTTATATATATCCTGGGAGATATTGTGGATAAATATTACTGTCCCATTTTAAGTACTCCAAGCCATATTTTCTCAGTTACCCTGTGCCCCTAATGGACACAGGGTGACATAAAAGGTGCATGGGGAGCTGATACAAGGGTTTTCCAACCTTTCCAAGGGATTCTGGGTTCCACAGGCCCTCCCATCGCAGCATATATATATATATATATATATATATATATATATACACATATCAACATAATTGCAGTTACAGTTTCCTTACACCAGAGATTCCAAAAAAATGGCGTATTTTGGAGTTGTTGTGGAGGTTGAGGCGGCAAGATTTGCAAAGTGTTTGGACATGGGGCCGAAAGGATAGTTCAGAATCCAGGGTTACAGCTAGAATCTTGGCATGCAGGTACGGGCTGATAGTAGTGCTATTGATCTTAACAGAGAAATCAGGGGAAGAGGCACGTGGGGGAGAAAAAATCATGAGCTCAGTTTTGGATAGAGTTTGAGGAAGTAGAGTTGTAAGTGACACTGAAGGTGCGGTTGGATAAATAGGATGAGGTGGATGCGGTTAGCCAACAATTGACAGAGTAAATTAAGTCTCAAAATGTATTAAAATTGGCATGCAAACATAGACAAACATGAATCATAGCCAAGCCACTGAAATGATACATACAGTAAAAAATGTAATTTCACGTATCATGGTATAAAATGTAAATTGCACAGTACACAGGCATGAAAAATATCCCATCGCATTTCACAAGACAATGCTCGCTTCATCAGGGGTAGATGCATGTGTAGTATATTTGTGGGGGTATAATGAACCAAATAAGTATCAACACAGATGGTATCATGACAATTAGTCAAGAGGGTGCAAAACACATGGCCCTATACTCACCAAAGGCTGGATCAGACTACCAAATGCTGAATACTCAGAGACGGCAGTAATGAGTGTCCGGCTCGGGAGCTGAGGAGGCAGGGGAAAAAACAACCCAACAGAGCACAAACAGGGGGCAGACATGACCAGGATGGGGGTGTGTGTCACCAAAAGATCTCTCAATATTCATTAATAATGTCAACTGAAACATAAATGCATGTGTATCAATAAATGGTGTCATAACAGCATAAAAGTAAAGTATATATGATATAAGTATGTATATGCATGAACCAATCTGGTTCAATAATGGTATGGGCTTAGTATCTAGGGGACAATAACAAATAAATATAAAAATAAATAAATAAATCAAACGTGTACATTTTTTTTTTACAAAAACGGAGTGATAGAGTGTGCCTAGGGAGGATTACATTGAAGCTTTGTAGACAGAAATGGCTAAGTTTGGGGAGGACAGGGATGAGATTTTGTCATAGAGGTGGTCAGTAGCGTAGAGTAGAGAACAGTTGAGGGTTGAGGTAGCAAAGGTTTTTACGGGTAACTGTTAGGTGGTTGGAGGGAGAGGAGGTGGAAGAGAGGGAAAGAGTGAAACTAATAAGGCAGTGGTCAGAGAGAGGGAAAGGAAAGTTGGAGAGGTTGCACGGAGTGCATAGGTGAGAGAAAACAAGGTTAAGGGTGTTCCCGTCAGAGTAGAAGCATGTATCCATTGCTTCAGGTCAAAGGAGGAGGTTAGACTGAGAAATTTGGAAGTAGCAGGAGTGTTGGTATTAACAGTGATGTTGAAGTCACCTAGAATGATTGTGGGAATTTCAGAAGAGAGAAAGTAGGGAAGTCAGGCAGAAAAGTCATCAAGAAAGGCTGATACTGGTCCAGGGGGGCGGTAGATCACAGCTATCCTTAGAGAAACTGGAGAGAAAAGACGAATGCAATGTGCCTCAAATGAGGAAAGTGACAGAGAGGAAGGTGGGTGAAGTACCTGAAAGGTGCTATGTGGGTCTAGAAGGATTCCCACCCCCCCTCCCTTCCATCCATTGGGTCTGGGGGAGTGAATCCAGAGAGGGCCACCATGGGAGAGGGCAGCAGGAGAAGTAGTGTTGGATTCATAAAGCCAGGTCTCAGTAATGGCGAGAAGATTAAATGAGTTAGCGAATAAAGAAGTCATGGAGAGAAGTGAGTTTGTCACACATAGAGTGGGCATTCCAAAGGGTGCAGGAGAAGGGGAGTCTAGCTTTGGGAAGAAGAGGAATGGGAACTAAATTGTGGCTGCTGCTATAGGGTGCAGGGTAATGGGTGCGTTGGGTACAGTTAAGTAATAGAGGCCCAGGATTTGGGGATATATCACCAGAGGTTAGGAGAAGCAGAAGGGTGAGGAAGGTAATATGGGAGTGTGATTTATATGAAGGAACATGCCCCAGTATCCTGGAGGTTTTATTACTGTGTGATTTAGAATTAGCAAGAGTTGGTGAGTGCGTTTAATAAGGAGAGGACAGAAGTGAGGGTGAAGTATATAAGGTGTGGGGTGGAGAAGAGGAGTGGAGAAAAGAGAGTTTAAGGAGAGAGGATACAAGTGTCAGAAGGAGTGGTACAGAGCACATGTTGAGTGGAAGGAGAGCTGAAGGTGTAAACACGGTCACCTGCGTACTGTGTGGTGTTGTTCACAGTATTTACCTGTATACTTTCGCTTTGTGCATTCACTGAAGTGCAGAGTCGGAAGTTCTCCCACTTAAGTAACCCCACTTATCGAAAGAACCCAAGCAGCAAATGTGCACCCCAGCAAATGTGCTCTCCCCATAAAGATGCTTATTTTTATACTGTTAGAGGTGGGGGTGGTGCTTGTTAATTTACTAATCGGGAGTTAATAATGTATAGCTGTTGAGCAGGGCAAACGTTCCCCTTTAGAATCTGACTTGCAAGGGGCATAAATGTAAAGATATATAAAAGGCCATAATTTAGGTGAGACATGGGAGAAAAAATAAACACCAGAGTGGGGAGAGAGCTGCAGATGGTTAAGCAGAAAAAAACTTAGACTAATACAAACAAGAAACACAATCACTTTTCAGTTTTCAATTCTGGGTGGATGGGAGTTAGCTGCCATTAGCTGCATGCATATTGATTGTCCTGGGAGAAGGTTGGAGGTGAAAAGGTGATATGGGAAGCTGCAAACCCTTGACTTGGTAACAGGGGTGTCACCTTCCAAACTGTGCAAATTGGCATAGGTGTTGAATCACAATACTGACTGCACAGAATTACTTTGTTTGGCTATATTATCACTGAGGGTCCCTTGCATTGGTGGATACTAGGGATGGGCCCGGTGTTCGATTCGGTGAGCCCAGAACTATTTGGGCCGCTCGCATCAAATTCGTGTGATGCGAGCGGCCCGCAATGCATTGCGCCAGTCGCAGTGCAATGCTGGCTGATGATTGGCCAAGCATGCACTGTGACCCTGCATGCTTGGCCAATCACAGCGCCGGCAGCGAGGAGAGCCATAATTGGTAACAGGCAGGATGCCTGTAGCCAATTATAGCTCAGGGGCTTTAGTACACGCCCCACGGTATAAGAGGCCACCGCGGCGGCGGCCTCGCATATTGTGTTTCAGTGTCAGCATGTCAGTGTGTTGCTGACTGCTGACAATATGTGCTCTATTTCTGGGGATTTGTGTGTGCGTGCTGTTAGTACAGCATTGCAGTATCACATCTGGGGGGTGTCTATAGGTTGCCTGTGAAGGGGGGCAGGTTTCCTGTGCTTAGAACTGTCCCTGCAAAAAGTGTAATTTTTGCAGGAAAAAAGCTATTTAAAAGCACTCGCGGCTAATGAATTGATGGCTCCTGTAACACAGAGAACTGTCATTCATTGATAAAAAACAAAAAAAAAAAGCGTGGGGGTCCCCCCAAATTCAATAACCAGGCCCTTCAGGTCTGGGATGGATTTTAAGGGGAACCCCAGCCCAAAAAAATGGCGTGGGGTCCCCCTCAAAATCCATACCAGACCCTTATCCGAGCACGCAACCTGGCAGGCCTGAGACCCCCAAAGCACCTTGTCCCCATGTTGATGAGGACAAGGGCCTCGTCCCGACACAACCGTGTCAAAAATTGTAAAAATGACAGGAGACGGTCTTTGACAATTCCTTTATTAAAATCTTCTTTCTTCTTTCTTCATCCTTCGGTTTCTTCATCTTCTCCTTCCGTCATCTTCTTCCATCTTCTTCCGTTTTCTTCTTCCTCCGATCCGCTTCTTCTTGCGCTTGTCTTCTTGTCCATCTCGTCCGGCATCTTCTTCCATGGCGTCGGCATCTGTTCTTCTGTCGGGTCGCTCCTCGCAATGGGAGGCTCCCGCTGTGTGAGGCTTCGCTGCCTCTGACAGGTCTTTTATAATGGAGGGCACCTGGTGACCCCGCCCCCTCTGACGCACGGGGACGTCATGGGGAATTCCCTATGGCTTTCCCCATGACGTCAGAGGGAGGCGGGGTCACCAGGTGCCCTCCATTATAAAAGACCTGTCAGAGGCAGCGAAGCCTCACACAGCGGGAGCCTCCCATTGCGAGGAGCGACCCGACAGAAGAACAGATGCCGACGCCATGGAAGAAGATGCCGGACGAGATGGACAAGAAGACAAGCGCAAGAAGAAGCGGATCGGAGGAAGAAGAAAACGGAAGAAGATGGAAGAAGATGACGGAAGGAGAAGATGAAGAAACCGAAGGATGAAGAAAGAAGAAAGAAGATTTTAATAAAGGAATTGTCAAAGACCGTCTCCTGTCATTTTTAAAATTTTTGACACTTTTTTGGTGAAATTGTAGGGGTACTTACCATTTCACACAAGGGGGGGGCGGGATCTGGGGGTCCACTTGTTAAAGGGGGCTTCCAGATTCCGATAAGCCCCCCGCCCGCAGACCCCCACAACCACCAGGCACGGTTGTGGGGACGAGGCCCTTGTCCTCATCAACATGGGGACAAGGTGCTTTGGGGTCTCAGACCCCCAAAGCATCCTCCCAATGTTGAGGGCATGTGGCCTGGTACGGTTCAGGTGGGAGGGGGGGGCGCTCTCGCCCCCCCCCTCTTTTCCTGCAGCCTGCCAGGTTGCGTGCTCGGATAAGGGTCTGGTATGGATTTTGAGGGGGACCCCACGCCATTTTTTTTGGCTGGGATTCCCCTTAAAATTTATCCCAGACCTCAAGAGTCTGGTATGGATTTTGAGGGGGACCCTACGCCATTTTTTTTTTGGCTGGGGTCCCCCTTAATATCCATCCCAGACCTGAAGGGCCTGGTTATTGAATTTGGGGGGACCCCCACGCTTTTTTTTTTTTTTATCAATTACTTTTTTTTTATGAATGACTTTCAATGAATGACTGTTCTCTGTGTTACGGGAGCCGTCAATTAACATTAGCCGCGAGTGATTTTAAATAGCTTTCTCTCCTGCAAAAATGACACTTTTTGCAGGGACAGTTCTAAGCACAGGAAACATGCACCCCTTTACATGCAAACTATAGACACCCCCCAGGTACGAAATTTAAAGGAATATTACACTTTTATTTTTTCAATTTAAGCATTATTAAAATCACTGCTCCTGAAAAAACGGACGATTTAAAAAAAAAAATTGCATTGATACATGTCCCCTGGGGCAGGACCCAGGTCCCCAAACACTTTTTATGACAATAACATGCATATTAGCCTTTAAAATTAGCACTTTTGATTTCAAACGTTCGCATTCCATTATAACTAATAGGGTTCGAAAGCTCGCACGGACTTTAGGTCCGTTCGCGGGTTCTGGTGCGAGCCGAACGGGGGGGTGTTCGGCTCATCCCTAGTGGATACATCTTTATATACATCTTTGCCTATTTGGCATCTGTCATGGGTGTTTGATCGGTCTGCTGAGTAGGATGTTTGCCTAAAGTGGTGGAAGACAGCACATTTTTCTTCACTGAAGTTGTATACATCACTGTGCACATGATTGAAGATCTGTTGATGGTGGTTTATGGACTTTATGATTGTAAATTGTATTATATTGCTAATTGTTATTTTCGTCACATGTAATTGAGCGCGGTATGAAATTATTAATTTATTAATTTATTTTTCAGTATTCCATAACTGGCAGTAATCCACATGGAGGTCGAAAAGATTCAAAATCAACAGGTTGCACAAATCCCCATAAGTCCATAGGCTACCACATAGGGAACCCTGACGGGGCTCCCCCTAAGAGTTGCTGCAATCCGACAGAGTAATGGCTACATTTTGACTTCCCCCCCCCCCCCTCTCAAATGCACTAATGATCCCCTATATAGTATATACATATGAAATGACCTGTAGGGTGGTAACCCTCCTGAAAAGAGCATGAAAACCTGTCCATCAGTGTTCACCCTTCCTTCTCAGGAACTCACAGGTCAACCAAGGACACAGTGTAATAAGCTTACATTGTAACAAATGACCTTTACACATAAATACAGTTGAAATGAGCATATAATCCAACAGAAGGAAAAAACCTTTTAACTCACAGGATATTTTGGAAGCACCTGCTTACACACTTGTGATGCCTGCTTCTACTTTAACAGCATTTTTGACCTCCATAATTCGCCAATCGATCAACTCAAAAATCTCATGCAGGAGTTACTCTGCTGCTGAGCATTGCATTGCAGGAATCTAGAATTTTTTTTTTTTTTTTTTTTACTGAGACTTCACTTGCAGATCAGCTATCCTCTTGGGGGATCAGGACAGAATTTTTTCCCCCACTGGAGCAAATTCGACCATGCTTCATTATGATTTTTTGCCTTCCTCTGGACCAACTGTGGGTATAGGCTTGTGTACATGGAGGTTTTCTTGTTATATTTTTATTCTTTGAACTGGATGGACTTGTATCTTTTTTTCAACCCGGCTAACTATAACTATGTAATCTTGTAACTATAAAGCAGAAGGTGCTGTCAAGGTAGTAGCCTATGGCACTTTTTTTTTTGTAGTGGCTGCATTAAGGCTTGAGCACATGGCTCATGCTGCCAAATTCTTGCATTCAGATATAAACAAATAGAAAGAAAGTTTCCCCTTGGGGTTTGGACTTTAACGGCACTCAGATAAATATAACAAGTAAATGTAGTCGAAAAAGTATTCATATATTTTATTAGAAATAAATAGATTAAAACATATGTAATGGAGTATACATGACAGCCACTACTGATGGTGCAATAGTTACAAATAAAATAGAAATTATCCTTAACTGACGCGTTTCGGAGTCTACTGGAGGTACTCCTTCCTCGGGGTTAAAAAGGATATGATAACTCTACAAAAATAAGGCCTCAGTGGGTCCTCTTTTGTCCCACACATAGGAAGCTTTCCTTGTTTGGGCTCCTGATTTTATTTGGACGACCATTGAGTACTCCGTTCAACTTGACACATGCTTGGTCTTTTAGGGTGATGGCGGTTTCCCAGGGCTACGTTGTACTTTCTGTTTTTAAGTCAATGGCGTGTGCTATAAGCACCAATTGTAAATGTTGAATACAATATATATATGTATAGTAATTTGATTGTTAATAATATGTATAGGCATTGGCTGTTTGTACTTATTTTTGTAGCGTTATCATATCCTCAGTAGTGGCTGTCATGTATACTCAATTACATATGTTTTAATCTACGTATTTCTAATAAAATATATAAATACTTTTTCTAGTACATTTAGTTACTATCTACTATGTTTATGCCGTTAAAGTCCAAACCCCAAGGGGAACCTTGCTTTCTATACTCCTACAATAGGATGTTGGCACCGTGAAACAATCACTGACATTTTTTCATTCTCAGATATAAACAAAGAGCAGGGTAAAGTGGCTGTGAAGGCATAACGTTCTTTACCTTATGGCATCCTATGCCATAAGGTAAAAAACCTTCTGCATGCAGCTTCCTCTGCAGCCCCTCAAATACATACTGAGCCTGATCTCGATCCAGTGATGTGCATGAGAGCCAAGGCTCCTGATTGGCTCAGCACTTGGTGGAGGGGTGGAGCCAGGAGCAACGGCAGGGGACCCGAGAAGAGAAGATGCTCTGTGCAAAACCATTACACAGAGCAGGTAAGTATGACATGTTTTATATTATAAAACAAAAAAAATTGAGCCTTTACTATTACTATTTACTATTACCGTGTTTGCCGGCGTATAAGGCGACTGGGTGTATAAGACGACCCCCTATTTTGCAAGTGAAAAAATAGGTTTTGGGCTATACTCGCCATATAAGACTACCCCAGCTTCCAAGGCAACACCATATAAAAAAAAACCCTTTCAAAAAAATTGATTCAACCACATATTCACCACCGACCTAAATGTAGACACATGGGCATACTTTACATCCACCACAATAATCCTTGCTATTCCAACAGGCGTTAAAATCTTTAGTTGACTGACCACAATGCACAGAGAATTATTAAATGAGAGGTCCCAATACTATGAGCCCTCGGATTCTTATTTACAGTCAGGGGACTTACCGGCATTGTCCTAGCCAATTCCTCAATCAACATTGTTCTCCATGACACCTTACTACATAGTTGCCCACTTCCACTATGTCCTGTCCAGTTACACTTGATGTAGCTTCGGCTTCATACAGTATACATCACTGAGCCAATCCCGGCGAACAATGTATTCTATTAATGAATACAAAGCCTGCTCGGATTGGCAGAAGCAGAGGCTGTAATATCAGCTCGTGCCTCTCTGACTCTCAAAGCCAATCCGAGCAGGCTACTGTCAGATTGGCAGAGGTTATTACTCCAATCTCAGCAGGCTCTGTATTCAATAGAATACATCGCTCTCCGGGATTGGCTCAGCGGTGTATACTGTATGTAGCCGAAGCTTCATACAGTATTACTGCACATCCAGTAGGCATCCGACGGGCTGACATCCAGCGGCGGCATTTTAAACCCGTCGTTTTTTTAACTGTAAAAGGTTGTCTTATACGCCGGCAAATACGGTACTATTTACTATTTACTATTATATTACTAAATTCAAAAAGACTGCTCCTGATCTGCTTTGTCTGCAGTGCAAAAACATTTTCAATAAGATATGCTGCATTCAGAGTAACGCAACTCAAAGCAGGTCAAACGCAGCCTCAGAAATGTCATCCACACTATAGCATTATGTTAAATTGGAGACTACCGATCTGCATGTCAAATGAAAGTAAACTATGTACACAAGCCCTTCCTTGTGTTTATGGGCACTGATTACAGTTTTCCTTTAACATCAGTGCTGCTTTAATTTGTATAATTTAAGCCCATTTCTGACACTGCTGAGAAGGTGGTCATTTGTATCCATTACACATATACGTGGTAGAAACTGTACAGCGCAGCTTTTTTTTTTTTTTTTTGGACTCCACCTTTATGAGATTTTGTCATGTTTTGCTTCAGGGTTTCTTTAAATTAAGCTCATAATAAAGTACCGGTCTAATATTACAGACAGCAATCCATTTCCAGGCTCCCCTAGGTGTACCAATGCTGAGCTGCCTTTTTCAAAGGTGTAACAATAGAATATTAAATATGCTCTCCTGGCAGAAGATCAGTAATGTACTTTCAAGCAATAGATATTTCTGTGAAATGTTGAGATAATAATAATTGCAGGACTGCGGTGATCATCCAGCTAAGCTTTGATTAAAGCGACCATCTTGTCTTCAGCCCTCAAAACCTGGCAACACAGATGCTGCTGCTGAGCTCGCAAGTTTGTTTGCAGAAGGCTTCATTGTTGGCCAGAGAAGCTTAAACCTCCAAGGACATGATAGGAGCAGAATTACTGGAATGAATCAGATAAGATAATCCTGGTGCAGCTATGGAAATAATGGAGTTTTCATGGGCTAGTGAGGTCACTGCACAGCATTGACATATGGGCTGGTGCCTCAGCCACTCTGAAAGGCCTCACGCAGGACATTATCCTCCAATGGCTCTCAAGAGAGCGTGGGCCTGATAACAGTGCCCGAAGAAAAAAATCCTACAGAGAATGCAGCCATTAACCATTTCACACCACTTATAGAAAATCATACAGCACAAAAATTACAGGCCTAGAGTCTTGTACCTGGAAAAGTGTTATAAATAGAAATTTCACAAAACTAGATGGAGGAAAAAAAACTTAATTATTGATGTTGTTTGTTCTTATTACCTTGTACTCAGCCGATCACATATCACCTCTTCCTGCAGACACTGCCAAACAATTTAAATGGCTATAACACAGAAATAGCTCATTTTTATTTGTTTAAACCAATACATTTTAAGGAAATTTTGCAAGCAATCATGTTTATAGATATTGATGAACATATCTCTCAACACTTGATTCGGTGTGAAAATCCTATTCAATTGTCAGGTGGGCTATTATTCTTTAGATCTTTAGAATTATGTAGTCAGTTTTTTTGCTTGTTTTTGATTGGTCATCTGTGACTCGCTCTTTTGGCACATATATAACACATTTTTATTTTATTTTAATTATGCATCAGTGGGACTGCAGCCAAGTGTACTGTGTCATGAATATAACATTTTGGCATTATTGGTGTATTTGGTGGTAACCTTTCGGTGCTGTGTGCCTGCCATAGATGACGAGATGGCACTGAGCCTGTCAATGCTGAGGTGAGGTACAAGTCCAGGGCTGCGATGTGATCCAATATTTGGGAGTCTTAATATGGCACCTAAAACAACTGAAGCACAGGTATTCCAATATGGCGCCTGTTACCACTTCCGGTGGCTTTCCGGAAGTGATGTGTTTGGCCATTTATATGACGATGAATTGGTGTACCGGAGGATGCAGGATGCCCCACCATTGGTGTCCACGTCCATCCACGTGGAGCCTTATTTGGCGGGACATGGGGGACATAGGGGTCACACCTGTCGAGCTCTAGTAGGCGGGACTATTTATAGGGCCCTACTTGCCCTAATGTGTTTGGCTGGTGGGACAGTCTGGGCTTTTGGCAGACCATCTGTAGGGCGGTAGGCTGAACTTTTGTAATATTTGGTTTTATTGTATCTTATATCGTTTGTGCATATATACCTCCAGTCAGCCCACTTATTATATGCTGTTGTTCGTCTAGAGCACATCTTTGATGGCAGGATAGAACATCTTAAGCCATCTGTCTACCCTCTTCCTCTCTTGAAGCATATCTTTGGGATTTATGTCTAGCTGGAGGGATCGCTTGCATGATATTGAATCATTAAGGTGTGTTGGATGAAATATATTTTATGCCATTTTGACTGGTGAAGTTGGGAAAACAAAGGCGCATGCACTGACATTTTGAAGTGTATATGTGTTTGGTGGTCTCTAGTCTAGTGTTTCTATCTACCTTTTAGATTTTCATAATATAAATCATTGTCAGTTCCTGCATCAAGTCCCTGATGGGCTTTTGTGGAGCAGCACTGGTGGTATAATTCCCCTTCTGGTTAAAAGAGGGCTCATTTAAGACCATTGATATACAGTGGTGTGAAAAAGTGTTTGCCCCCTTCCTCATTTCCTGTTCCTTTGCATGTTTGTCACACTTAAGTGTTTCGGAACATCAAACCAATTTAAACAATAGTCAAGGACAACACAAGTAAACACAAAATGCAATTTGTAAATGAAGGTGTTTATTATTAAAGGTGAAAAAAAATCCAAACCATCATGGCCCTGTGTGAAAAAGTGATTGCCCCCTAAACCTAATAACTGGTTGGGCCACCCTTAGCAGCAACAACTGCAACCAAGCGTTTGCGATAACGTGCAATGAGGCTTTTACAGCGTCCTGGAGGAATTTTGGCCCACTCATCTTTGCAGAATTGTCCTAATTCAGTTACATTAGAGGGTTTTCGAGCATGAACGGCCTTTTTAAGGTCATACCACAACATCTCAATAGGATTCAGGTCAGGACTTTGGCTAGGCCATTCCAAAGTCTTCATTTTGTTTTTCTTCAGCCATTCGGTGGTGGACTTGCTGGTGTGTTTAGCATCATTGTCCTGCTGCAGAACCCAAGTTCGTTTCAGCTTGAGTACACGAACAGATGGTCGGACATTCTCCTTCAGGATCTCTTGGTAGACAGCATAATTCATAGTTCCTTTTATCACGGCAAGTCTTCCAGGTCCTGAAGCAGCAAAACAGCCCCAGACCATCACACTACCACCACCATATTTTACTGTTGGTATAATGTTCTTTTTCTGAAATGCAGTGTTCCTTCTATGCCAGATATACTTGGACACACACCTTCCAAAGAGTTCCACTTTTGTCTCATCGGTCCACAGAATGTTGTCCCAAAAGTCTTGGGGATCATCAAGATGTGTTGTGGAGAAATTGAGACAAGCTTTGATGTTCTTTTTGCTCAGCAGTGGTTTTCTCCTTGGAACTCTGCCATGCAGGCCATTTTTGCCCAGTCTTTTCCTGATGGTGGAGGCATGAACGCTGACCTTAACTGAGGCAAGTGAGGCCTGCAGTTCCTTGGACGTTGTTGTGGGGTCTTTTGTGACCTCTTGGATGAGTCGTCGCTGCGCTCTTGGGGTAATTTTGGGCGGCCGGCCACTCCTGGGAAGGTTCACCACTGTTCCATGTCTTCGCCATTTGTGGATAATGGCTCTCACTGTGGTTCGCTGGATTCCCAAAGCTTTGGAAATGGCTTTATAACCCTTTCCAGACTGATAGATCTCAATTACTTTCTTTCTCAATTGTTCCTGAATTTCTTTGGGTCTCGGCATGATGTGTAGCTTTTAAGGATCTTCTGGTGGACCTTCCTGTGTCAAGCAGCTCCTATTTAAGTGATGCCTTGATTGTGAACAGGTGTGGCAATAATCAGGCCTGGGTGTGGCTAGAGAAATTGAACTCAGGTGTGGACAACCACAGTTATAGTATGTTTTAACAAGAGGGGCAATCACTTTTTCACACAGGGCCATGATGGTTTGGATTTTTTTTCACCTTTAATAATAAACACCTTCATTTACAAATTGCATTTTGTGTTTACTTGTGTTGTCCTTGACTATTGTTTAAATTGGTTTGATGTTCCGAAACACTTAAGTGTGACAAACATGCAAAGGAACAGGAAATGAGGAAGGGGGCAAACACTTTTTCACACCACTGTATCTTGTGAACATTTGCTATTTAGGTGAGTGTGTAATAGACAGTTTCTATGATATAGTTCAAACAGAGTTACCTGTGACCCCTTGTGTTATACAATATCCCCCCATGGATGACATGTGTGTGTGCATGTATGATTTTTTTTATTTTTTGCTATGGCCCTCCTTGGTTAATGTTTTGATTGGTATATTATTTTCTTTGTGATTGCATTTTCGTATTCTGTCATGGATGTTCTGTTTCTTTCCAGTTGCCACCTGCAAGCATAAATCCTGAAGAAACAAATACAGCAAAACACTTTGATTTATATGCTTGGAATATCTATAAGTGTCTGTGTTGACCATGCTATCTCACTTTTCTATCTGTGGTTTTAAATAGTTTGATTTATTATGAGTGAGTTTTTTTTTGTATATTTTTCTCATATGTTTGGCATGTATAAAGTCTTATCTTTGACAAAGTATATCTTTGCCAGAAAGAGTCATTCAGTTGTAGTACACATCATGTTCACAATTTTGACAACATGTTCCCGGCATCGTGTCTTAGTGGTAGGGATGAGCCGAACACCCCCCGGTTTGGTTCGCAGCAGAACATGCGAACAGGCAAAAAATTCATTCGAACGCGTGTTAATATACAAGTTATTGTCATAAAAGTGTTTGGGCACCCGGGTCCTGCCCCAGGGGACATGTATCAATGCAGAAAAAAAGTTTTAAAAACAGACATTTTTTCAGGAGCAGTGATTTTAATAATGCTTAAAGTGAAACAATAAAAGTGAAATATTCCTTTAAATTTGTACCTGGGGGGGTGTCTATAGTATGCCTGTAAAGTGGAAAATTTTTCCCATGTTTAGAAAAGTCCCTGTACAAAATGACATTTCTAAAGGAAAAAAAGTAATTTAAAAGTACTCGCAGCTATAATGAATTGTCGGTCCCGGAAATACAGATAAAAGAAGTCATTCAAAAATACGTCATGGGATCCCTCCAGTCCATTACCAGGCCCATTGGGTCTGGTATGAATATTAAGTGGGACCCCCATATATTAATATTTTAAGGGGGACCCCCACGCCATTTTTATTTCAGATAGAGAGTCTTGAGGAGGGCCTTACTAACCTAAAATACACATATGTCACACTATACCATAACATAAATCAACACATTACCATAATATCTCTCAGTGTATACAGTGGAGAGAAGGGAGGGGCCTCTGACCCAGGCAGGTATCAGTTTCACTTTCACTCTGCTTGAACACTGTTGCTGATGCCCGGTCAGAGGCCCCTCCCCTTTTCCGCTGTATACATTCGGAGATAGAACTTCTAGCCCCAGGGAGATCCCCCTGCCTGTGGACACCATATAGCTGCCGATCGCCGCCTCCCACCTCGACCAGCCAGGTACAGGGGAACCTCTGCAAGGGGGGGAGTCAGCTGTTTGGGGGCCCAAATGTAAGAGGGGACACTAATGTAAGGAAGGGGGCCTCTGGGGACCCTAATGTAAGAGGTGGCTCTCTGGGGACACTAATGTAAGGACGGGGTCCTCTGGGGACACTGATGTAAGGACGGGGCCCTCTGGGGACACTGATGTAAAGACGGGGCCCTCTGGGGACACTGATGTAAGAGGGGGCCCCCTGGGGACACTAATGTCAGAGGGGGGGGCTCTCTGGGGACTCTGTAAGGAGGGGCTCTCTGGGGACCCTGTGTAGACATGGGAACTGCCAAAAAATTCGTTTCGTTTCGTTTCGACCCGTTTCGTATATAAAAAAATTCGTAATTCGTAATTCGTGTACGAAATTCCGTTCGAATTCGTACGAAATACGAAATTCGGACGAATCGTAATTTTTTGTACGAATCGTTAGTAAAGTTACGAATCGTTACGAATCGTTACGAATCGTTACGAATCGTTAACGCGGCTAATGAATTGTTGGTTCTCATAACACAGAGAACAATTCAAATCCAACTACAAATATCGAATTTCAATTTCAAGTTACGAATCGTTACGAATCGTTATGAATAGTTACGAATCGTTACGAATCGTTATGAATAGTTACGAATCGTTAGTAAATCCAACTACCAATATCGAATTTCAACTAATTTGAACGAAATTATTATAGCAGATATAACGAATGAATTCGAATGACAAAGTGTCATTTTTGCAGAAAAAAAAAAAGCGTAGGGGTCCCCCCAAATTCAATAACCAGGCCCTTCAGGTCTGGTATGGATATTAAGGGGGACCCCAGCCAAAAAAAAATAAAAAAAATGGCGTGGGGTCCCCCCCAAATATCCATACCAGACCCTTCAGGTCTGGGATGGATTTTAAGGGGAACCCCGGCCAAAAAAAAAAAAAAAAATGGCGTGGGGTCCCCCTCAAAATCCATACCAGACCCTTTATCCGAGCACGCAACCTGGCAGGCCGCAGGAAAGGAGGGGGGGACGAGAGCGGCCCCCCCTCCCGCCTGAACCGTACCAGGCCACATGCCCTCAACATTGGGAGGGTGCTTTGGGGTCCCCCCCAAAGCACCTTGTCCCCATGTTGATGAGGACAAGGGCCTCATCCCCACAACCCTGGCCGGTGGTTGTGGGGGTCTGCGGGCGGGGGGCTTATCGGAATCTGGAAGCCCCCTTTAACAAGGGGACCCCCAGATCCCGGCCCCCCCCCCTGTGTGAAATGGTAAGGGGGTACAAAAGTACCCCTACCATTTCACCAAAAAAGTGGCAAAAATGGTAAAAATGACAGGAGACGGTCTTTGACAATTCCTTTATTAAAATCTTCTTTCTTCTGGTCTTCCTTCTTCATCTTCTCCTTCCGTCATCTTCTCCTTTCTTCATCTTCTCCTTCCGGCATCTTCTTCCATCTTCTTCTTCCTTCGATTCGCTTCTTCTTCCTCCGGTCTTCTCGTCCTTCTCGTCCGGCGTCGTCCTTCTCGTCCGGCATCGTCGTCTCTTCTCGCAGGCCGCTCCTCGCAATGGGAGGCTCCCGCTCTGTGAGGCTTCGCTCCGGGTGACAGGTCTTTTATAACGAAGGCACCTGTGACCCCGCCCCCCTCTGACGCACGGGGACGTCATGTGGAATTCCCTATGGCTTTCCCCATGACGTCAGAGAGGGGGCGGGGTCACCGGGTGCCTTCGTTATACAAGACCTGTCACCCGGAGCGAAGCCTCACAGAGCGGGAGCCTCCCATTGCGAGGAGCGGCCTGCGAGAAGAGACGCCGATGCCGGACGAGAAGGACGACGCCGGACGAGAAGGACGAGAAGACCGGAGGAAGAAGAAGCGAATCGAAGGAAGAAGAAGATGGAAGAAGATGCCGGAAGGAGAAGATGAAGAAAAGGAAGACCAGAAGAAAGAAGAAAGAAGATTTTAATAAAGGAATTGTCAAAGACCGTCTCCGGTCATTTTTACAATTTTTGACGCTTTTTTGGTGAAATGGTAGGGGTACTTTTGTACCCCCTTACCATTTCACACAGGGGGGGGCCGGGATCTGGGGGTCCCCTTGTTAAAGGGGGCTTCCAGATTCCGATAAGCCCCCCGCCCGCAGACCCCCACAACCACCGGCCAGGGTTGTGGGGATGAGGCCCTTGTCCTCATCAACATGGGGACAAGGTGCTTTGGGGGGGACCCCAAAGCATCCTCCCAATGTTGAGGGCATGTGGCCTGGTACGGTTCAGGCGGGAGGGGGGGCCGCTCTCGTCCCCCCCTCCTTTCCTGCGGCCTGCCAGGTTGCGTGCTCGGATAAGGGTCTGGTATGGATTTTATGGGGGACCCCACGCCATTTTTTTGGGCTAGGGTTCCCCTTAAAATCCATCCCAGACCTCAAGGGTCTGGTATGGATTTTGAGGGGGACCCTACGCCATTTTTTTTTTTTTTTTTTTTTTGCTGGGGGTCCCCCTTAATATCCATCCCAGACCTGAAGGGCCTGGTTATTGAATTTGGGGGGACCCCTACACATTTTTTTATCAATGACTTCAATGAATGACAGTTCTCTGTATTACGGATCCAACAATTCATTTGCCGGCAATAGCTGCGACTCGTGATTTTAAATAGTTTTTTTTTTCCTGCAAAAATGACACTGTGCAGGGACAGTTCCCTATATTAGATATACTGAATCTCGAATCATTCGAAGCATTCGTTATATCCGCTATTATAATTTCTTTCATATTAGTTGAAATTACATATTTGTTAGTTACAATACAACATTCGAATTGTTCTCTGTATTGCGGGAATCGGCAATTAGCCGCGAGTGATTTTAAATGTCTTTTTTTCCTGCAAAAATGACACATTGTACAGAGAGAGTTCTAAACACGGGAAACATGCCCCCTTCATAGACATACTATAGAGTATATAGTATATAGAAGGGGTCAGGTTTCCCGTGTTTAGAACTCTCTCTGTACAATGTGTCATTTTTGCAGGAAAAAAAGACATTTAAAATCACTCGCGGCTAATTGCCGATTCCCGTAATACAGAGAACAATTCGAATGTTGTATTGTAACTAACAAATATGTAATTTCAACTAATATGAAAGAAATGATAATAGCGGATATAACGAATGCTTCGAATGATTCGAGATTCAGTATATCTAATATAGGGAACTGTCCCTGCACAGTGTCATTTTTGCAGGAAAAAAAAAACTATTTAAAATCACGAGTCGCAGCTATTGCCGGCAAATGAATTGTTGGATCCGTAATACAGAGAACTGTCATTCATTGAAGTCATTGATAAAAAAATGTGTAGGGGTCCCCCCAAATTCAATAACCAGGCCCTTCAGGTCTGGGATGGATATTAAGGGGGACCCCCAGCCAAAAAAAAAAAAAAAAATGGCGTAGGGTCCCCCTCAAAATCCATACCAGACCCTTGAGGTCTGGGATGGATTTTAAGGGGAACCCTAGCCCAAAAAAATGGCGTGGGGTCCCCCATAAAATCCATACCAGACCCTTATCCGAGCACGCAACCTGGCAGGCCGCAGGAAAGGAGGGGGGGACGAGAGCGGCCCCCCCTCCCGCCTGAACCGTACCAGGCCACATGCCCTCAACATTGGGAGGATGCTTTGGGGTCCCCCCCAAAGCACCTTGTCCCCATGTTGATGAGGACAAGGGCCTCATCCCCACAACCCTGGCCGGTGGTTGTGGGGGTCTGCGGGCGGGGGGCTTATCGGAATCTGGAAGCCCCCTTTAACAAGGGGACCCCCAGATCCCGGCCTCCCCCCTGTGTGAAATGGTAAGGGGGTACAAAAGTACCCCTACCATTTCACCAAAAAAGCGTCAAAAATTGTAAAAATGACAGGAGACGGTCTTTGACAATTCCTTTATTAAAATCTTCTTTCTTCTTTCTTCTGGTCTTCCTTTCTTCATCTTCTCCTTCCGGCATCTTCTTCCATCTTCTTCTTCCTTCGATTCGCTTCTTCTTCCTCCGGTCTTCTCGTCCTTCTCGTCCGGCGTCGTCCTTCTCGTCCGGCATCGTCGTCTCTTCTCGCAGGCCGCTCCTCGCAATGGGAGGCTCCCGCTCTGTGAGGCTTCGCTCCGGGTGACAGGTCTTGTATAACGAAGGCACCCGGTGACCCCGCCCCCTCTCTGACGTCATGGGGAAAGCCATAGGGAATTCCACATGACGTCCCCGTGCGTCAGAGGGGGCGGGGTCACCAGGTGCCTTCGTTATAAAAGACCTGTCACCCGGAGCGAAGCCTCACAGAGCGGGAGCCTCCCATTGCGAGGAGCGGCCTGCGAGAAGAGACGACGATGCCGGACGAGAAGGACGACGCCGGACGAGAAGGACGAGAAGACCGGAGGAAGAAGAAGCGAATCGAAGGAAGAAGAAGTTGGAAGAAGATGCCGGAAGGAGAAGATGAAGAAAGGAGAAGATGACGGAAGGAGAAGATGAAGAAGGAAGACCAGAAGAAAGAAGATTTTAATAAAGGAATTGTCAAAGACCGTCTCCTGTCATTTTTACCATTTTTTGCACCTTTTTTGGTGAAATGGTAGGGGTACTTTTGTACCCCCTTACCATTTCACACAGGGGGGGGGGCCGGGATCTGGGGGTCCCCTTGTTAAAGGGGGCTTCCAGATTCCGATAAGCCCCCCGCCCGCAGACCCCCACAACCACCGGCCAGGGTTGTGGGGATGAGGCCCTTGTCCTCATCAACATGGGGACAAGGTGCTTTGGGGGGGACCCCAAAGCACCCTCCCAATGTTGAGGGCATGTGGCCTGGTACGGTTCAGGCGGGAGGGGGGGCCGCTCTCGTCCCCCCCTCCTTTCCTGCGGCCTGCCAGGTTGCGTGCTCGGATAAAGGGTCTGGTATGGATTTTGAGGGGGACCCCACGCCATTTTTTTTTTTTTTTTTTTGGCCGGGGTTCCCCTTAAAATCCATCCCAGACCTGAAGGGTCTGGTATGGATATTTGGGGGGGACCCCACGCCATTTTTTTTATTTTTTTTTTGGCTGGGGTCCCCCTTAATATCCATACCAGACCTGAAGGGCCTGGTTATTGAATTTGGGGGGACCCCTACGCTTTTTTTTTTTCTGCAAAAATGACACTTTGTCATTCGAATTCATTCGTTATATCTGCTATAATAATTTCGTTCAAATTAGTTGAAATTCGATATTGGTAGTTGGATTTACTAACGATTCGTAACTATTCATAACGATTCGTAACGATTCGTAACTATTCATAACGATTCGTAACGATTCGTAACTTGAAATTGAAATTCGATATTTGTAGTTGGATTCGAATTGTTCTCTGTGTTATGAGAACCAACAATTCATTAGCCGCGTTAACGATTCGTAACGATTCGTAACGATTCGTAACTTTACTAACGATTCGTAAAAATTCGTAAAGATTCGTAAATTCGTACGAATTCGAAAAATTCGTACGAATTACGAATTCGTAAAAAAAAAAAATTCGTACTACAGATTCGTAAATTCGTACGAATTTCGAAAACATTCGTACGAATTACGAATTCGTACGAAACGAATCGCACATGTCTATTGCGCACAATGGCCTTTCCTACCACAATTTTGGCACGTCAGGGCTCTGACGTGGCAGCAAAGCCTCTAACATGTACGAAAAGACCTTACCGTCAATTTGTCCCTCAACTTGCATAGACAAATGGGAGACCTTCCTATATAAATGTTGAGTCCAACAACACATAACAACTTGAAACAATGACAAACCCACAAATTTCATCCCTGTGCCTGGATTTCAGAGACCTTGCTCAGGGTATACAATGCACCTCTATCTACCCAGATACCCAGGAATCATTGACAACAGGGCTATGGCCAGGGAAGACTGGACCTTGGAGATACACATGGAGTTGTAGAAATGGGATACATTGTGCCATAATGGGGAGATCAAAAACTAGTCCCACCAGATATGTATGTAAGAGCCTTCAATTTCCGAGCTTTTCCAGCAACTGACATTTTTTTATGTTTATTTTCCTTTTTAATTGGCAAAAGGCAATTTTACATTGCAAGAGAGCACGCCTCAACTGTGAGTCAAGATTTTGGTTTGTGATTGTGGTACGACCCCATTGATCTCAATGGGCAAGTTTCACAGGCAGTGCCACCTGCCAAACTCTGAGGCTCTAGTTAAACATGCCCTTTCACACTGGGGCGTTTTTCAGGCGCTTTAGCGTTAAAAAAGTGCCTGTAAAACGCTTGAAAGAAGCCTCATCTGCAATTCCAATGTGAAAACTCAAGTGCTTTAAGAGCCCTTTCACACTGCCAGCCCCCGAAAAACGCTCGTAAAGCGCCGCTTAAACTAGCGGCGCTTTACCAGCGCTTTTCAAGCGCTAGTGGGGCACTTTTAACCCCTGCTAGTGGCCAAAAAAGGGTTAAAAGCGCCCACAAAGCGCTGCTGCTACAAGTGCTTTTCAGGCGTTTTTCAGGCGCTTCCCATTGATTTCAATGGGAAGAGGCGCTTTAGGAGCGGTGTATTCACCGCTATAAAAGCGCTGCAAAGAAGCTGGTTGCAGGACTTTTTCTGACGCCCTGCCAGCGCAGCGCCTCAGTGTGAAAGCACTCGGGCTTTCACATTGGGATTGCAGTTGCAGCTTCTTTCAGGTGCTTTACAGGCGCTTATTTTAATGCTAAAGTGCCTGAAAAATGCCATAGTGAGAAAGGGGTCTCCGTGTGAAAGCACTCGGGCTTTCACATTGGGATTGCAGTTGCGGCTTCTTTTCAGGCGCTTTACAGGCGCTTTTTTTAATGCTAAAGCGCCTGAAAAACGCCTGAAATACGCCCCAGTGTGAAAGGGGCCTGAGGCTGTAATATTAGAATTTGTGTGGCTGGGGAGCAGTAAAAACATAGCTCAACCACTGTGTTACCCATCACCAGGAATCGATTAGGAATTTGCAGGCTGAATGCAAGAAATCTTTACTCTATAACCAGCTTAATTTAGTAGGTAAGACCATTAGTGCTGACTTATATATGATTATCTAAGGCCTCATGCACACTGGGCATAACAAATGCTGCTTATACAGGCATTTGGCATTTTTCCTTTCAGCCTGTAGAAACAACTCTATTTCAGCCTGTCCGTGTCCATGCACCTTTGGGCGTTTACAGGCATATTTGCAGAAGACATTTACAGGCTGAAAAAAAACATCACAAGTGTGTTTTTGGGAGGAGCTTTCAGGCACAAAAAATGCTTTATGCACTTAAAGGGTTACTAAACCCTTGCTTTTTTTAAAATACCAAACATATCATACTTACGTCCACTGTGCAGTTGTTTTGCACAGAGTGAACCCGATCCTCCTCTTCTGGGGTCCCCCGGCAGTGCTCGCGGCTCCTCCCCACATCTGGAAACCACCTAGGAGAAGCACTCTCCCAGGGGGTTACCATGCTTCCGAGTCCAGCACTTGCATCCATAGACACCGAATGCCAGACTCGGCCCCACCCCCAAGTGATTGGATTTGATTGATAGTAGTGGGAGCCAATGGCTGTGCTGCTATCAATCCAATCGGGACCCGAAACACCGGCTTTTGCTGATGTGCTCCTCCTCGGCGTGAGATAGAGGGGGTACAGGTAAGTAAAACAGGGGCTCGGGGGGGCTGCAGCATTAAAGGAGGATTTTTTATTGAATGCATTGAGGTGAAAAATCTTGAGAGTTTACAACCCCTTTAAATACATCTAAGCGTGGCATTTAGGCATGTCAAGCATTTTTGTAAAAAAATTGTATATTTTTCTAGGGTTGGGGGAAAACATTTAAACAAATGTACAATATGTCCATAGGAGCGTTTTTATTTTATGCTGCTGTTTACTGCCAGCATTTTTTCTGCTTAAAGTGAATGTAAACCCGATTCATGAAATTTCAGCGGGGCACATATATCTTTAGTGTTTTTTTTTTTTATCTATTTTTTTCAAAGCACTATTTCCCATTGCTTTGCCCTGCTCCATTCTTGTGTTATCAGCCTGATGACTTTTGACAAGCTCTCAGAGAAGGGAGATAGAAGTGTGTATCAGGGGAGGTTGCGATAAATAGATTAGCACACTGCTAAAATATTCACAGGCAACCTCTGCATGTGTGGGGAGGGGGTGTGTGCCTTTCCTCCAATCAGCACTCTAAAGCCCCATACACACGGTCGGAAAATCCGACCACCAAATCCATCGGATTTGGTCCGACGGATTTAGTCCGACACTGGTGTTGCATACACACAGTCGGACAAAGTTGTCGGAAAATCCGATCATTCTGAACGTGGTGACGTTTGTTGCCTACGACGGAACTACGTAGAGGCTAGTAGCCAATAGCTTTGGTCTTGTAATGTGATCTGAGCATGCGTGGCACTTTGTCCGTCGGAATTCGCTACACACGATCGGAATTGGTGTGATCGGACTTTGTTGTCGGAAAATCTTTAGAGCAGGAGATACAACTTTGTCCGTCGGACAATCCGATGGAAAATGTCCGATGGTTCCTACACACGGTCGGAATTTCCGACAACTTTGTCCAATAGGACAGAATCCATCGGAAAATCCGACCGTGTGTATGGGGCTTTACAGTGTCTAGCAATAATCCACTCCTACAGATGAATGAGGAAGTGAAAAATCTAACATGTGCACTTTCTAAACAGTATATCAAGGTGAACACAGTAAATATACATAGGGAGATTTGTTTCATCTCTGTGTATCATCTGAGGCTGGTCACTTCACTGGGTATATGTGAGGGTTTACATCCACTTTAATGTGCATGGACCCTTAAAATACATTGGTATGGCCCAAATTAAATTGCAAATTATGTATAAAACACAAGCACTCGTTTTTTCAGCTGCACACCTGTTCCAAAATAGATTAAATATGACCTTTGTATGATGACTGTTCTAGCCTGTCAGGTTAAATTTAAAATCAAGCTACACCTGAATCTGAACCCCTCCATTTTCCAAGCAGTAATGAAAAATCTTTAAATTCCTGTATATCCAAAAGCATAGTAATAAACTTAATATAAATATCAGCTTGCAATCCTAGAAAGAAATAGCACAGCACCTGCACAAAAGCAAAATATGTTTAGTACTTTCAAACATACTTTTCTGGTCCAGCAAAGGAACAGCTGGGGCCTCGGCGGTGCCATAGACAGTGAGAGTTCATGATTACAGACATACAATTATTATAATCACAAGGCAGTAAGAACTTTCTATAGTCCTTGCTGGCATAAAAATTCTTCTTGGGTCCAGCACTATTCCAAGTTCACCTACTACACTAGATGGGAATATTCCACATACCAGCTGCACTGGAACCTCAGTGCTGACAATAAAGCCTAAAAAAATTAAAAATAAACTAACTCCTGTGTTACAATCATTATTTCAAACCACTTGATATTTTCAGCTCTCTGGACTTTCAGTGCTGAAAATTTAAAGTAGTTTTGGCAAATAACGATCCTAAAAGCATAACAATTGTCCCTAATACAGGCAGCCCCTGGGTTACAAACATCCTACATACAAATGGAGGGAGACAACAGGAAGTGAGAGGAAATCTACCCCTAGGAAGGGAAATTCACTCCTGCAATGCCCCATACACACGGTTGGAAAATTTGAGAGCAGGATCTAAAATTTTCCGACAACAAAATCCGATCAGACTTTTTCCGATCGTGTGTAGAGAATTCTGACGCACAAAGTGCCACGCATGCTCAGAAGAAATTTGGAGACAAAAGCTATTGGCTACTGGCCTCTACGTAGTCCCCTCGTACATTTTTTTTACGCCACCTTGTTCGGAACGATCGGATTTTCCGACAACTTTGTCCGACTGTGTGTGTGCAACACAAGTTTCGAACAAAATCCGGCAGAAAAAATCAGACGGATTTTGTGGTCGGAATGTCCGACCGTGTATACAAGTCATAAGAGTTATCTTGGGAAAAGGGTGTCTACACTGGAGATTACACTAACTGGGGAGGCATTTTTCACTCATTAGCCTTAGGCTCGGTTCACACCAGTAAGCTGTGCGGCCTCGCATGTGATTCACATCGCACTACAGTGCAAATCAATTGCGATGTCTGTGCAGACAGATAGTATGGCTGAATTCACATTGCATTCAGACCAAAGTCATGCAGGACCCTTTTTATGGTCTGCACCACAATCGGATCGCGCTGGGTGTTCACACTGACACTGACAGTTTGCACTGTGATATGCAAACCGATCTGAGGGTGTCATTAAAGCGGAAGTAAACCCTCCTATCATTTTCAGCCAAGGAAGCTGCCATCTTGGTCTCTGTCTAATCTTCAACTGCCATGATGCTGCACATGTGATCAGTTATGACTCCAGCCATTGGATGGTTCGACAGTTTGGTTGAGAACACAACCAATGTGACAGCTAGTATTCTATGGCATGCCGGGTACGTAACTTTTTTTTTAAGCCGTTAAATTGATGGGTTTACTTCCGCTTTAACTTTGTATTGACACCAGCAGTGGTTCGCATAAGGCAGTGTGAACTGCCATGCGAGTCAGGTGCGATGTGGGAATCCGCAGTGGATTTGCAGCGCTCCCGCATCACATCTATGTGAACTGAGCCATAAGACTCATTTATGACTTCTACAGACCCTACATATTTACTTCTGCTAAGTATGCAACACCCAATTTATACTATTATATTGTTTAATGTCTTGCTCTTTCTAAAACCACCTTTAATGCCTTATCAGCATGGGCTAACCAAATCATCTACACAAAGCAAATAGAAAGACCAGCTACAGTACTTTTAGCAGGTGATTTAATAACTTACTGAGTATGCAGCTTCTTCAACTCTAATTGTTTGCCTATGTTCACGTTTAAAGTGGAAGTAAAACCTCCTATCATTTTCAGCCAAGGAAGCTGCCAACATACACTTTTATACATGTAACTTAAATAAGTGCTGTACTACTATACTGTATGTGTAAGTTATGCACAAAACCATACTGCAGTGCAACTAACAATATTACAAATAAAGCAGTAGTATAATGATACTGTGCATCAACTATTTGGGAATTACTTGCCACAGGTGTGCCTAATCCCGCCCTCCCAAGCACCCCAAACATGGTTCCTTGCAAGCCAGATATGTTGGGCCCTGACATGTGGATGGTCAGAATGTTCAAAGAAGGATCTCAGATACTATTAAACTCCTTGGTTGGGGGTTATTTCCGAAAGGCAAATCCACTTTGGAAGTGCAGTCACTCTAAATCTAAGGGGTAGATCTAAAATGAGTGGAAGCTCTGCTGATTTTATCATCCAATCATGTGCAAGCTAAAATGCTGTTTTTTATTTTCCTTGCATGTCCCCCTCGGATCTACAGCGACTGCACTTCCAAGTGTACTGCAAGTGCACTTTCAAGTGTACTGCAAGTGCACTTTCAAGTGCACTTCCAGTGCAAAGTGGATTTTACCACATGGACTTACTGCTGTGATAATATGTTTGTATTTGTCTGAATATATAAATTATATGTTTTTGAATGTAGACAACACAGTCCCCCTGAAGAAGTCCAAGACTCATTTGGTCAAAGCGTGTTGGGCCATCTTCTAGGGCAGGATCAATACTGTAATGATTATCCTGTAAAGAGGTATACCTGCCTGTCTGTATTACTGTTGGCTGATAGGCCGAACTGCGGGTGTTTTGTCACCAGAGCTTATATTTAAAAAACATATTTGTGATTTTTAACATTTGTAAAAATAAAACCTACCCTTTATATATTTATATTTTTTATATACTTTCTTGCTGCTAAAAAAAACCCTAGGGATCTTCCAATTTTCTACAACTGCCATGATGCTGCACATGTGATCAGTTATGGCACCAGCTATTGGATGGTGTGACAGTTTGGGTGAGAGCACACCCAATGGGACAGTGACATTCCTGGCACATGCCAGAAATGTAAATCTAAACAAAAGACCAGTTCACTCCCCTTCAGCCTTTAGGGAAGCCGGACTGTGGCCATTGGAAGCCATGTTTGGTGTGATTGGAAGGAATTGTGTCCCATCATTGGTATCATTGGGTGCCGTTGTTTGTGTCATTGTAAGAAATTGAGCCTCATCATTGGTATCGATAGGTAAAATTGTGCCCCGTCATTGGTGTCATTGGGAGGAATTGTGCCCATTCATTGGTATCAGTGGGGGGGGGGGGGGGGTTGTGCCCCTTCATTGTTGTCAGTGGGTATAATTATGCTAGATTATTATCAGTGGATGAAATAGTGCCTCAATGGCCAGATAAAAGCAAGCAAAGGGCCGCATCCAGCCCCTGGGCCACAGTTTGGAGACCACTGGTCCAGAGCCTTGCAGGTGTGGAAACCTATATACACATTGAAAAGTTGTGCAACAAAGTATGAAACCTACTTCTCAGGACATTTTTGCCTATACTTCTTCTCTAAAGTCTACAGCTCCACTACTGAAAAAATACATTATTTTCACGGTGGCTTTAGGGTGTGATGCCTCTATGACGTTACTCATTAAAATTATGGGCCTCATTAAATAGTGGTTTAGATTATCGTTTGTCAGTAACAAGTCCACTTTAAAAGAATCTGCTGAAAAAAATGACAAATATCACTCCAATAAAGAAACCAGTGATGGATTACAATCAGGATGATGGATTGCATAGCTGTAAGGGGCCCAGGCCTTTGTCACTCAAATCAGTGATCCTAATATGGCCTTTACAGAAAAGAAAAGAAAGTTAGCACAAGAGCTGAACAGTATTCAAACAATTTGGTTGATGTACGTATTATTTATTGCGTTTGCACAGCAACATGCCAAGCAAATATATAAAAGCAGCTTTACCTCTGTATTCCTTCAAAAGTCAAGAAATCATATTTCAGTTCAGCATGCAGAATTTCCTGACATTGTTTTATACTGAGTGACCACAAACCAGTATTTGTAGTAAGAGAACCAGTTCTGTAAGACAATTGGTTGAATATTGAAGAATTATGATGGGCTTACAGGAGAGATGAGATTGGTGCACTCCATAGAGTGATGTCCATTATAAGTCCAAAGCTTAGACAGAAAAAAGAACATTGGCACAGCAACCAGTGCTCCTTGTAAAAAGCAGCCACACAGCAGTGCCATACATGCCTTGCACTGCAATCCCTGGCTGGTAAAATGGCTTCTATATAAGTAAGGCGCATTTACCAAAATGCCTTCCATATCCAGTATTGTGCTCCAGGTCAGCATGAGGAGTATTTCAAGGGCCCTCAAAGCTGTCCCAGGCTTGTTACAGAAATCAGTGCCCCATAGTTTGCATTTTTTGTAATGATCCAGTGAATTGGTATTTGGGGTCTTCGGACTTGAGGGGCAGATTGTATGAAGGTTCCATTCATTGCAACAGAAGCAATCAGACCTGAGGACCTTTGTATCACATACATCACATGGGTGAAGAACTGTGATTGCTTCCTCTGTTGAAAGATGTGTAGGATACTTTGAGAAACAAAGACCTTCATACCAAAAATGTTTTTGAAATGTGGTCTTGCTACTTGTGCTTACAAGTATCTGCAGACTAAATCCATCACATTATGACAAACTTTGGACATACCACATGGTATAATACTCAAAAACTGAAGGGTATGAGGATAATTAGAAATACCTTGAAAAAAAAAACAAAAAAGAAAAAAAGATATCTACTTAGGAGCGTAACTCCACATTGCTCTCTGCTTGACGAAATAACCACTAAAAACGATATTAAACCCAAAACCAGGGAGAGGGGGGGTTTGCGGGAGAGAGGAACCTTTTTTTTTTTTTTTGTATCTTGTTTTCCTTTCTTTTTTTTTTTTTCTATCCCCCCCTTACATACTCTATCCCTCCTTGCACTGAAATAGGAAGTAATATACGGCTTAAAATATAAACACAATCACATGGAGACCTTAGCGAACCCCCACCTTTTCAACTTTTTTTTTTTTTTTTTTTTTTTTTTTTTTTTTTAGATAGATAGAAGTGTAAAGGTGCACATGATAATATGGAGTCAAATATAAACACAAATCACATGGTGAATGTATTTTTTTTTTATTTATTTTTTTTAGACACATGGATAGAAATGTAAATGAATATATGAGAACAGAGATGTGGGGGGGGGGGGGGGGGGAGGGGAGGGGGAGGAATATATAACCCTTTCTTTTACCTCCCTTTCCCTTATTTCCCTTTTTTCTTTTTTTTTTTTTTTTTTTTTTTTTTTTTTTTTCTCCTGTCCTAATTTATATTACACTTTGTTATGTTTTTGGGGGGGGGGGGGGGGGGGGAATAAAAAAGTAGAATAAGTATGATGTTATATTGTGTATGTACAAAGGACACAAGATGACTCTTTTAATGGAATTGTGAAAGAAAAATCAATAAAAAATGTTGATAATAAAAAAAAAAACCAAAACCAAAAATGTAATATGTTGCAGCTTACCAATCATTAAAAGTGGTGACTGCATCAGTTTTCTTTTCTTAGGATGTTTCCTTTTGTTTTCACTTGGTGTGTGTGGAGAACCACATACAAGAATTTTCCTGCCTTAGGAAGTTATGGCCAAATTCCATTGGAATCTTAAATTTTAATGCCCCATACACACGATCAGAAATTCTACCAACAAAAGTCAGATGTGAGCTTTTGGTCAGAAATTCTGACTGTGTGTAGGCTCCATCGGACTTTTGCTGGCAGAATTTCAACCAGCAAAAGATTGAGAGCATGTTCTCTATTTTTCATTCGGACACGCAAAAAATCACGCATGCTCGGAAACAATTTGACTTGAAAGCATTGCACCTCATTTTCTCGGCTCGTCGTAGTGTTGTACGTCACCCCGTTCTTGATGGTTGAAAGTTCCGAGAACTTTTGTGTGACCGTGTCTATGCAAGGCAAGCTTGAGCGGAATTCTGTCGGAAAAACCATCCAACTTTTTTCTGACAGAATTTCTGATGGTGTGTACGCGGCATAAGAAGCTGATCTCCACTAAGATCCAGTAGACACTAATAAAAGTCGGTCGATAGGAAAGTCTATATTGAGATATGTGAGTTTTGAGGAATTCTGTATTCCCAAACCCTCCTTCTCATATTACAATAAGTATTAATTAAAAAATGTATTTAAAACTGAACTCCAGGTAGATACAAAAGACACATATTATTGCAGCTCTGTATTCATGAATAGTGTAGTAGTGTAAGCACCTAAATGTGGCTTTGTATCAGCCTCTTGCAATTGCTGTACAACACAGGTCAGACTGGGGGAAGGAGTATGGCAAGGGATTAATTCGTTTTGCTGCAGTGCACAAAGTCTAACGATAGGAGGAGAGAGCAGAGGGACAAATCATCAGTTGCTGCTTCTCCTTTTACGGTCCAGTCACAAACAACAGAAGGAATAAGATTTACTTACTAAGTGCTACTAAACTGCAGCAGAAAAAAAAAAAATTAGACACCTGCTCTGGGTTGTGTGGCAGAGCTGTCTACATTACTGGACTGGGTTTGGCAGCTACAAGAGTTCATATATGAATTTAATCTGTGCATTTAGCTGTTTGCCAAAAGTTCAGCTTTAAAGTAATGTTAAAGGCATAGTATAAAAATATATATATATATATATATATATATGTCATACTTACCCAGATAGCAACACACTTGTGAACTTGCTGCACATCTTCCCTGGCAAGCTGTACACTTGCAGAGCCCTTGAAGAACAAGTTCTAGATGACACTTTTCAAATTTGTAGCAAATTTGTCTCTAGCAAGAGCAAAGTTGCAGTGGTGAGTCTAAAGCAAGAGCCCCGCAAGTCTATAGTAAGAGCCCCACAAGTCTACAACCAGAGTTATGCAAGTCTCAATTTTTGGCAAGAAAAAAGAAGCAAGCAGCACAAATCTATAATCCCACAATCTGGTGATAGTGAACCCACTGCTAGTAACCGAATCCCTTACTGTGCAGGTGTGAAATACATTCAATCCAACAATCATATATAATGATAAACCCTGTGTCATTGCATAAAATAACTAATCTATCATACAAAAATTATTTGTTTCTATGAAATAAACCACTAATTCAAGAAGCTAAACAGCAAAAAGACAAATATGCATAAATGACTATCCCTAATTTAAAAAAACAAAAAATACAATAATATGCGATAATATGTGAAACAGTGATAAAAGTGCTTGAATAAAAAGCAGGCATTCATCTGATTTGACATAAAAAACAATAAAATAAATCCCAAATAAAAAAGTGCATGTGCATCAAAACGGGATGAGATGTGAAGATCACGTGCTTAAACAACAGTTCTTGAAAGTTGTGAACACAATTGTTCCCAACATCCAGGCATCCACCAGGAGTGTGCCCTAGCAGCTCACTTTAAAAAAAGACCACAACAGGTCTAGTGGCGCTTTGGTATACAAATCCTAATGGCAGTTCACGTTTGTCAGGGCTGGGCTCAGCCCTTCCCTCTCTGAGCTGGCCGCTCAGCTGTCAGCTAATTGCCAGCTCCTGTCTCTCCACAGTGACTCACCTGTTGATGATATCCTGCTCGTCAGTCCTGCCTTCCTAAGCCGTCCAGTTCAGATGATCTCTGCCTTTGCCTTGGTCACATCTCTAGAGATGCTCTCCTGTGTTCATGTTAAAAGACTTGCTTGGCTGACATTCCTTCTGGCTCCAGATCCTGCTTGCTGTTCTACTATTCTGTTCTCTGGCTCCCTGGCGTTTTGGCTTGTCTGACTATCCGTTCCGGTTCCTGAACTCTGGCTATGTTTTGACTACGTTTACTCTGTTTACCTTTTTTTATTATTATTAAACAAGTGTGATTTGACTGTACTTCTGTCTCAGTCTGATTCATGGTTTCTGACAACGTTCCACTCTCCTCTCCTGCATCGAAATCCACAGCTGATCTGACAAGGCTTTAATCTATGGATCCTTTATGGAAAATCGCATTCCACTCCACTCTCTTCTCCCCTCCTAAAAGCGCCACTAGACCTGTTGTGGTCTTTGTTTAGGGTGACCTGCTAGCATATTAACAAGGAAAAATAAAACATTCCAAATTGTGCTCCATCAATGAGATATTAGGGTTAGTCACTCCTTGATTTCTACCTATCTGAACTCCATATCAGATCTCATGGATACCACTCACCTCTCTGCACGCCACGCCCCAGAACCAATTAACCACTTAAGGACTGAGCCTCTTTCTGAGATTTGGTGTTTACAAGTTTAAAACATTTTTTTTTTTTGCTAGAAAATTACTTAAAACCCTCAAACATTATATATTTATTTATTTCTAACACGCTCGAGAATAAAATGACAGCCATTGCAATACTTTCTGTCACACCGTATTCGCGCAGCGGTCTTACAAGCGCACTTTTTTGGGAAAAAATACACTTTTTTGAAGTAAAAAATAAGACAACAGTAAAGTTAGCCCAATTTTTTTTTATATTGTGAAAGATAATGTTACACCAAGTAAATTGATACCCAACATGTCATGCTTTAAAATTGTGCCCGCTTGTAGAATGGCGACAAACTTTTACCCTTAAAAATCTCAATAGGCGACCTTTAAAAAATTCTACAGGTTGCATGTTTTAAATTACAGAGGAGGTCTAGGGCTAGAATTATTGCTCTCACTCCAATGATCATGGCAATACCTCACATGTGTGGTTTAAACACCGTTTTCATATGTGGGCGCTACTTACGTATGCGCTCGATTCTGCACACGAGCTCCGCGGGACAAGGGGGGGGGGGGGGTTAAAAAAAAAGTTTTTTTTACTTATTTATTTTACCTCTTATTTTTTATTTTTACACTGTTCTTAAAAAAAAGAATTGTGTCACTTTTATTCCTATTACAAGGAATATAAACATCCCTTGTAATAGATAACAAGCATGACAGGACCTCTTAAATATGAGATCTGGGGTCAAGAAGATCTCATATTTACACTAAAATGCAATAAAAAAAAAAAAAAAAAATGTCATTTGAAAAAAATATATGTCCCTTTTGGGCCGGAAGGGATGTTTTGGCGTCGCTTCCGCCCTGCAATGGTATGGAGACGGGTGGGGGCCATCTTCCCTCACTCGTCTCCATACCTAACAGGGAGAAGAACCGGGGAAGGGTGGCCCTCTCTCGCCACCGATAAAAGTGATCTTGTGGCGAATCCGCCACAGAGACCACTTTTATTTGACAGCAGACCGCCCGCTAAAGAAGAGGATACCAGGGTTATGGCTGCCATAACAACTATTCCTCTACAAAGTAGTGACGTATAACGACGGGGGGCGGTCTGTAAGTGGTTAAAGAAAAACCTTACACACAGTAGGGAGCAATGATGAATTCAGCCACAGTGACCCCTGTGGTGGGATGACTACTATACAACATAACTGAACCAGAACTTGCATTAGACTCGCAGAATGTTTGCAAAGAAAGTTGATCTGGAGTCATGCAATACAGACTTGCTGCAATTGTGCAACAAACTTGTGAGTCTAGCAAGAGCTTAGCAAGTCAAGTCTAGCAAGAGCTTAGCAAGTCATTTTCAACCTTGCAGCACAATTACTTGCTATCTGGGTACCTGCTCTGTGCAATGGTTTTACACAGAAAAGCCCCGTTTCTCTTCTATTCAGGTCCTTCGCTGGCACTCCTTGTTCTTCCCCCTTGACCAGTGCCCCCAATAGCCAGCCGCTTTCTATGGGGACACTGGTGCATGCTCGCTTCCGAGCCCCGCTCTATGCGGCCGTAAGATACATAGAGCCATGGTTCAGCCCCATCCCCCCCTCTCTCCTTATTGGCTCACTGGCTGTGATTGACAGCAGTGGGAGCCAATAGCCCCAGCTGCGGTATCTCAACCAATGAAGGAAGAGAGGCCTGGGACAGCTGAGGCTCTCGTCCACATCGCTGGACCGAGAGGGGGCTCAGGTGAGTATTTGGGGGGGGGGCTGCAGGGGGAGCAGCACACTGAAGGTTTTTTAACTTCATGCATTGAATTAATGAACGTAAAAAACCTTCAGCCTTTTTCAACCACTTTAAGGATATTGTGATAAATGGGTGTGTTGTATATCTCAATATGTTTCTGCTACTTGAATGGAGTTACCCTTTAGGTATTTCTTTAAAGGGTGATCCAATGTACAGTCAGCAATTTAAGGAATAAGGAATGGAGGCTTCAGCAGTGTTGTGGCCCCTTGTTAGTTATAATTTGACAGTGACACAAGCAGGTGCACACAGGGCTCAAATCTGCTGGAAACAAACGTGATATAAAAAGTCTCACTTTATATTATCCTTTCCTTTGGTCTTCCAGCTTCCTCTTGGCACGCTCTATAGCATGTAACTCAGGCTGACATATTCAGAAAGAAAAGGTCTGAAGGTTTGTGTATCTAATCACCGTTAAACCAAGGAAAGGTATAATTTGTACACAGCCATCTGCTGTATTTTTCCAACAACTGTTTACATGTGGAGTAAGCCTTTTCTTCCTCTTTTCTGGCTACATTAAACATTTTCATGAGTTCCTTAAATACCATTTTAATGACAATTAACGTGTTTGTGCCTAGTGTACAATGCAGCTGAAGCGACTCTGTCACCGTGCCAGGACCATGTGGACACATCATTTCACAACGGCCATCGCAGGCACATAACCCACTGGAACAAGAATAATGAGGAGGAGGACAGCTCTGACACTTTGACACCTGTAGAAAATCGGGATTGGTCTCGGTTTCCTATTGACTTTCTGATATGTGATAAAATAGAATTTCGCTTTTCTTATTTTTTTTTTATTTTTTTTGCGCTGAAAGATCAAGGGATAATAATTCACCATATAGATGTCTCTGACATTCACATCCAGATGTCTAGCTGTCTTGGCACCTGACTGATCAGCATGAATCTCTCCGGCTGTGCCCGAGGGAGGGAAATGTATTGCGGTGTGTGTGCCACCTCCTGGTTCCCTGCCACCTGCTGGGGCTATATGTGTTACGAGCGTCAGTTGTCTGTTTTCAGAGACTGGGAATGTGCAATTGATTCTGTAGAGAGAATAAGACAGTAGTTGCAAAGGGAGATTGAAAAATACAAAAAAAAAAAAACACACACAAAAAGGTGCTTTTCAGCAGTTCTACATCGATTTCGCCTGCCTGTACGATATTTTCACAATTCTGTGCAGCTATTCCTTGCATATATTATAACCCCAGTGCTATAGACAGTGATTGCCTAATATAAAAGATTACAAGAATATTTATAAAGACATTCTCCACACATCTGCTACATTCACAGTATAAAGCACATTCGCAGATGCAATTTCCCTACGTATTTGCCAAGTCAGGAAACAATTACCAACATTTGCCAGCAACTGTTCTTCCAATGGGGAATGGTATTTTCTGTTTTATTCAGGTTATTTATAGTCACACATAGAAAAAAGACTACAGGCATACCCCACTTTTAAGTACACAATGGGGTTTATTTACTAATGCTGGAAAGTGCAAAATGAGGCTCACTTCTGCATAGAGACCAATGAGCTTCCAGGTTTTATGACCAAAGCTTAAAGTGGTTGTAAACCCTTACAAACCACTTTGACCTACAGGTAAGCCTAGATTAAGGTTTACCTGTAGGTCCAATAAATATCTCCTAAACCTACATGGTTTAGGAGATATTTAGAAAAAAACAAGCACTGCTGTCTACAGCGCATGCGCCGTTGACAGCGGCGCGCAGGCGCACTGCGCATGCCGAGATCACGGCGATATGCCGATTTCGTGCGCATGCGCGGGAGTGACGTCATCGCCGCTCCAGCGAATGACAGCGCTGGAGCGGCGAGACCCGGAAGTCACTCCGGAAATGATGGCGACAGAGAAGGACGTGGACGAGGGTCGCTTCGGGGGCTTCGTTCTCAGGTAAGTTATTCATAATGAGCTAGTACGTTATGCATACTAGCTCATTATGTCTTTGCCTTGCAGGTTCCGTTTTTTTTTTTTTTTTTTGAGCTGAGGCTTTACTTCCTCTTTAATTGAACAATCTGGGGTTAGAAGCTCATTGGTTTCTATGCAGAAGTGAGCCTGATTTTGCAGTTTCCAGCTTTAGTAAATAAACCCCATTGTGTACTTAAAAGTGGGGTATGCATGTAATTGGTCCATTGAGTCTTTTTTTTTTTTTTTTTTTATTTCAATTCATTTTTATTGAATTTTTCAGGTAACATTACATAGTATACAAGAATATTAAAGTATCAAAGTATCAGTATCTGCTTCTTCACCTTAAGCATTTAATAGGTATTTATTAATTTGTTTACATTGATAAACCTTGTGTCATATGTGTTCTTTATCCATTGAGTCTTTTTTTAATGTTTGAGTAGAGATCTGTTTGTCCCAAGCATGTTTGAAACCATTTACTGTTGGCTGACTCACAACCTCTGCTGGTAGTTTATTCCAAGCATCAACTACCCTTTCAGTAAAATAACACTTTCTAAGATTAGTTTTGAACTGCTATTAGTTTGAGGTCATGTCCCCTTGTTCTTGATCTTGCTTTCATATTGAAAATACTGCCCTCTTGAACCGTATTTACTCCCTTGATGAATTGAAAGGTTTCAATCATGTCTCTCTTTTCCCCTTTTTTTTCTAGACTGTATAACACATGTGTACATGCTAAAGACATGATTGATGTGCCAAACTGTTATTCTCATGACAAAGGAAAATCTAGCATGCACCCTTCTGATGATTATATCAACTTACACTCCCCTTAGCATTGCAGTGTCCAAAATTAGGGGTGCTGCTCTCAAGGTACCAGTGCCCAGTATTGCATGCACCTGTTTTTTTTTTTTTAAACCTGGGAGTAAATGCCAGCATTATGTGCAACCTGTCTGCTTCCCCCCCCCCTTCCCCCGGGGGAATAGTTGAAAAAAGTGGACATCATTCAAAGAAAGTAGTTTAATTTTACTAATTTAAAGCAGTAGTAAACCGCTGACTTTTTTTTTTCCCTACACCTGTAAGGGAAAAGGCATAATGAGCTAGTATGCATCGCATACTAGCTCATTATGAAATACTTACCTTAGAATGAGACGTCGCTAACTTACCCGGTCCAGGCTGAGGGAGCTGACATTTTCCCTTGGCATGCTTTCCGGGTATCGCGGCTCCGGCGCTGTGAGTGGCCAGAGCTGTGATGTCATCACTCCCGCGCATGCTTGCAGGAGACTTCTTTCCGGCAAGGTCCGGCGCCTGATGGACTTTCAGCAGAGAATCCCCGAAGCGCATGTGCCGCTGAAGTCAGCGGCTCATTGCAAGAGGAATATCTCCTAAACCGTACAGGTTTAGGAGATTTTTTTTTACCTACAGGTAAGCCTTATTATAGGCTTAAAAGTTAAAAAAAGACTTTACTACCACTTTAACTAAATTTATTTGCTAGTATAGCTTATGGTATTTTACTACAAGTACAGGGGTTGGAAATAAATATGGAAAAGCACTACATGATTTACAGTTGTGAAAGTGAAGACATGTTTTACAATGAAAGCGGAGGTGATGTAACATTCTTTTGCTTCCGCTGTATGATGAGACACCTAGCTAACAGGTGGGAAGCCTCACTTTCGTCATTCACTGCATGCGCTGCTAGTTATAGAGTCATTTCAGAGCTTCCATGAGGGCAAATTGTTGGTGCCCGCTTGGATGGTGCCTCTGTCACTGAAGTTACCAATTTATTTGCAGTGTCGCGAGGTACAGACGGCATATACAGTTTCTAGGAAAACGTCATCTGATAAGCATAAGCGTGGTCGACATAAAGGACATTACGCAGGATTGTGACCCAGAATAAGAAAACAACTGCTGCAAAAATGACTGCAGAGCTCAATCTCAGTATTCCAAAGCCTGTGTCCACAAAAACTGTGCGGAGGGAATGCCATAAGCAAAACATTCATGGGCGAGCTGCAAATGCCAAACCACTAGTGACCGATATTAATGCTCAGAAGAGAGAGTGGTGCAACACCCATAAATCAATGACTATCGATCAATGGAAGACGTTAAAATGGTCCGATGAATTGAGCTTCACACTGTTCACAGCCACCGGCTGTGTTTAGGTGTGGTGAACAATGTCCCACGCTTACAACCAGGACTGCCTCATGGCAACAGTAAAGCATGGTGGCGGAGTAATCATGGTTTTGGCAGCCATATCTTAGTATTCTGCCGCCATCATCACCTTGAAAGGTAGAGTCACTGTCAGTGACTATGTACAAATTTTGTACAGATTTTGGCCAACCATGTGCACCCCATGGTGCAGACATGGTTTACTGAAGACAGTGCCATTTACTAAGACCATAATGCTCTGATTCACACAGCTGTTGTCAAATCGAGGTCTGACAAGCATGCATGCAACGTCTTGCACCTTCCCTGGGCGCCGTAGTCCTGATCTCAATATCATAGAGCCGCTATGGTTAATTTTGGAGAACATGGTTCAGGCTAATTTTCTGCCTCCGGCATCTCTGCGAGAACTGGAATGATTTTTACATGAAGAGTTATATTAGATCCATTATCCACCATCCAAGACTTACTGTATATTTGTCAATTCCCAAGAGAATTCCGGTGGTCTTGGTTGCCAAAAGTGGTCAAACACCATATTAGGCAACAATATTCTTCTTTTACCCGTTGTTTTCATAATTTTGTCTAAACCCTGTATATCTAAAGCTTTTTTTTTATAGTTTTTGGATAGAGTAGGGCACAGTTTCTCAACACTTTTCTCAACTCAACAGTCCTCAAGGCGCCCCAAAAGGTCATGTTTTCAAGCTATTTTGCACAGGTGATTCGATAATTTTCACTGCCTTAGTTATTACCCCAGTCTTTTCATCTGAGGGAAATCTTGAAAACATGACCTGTCAGGGCACCTTGAGGACTGGAGTTGAGAAACACTGTAGTAAGAAACTGTTAAATACCCTGTCAGGTTTGCCTTATGTGTCTCAATGGGGAGAGTCCCCATTGACACCTAGACAACAGGAAGTGAGAGGAAATCCTTTCAAAGTAAAGGAAACCATCTCGTAGAGAGCGGTCCCTACAACTAGTGTCCCCTTTGGAAGACTTGTCCTCTATTCCTGCTCCACTTACAACTCAAAAAGAAATGTCTATTTCTCTTCATGTTTAGTCTTGGTGCCAGTGATCACCAGAAGAAATAAAGTCCCACCGCATCTCATTAGAACCTAGCCAAAACAACTTTTATTATGACATTTGAGTTATTCCTTTTTTTTCGATGTTTCTTTACCTAAATGCATTGGGAAGCAGGAATGGGTGCAACCTGCCATGATGGCTCCAGGGTCCTGAAGTGAACAATCCCAAAGCACCCCTTGTTGTTGATGTACATGTGAGCCAGTAACAACACCTTTAAGGACTGCACTCTTACTGCCCACCATGTTATTGTGATACCAGTCCCTGTGCTAGGTTTCTAAGGTGGTAGAAATAAGGAGGGGTGGCTGATCTTCTCACTACTGTCAGTGCTTAAATGGTACAATGTACATGTGGCTCTGTAATAAGCGTTACATGCACTAGCCTGAATAATAGTTGTCCACATTTTGAGCATAAAGATCAATTTGTCTATATATGAGATCTGTACCAATATTTCACAGTTTAGAAAATAAGAAGAGAAGGATTTAGAGATTAGGAGTTCTGTTTAAAATCACAGTACCCTTAGGGCACCACCACTTCAAGAATCTAAAAGCTTTTTTTCTGATGATGCATACATATGGGCTAGCAGACTTTATTCTGTCTTCATTAGTTATTGAATTATTGAACCAGAAAAAGTATGCAGCCAGTAAAGTAGCAGCTCATGCTTGTTCCTGACCAGTGACTCAATAAACTTCAGATCACGATGAAAGCCCCTGCATTAAAGGAGAATTTCAGGAATTATCTTCTAGGACTTCTAAAAGGAGGTTGGTGTGATGTGTTAATTGCTATTATTGTTACTGTTCTTTCCAAAATACAGCCCTCCGAAAACTCAGTTGGGAGTGCAAAGGTATCATTAGCTTACTGCTTCTTCTCCCTGCTGTGTGTGAATTAAAGTAGGCACTGCAATAGAAGTCTATGGGGGTTATTTACGAAAGGCAAATCCACTTCCAATCCAAAGTGCACTTGAAATTGCACTGAAAGTGCACTTGGAAGTGCAGTCGCTGTAGATCCGAGGGGGACATGCAAGGAAAATAAAAAACAGCATTTAAGCTTGCACATGATTAGATGATAAAATCAGCAGAGCTTCCCCTCATTTCAGATCTACCCCTCAGATTTCCAAGTGCACTTTCAGTGCAATTTCAAGTGCACTTTTCACTTGTAGTTTGCACTTACAGGGCAAAGTGGATTTGCCTTTCGTAAATAACCCCCTATGGGTCTGCCATTGAAGTGACCAAATCCATCATAATTCACAGGGACCAGAAGCAGTGATACACTCTCATCAGAGTTTTTCAAGAATTGTATCTTGAAAAGGGTAACATGGAGGTAATTGTAATTAACTCATCGCATTCACTACCCCTTGTCCTATCTAAGTAAATTGCTTGAAATCTTTAAATACAAGGCAGAAAAAGCACATGCAGTTTGGTGAACCAAGTAAAAAAAAGTCAGTTCCTATGATGAACCAGCTCTTTCCAAACCCTGCTTAAACTACTGTATACTGTGGGTCATCATGTTGCAAAAGGTTGAAATGGGAACATATAGGGATAATATTGGGTATGAAAATTAATTTACACTGCTTTCAAAACCAAATACCGTATTTATCGGCGTATAACACGCACAGGCGTATAACACGCACTTTCATTTTAAGAGGGAAGTTTCAGGGAAAAAAAAGTTTTAAATAAGGAACTTTGAAGCAAAATAAGGGTCAGCGCCCATCTGCAGCCTCACCATTGCCATCAATGCAGCCTGATCAATGCCCATCTACAGCCTCACAAGTGCCATCAATGCAGCCTCATCAGTCCACATCTATGCAGCCTCACCATTGCCATGAGAGCAGCAGCCTCCCCATTGCCATCAATGCAGCAGCCTTACCATTGCCATCAATGCAGCAGCCTCACCATTGCCATCAGTGCAGCCTGATCGATGCCCATCTGCAGCCTAGAGGGGACAAGGAGGGGGGCGGAAGGAGCGCCAACAGATTGCATACAGTGAGAATCTCCTATGATAAACAGAACAGTGGTCCAATGGTGTCCCAGGAGATGGGACTTCCTATTACAGAGGCCACCAAGTAAACAGGAGATTCTCACTGTATGTAATCTGATGGCACTCATCCCGCCCCCCTCCCTGTCCCCTCCGAGGTAGCTAAAATTAAAGTATTGGCGTATAACACGCACATGCTATTTGCATCCGATTTTCATGGTGAAACAGTGAGTGTTATACACCAATAAATACAGTAATATGCAGCATAGTACCGGACACCCTCAAGAATGATGCACAGCTTACATGACGAGGACACGGACACCGCAGTTATTAATCTGTTGGTTCTTTTATGTTATGTAATAAATCAGTCACTAAAAAAAAAGGACATATCTGCGCATTCAAAAAAGAGCTCCTTCCGCCTTTCACAACTTTGTAAGAGCGGTACTAATTGCCTTCACAAGTTCTGTTTAGTTATCGCCAAACTAAGCACTTTGTACAATCTATCATGCCCAGACAAATTATTCTCCCCCTACTCCCATTGAATGGCTTTGCATTACGGGTGCACCATGCAGGGGATTCATTTCGTCTATATATCAACTGTTGATGAGCCTGCAGTCAGATACATAATGAAAACATAACTATATGGCTAAATGGGAACGTATTTTGAACAAACAATTTATGGCAGATGACTGGAGTGCAATCTGGGCAGCGACCCATAAAAGCTTCTATATGCACTGTTTACAAAGAAGACCAATTTAGGATCCGCACACCCCTGCCTTTCTGCATATGCTCAACCCCAACATCCCTGAATATTGTGCGTTTCACACATCGCATTAGTGTGAACCAGAGCGGAGTCAAAAACAATAAAGGACATTATAACATATTTTTTGGACCTGCCCATGATACAGCCATTCTGGCTGAGAATGAAAGCCCTAGTTTACAGTTAAAATCCCATTAGATCCATTGCTATATTTTCTTGGTCTTCCCCTGCAGAAAGTAGGACTGCTAGAAAGTTACTTCAGCATATCCTTACTCCTACCAGGTGTCTAATTGCTTTACAATGAAGGTGGACACATGGAACCACATTAAAAGAGTTATAGGGGGTTATTTACTAAATGAAAATCCACTTTGCACTACAAGTGCAAACTACAAGTGCAAAGTGCACTTGAAATTGCACTGAAAGTGCATTTGGAATTGCAGTCACTTAAGATCTGAGGGGGACATGCAAGGAAAATTAAAAACAGCATTTTAGCTTGTACATGATTGGATAATAAAATCAGCAGAGCTTCCCCTCATTTCATATCTTTCCCTTAGATTTACAGCGACTGCACTAACAAATGCACTTTCAGTGCAATTTCAAGTGCACTTTGCACTTGTAGTGCAAAGTGGAGTTGCCTTTCGTAAATAACCCCTATAGTCTTCTTTGAAGTCAAACTGATGGAAGCGCATACAGCAAGAATGGAGAATACTATCGCAATGTTTTAACATGTGTCACCTGGGCTGCTCAGATGTGATAGGGAGCAAATGCTCAGCAGAGAAACTCACTGAAAACTGAGCATGTGCAGAGCTGCCACCACTGCTCTGCAAAATACCTAGCTAAATTTGGGGATATGAACAGAAGGTGGAGATAGAGAACAGCAGGATCAACCAGGTTTTTTGCAGAAAACGCATCTCATAGTGAGCATGAACAGCCTGTAATTAAGCATTTATTGATAGTTTTTTTATAATGTGGGATTAGTGACACTTTAACTTTCAACCTTGTTGCTTGCCTATACTACATTTTTACTGACGATGCTTACCTTCAAGTAGGGATGAGCACGATGTTCAAGTCGAACGTAAGTTTGATTCGAACATCGGGTATTCGCCTGTTCGCCGAATAGAAAACAATTTGGGGTGTTCGCGGCAAATTCGAAAGCCACGGAACACCCTTTAAAAGTCTATGGGAGAAATCAAAAGTGATAATTTTAAAGGCTTATATGCATGGTATTGTCATAAAAAAGTGTTTGGGGACCCGGGTCCTGCCCCAGGGGACATGTATAAATGCAAAAAAAAGTTTTAAATACGGAAGTTTTTTCGGGAGAAGTCATTTTAATAATGCTTAAAGTGAAACAATAAAAGTGAAATATTCCTTTAAATTTCGTACCTGGGGGGCGTCTATAGTATGTCTGTAAAGTGGTGCATTTTCCCCGTGTTTAGAACAGTTTCTGCACAAAATGACATTTCTAAAGGAAAAAAGTAATTTAAACCTACTAGCGGCTGAAATGACTTGTTGGGTCCCGGCAATACAGATAAAAGTCATTGAAAAAAACGGCATGGGATCCCCCCCAGTCCATTACCAGGCCCTTTGGCCTTTGGCCCCCAAAAATACATAACAGATCCTTATCCAAGCATGCAACCTGGCAGGCTGCAGAAAAAGAGGGGGGGGGGACGAGAGAGCGAACCCCCCTCCTGAACCGTACCAGGCCACATGCCCTCAACAGGGGGAGGGTGCTTTGGGGTAGCCTCCCAAAGCACCTTGTCCCCATGTTGATGGGGACAAGGGCCTCATCCCCACAATCCCCACAAAGTGTCAACATGTTAAAAAAAAACACAAGACACACCTATGGACAAGTCCTTTATTAAAAAATTAAAAAATAAAAATGTCCCATGAAGTCCATTCAGCTTCTTCTATGGCTCTGCCGACGGACCAAAAAAAAAAAATCTGCCACTGATCCACCTCCATGGGAGGCTCTCGCCATCTGACACGTCCTTGCAGGTGACAGCTCTTATATAACTGACGTACCAGGGTGACCCCGCCCCCCTCTGATGCACAGGGACTTCCCCATGGCTTTCCCGGGGCGTCAGAGGGGGCGGGCCACCCGGTTACATAAATGAGGGGCCCCGCCCCCTCTGACGCCATGGGGAAGCCTTTGGGAAGTACCCGTGCATCGGAGGGAGCGGGGTCACCTGGGTACGTCACCGTGTGGCCCTGCCCTCAGTTATATAAGAACTGCGAGGACGCGTCAGACGGCGGGAGACTCCCATGGAGGCGGATCCATGGCGGTTTTATTTTTTATTTTTCGGTCCGTCTGCGGAGCCATAGAAGAAGATGAATCGGACAAGGGTCTTTACAGGCATACTATAGACACCCGAAAAAAGTACCAGCTTCTATGCAAAAGGGAAGCCTATTGGATCTTTACCTTGGACACCATGGCTCCCAAGGGCCTAAACGAAGAAATAGAACTACATAATCTGGTCTGAGATTTGCAGTTGGGGCAGAGGGGCAGCTAGGTCTGGGGCTAGTGCTTGAGCATCGAGTCGCATCTTTAGCATATAGTTTGCAGACCTATTTACTGAGTTCTGCAGCAATAGGGAATATTAAACTTCTTGAGTACAAATACATGTCAGTAGGGCACCGCAGCCATAGCCTTCAAAATAGGGGTAGAAAGGGGTGTGTTGAAGGGCAGGTAGGGATCCATGTAGCCTTCTGCAGCATTATTAAGTCTCACATGGGGACTGTTTTAGAGTGGGTTAAATGGTCTTGTCTTTGAGGTAGAGGTCGAGGTAGAGGTCCTAAGAGGTCTATATGGAAGTGTGCACCGCAATTTGATGGCACTGCGAAGCGCATTTGTGTATCCTAGTAAGGTTCAGTGTTTAACACATTTAGACCTGTAGGAGTGTGAGTGTGCTGAGGCTTTTAAACTGTAGAAAGGGGTCTGTTTTGGGTTTTTTATTCAGTTTGCCACACTATTGGGTTTTAATACATTTTAACATACATTTATTATTAACAGTAAATACTATGCAATGTGGTACAACACGATTCAATTATGTATCTATCAAATTCCATTGATTTGGGGATCTTTTAACCAAAACTGTTTCTTGATATATATTTTGCACATCCACTCTTTGCCGGCAGTGATTTGAACACTGAACCTGAAAGCTCTTTTTTATGTGTATTGTGTATATATATGTATATATATATATATATATATATATATATATATATATATATATGTACATTTTTTATGTGCGTTTTTTATATATATTGTATACATTTTTTAATATCATTTTTAATATCATTATTATCATCATTGTTCATCCACATGTAGCGCGCATATATATGTATATATATGTACATATATATGTATATTGTATGCAACAGTATGACAACTACATGTGGATACTCTTCCTTGGTTCATGGCCATTGCCAGTGGCACTACTGTATGCACTATCCATGCACACTTTTTCCAGCGAGTATGGTGGGGCACTTTCGATCTTCCCCCCCCCCCCTTCCCTGTGTATTGCTTTATGCGTTTGCACTAATTCCCCTTGGCATTGCATAGTCCCAGTAATACACTGTGTGGGTGTTCCCCCTTTTTTGAGGCTTGGGTGGAGAGGGGGTACACCGATGCCCCCCCGCACTAAGCCGCTATGTATAGGCGCGCATGCGCGGTAATAGCCCGTAGAGTAGAGGAGCGCAGGCGCAGTAGAGGTATCTATAGCTCCATCAGGTTCAGGGCCGCTGTATGAGCGAGGCTTGGTTAGACCGGAAGTCGCGGGTGGAGCGCAAACACACCCGCGTTTCCGGGATATGGCTCACTTTAGCATCTTTGGTTTGTGGCCAGTCTGGGAACGAGGTGTGGTCCGACCGGAAGTCGCGGGTGGAGCGCAAACACACCCGCGCTTCCGGGATATGGCCTGTTCTAATACTATAATGCTTTGGCCCGTTTGAGAACGAGGCGTGGTTCGACCGGAAGTTGCGGGTGGAACGCAAATACACCCGCACTTCCGGACCGGAGTCGCCAGCTATCCAGTCACTGAAGGGATTCACTGGATCGATGGGGAAAACGCCGGCTAAGGACCTGGACAAGATGAGTAGACCCTTCATGTCCTGAGAAGCCCTGGGGTCTTGGGGAATGTATTGGAGGACCATTGGGTTGTTGTATATAGAGGTACCTTTCACATTCATATGCACCCTTTTCTAACTGTATGGGAGGGCCTACGAGGAGGAGGGGGTGGGGGGAGGGGTTAAGTGCCCGACCACGCCCACCCATTTACCCCATATAAGAAGAGAGTTGAATAGAATGGGGGGAGACAAGACCATTGCCCACTTGTAGGCTCTGATGAAAGGGGTACTCCCCTGAAACGCGTCAGCCATTCACTGAGGAACCATCAGGTCCTCCCGGTGTTCAAGAATCGTGACTGAAAGCAGTGGACGTGTGCATCCATTCATGTTTTTGCCTATACCGTGTACTCGTTTGTGAGTAGTTATTTTGCTGTTTTTATATATTTTAATAAAACCTTTTTAGTGGTAATGCACAAAGGTCGGTGCGCCCTTCTGTTTTTCTTGTTTCCGTAATGGCTCTTCACACTCAGGTTACAGCTCTGCACTGTTTGGCTTCCAGTGACATAGTTGCAGTCCTTGTCTTTCTCTTTCTTACTGGGAAGGCACCCGGCAACATGGTAACAAACATGTGCACAACCTCCTGCTCTTGAAAGTGGTTCTCAGAGATAGTGAATTCTTATTTCTGTATTCATGTCCTGGCTTTCACAGACATGGCATGCTTTGCTACCCTCTCAAGACTGGGGAATTCTGGACACACTGCAACCATAGAACAACCATAGAACAGCCAGCCTAGTGCATTATCCTCAATATATATTTTATTATTAGTAATGACAGGTAATATACTCACAAACCAACCGATACATCAAAGCTTGTCATAATAGATCAGCTCCAAGTCCTCGATACGTCACATCGTATAGAGGGACAGTATAAGTCCGACAGGCTGATAAAAGATATTTTGAGTATAATACACTAGGCTGGTGCACCCTCTGTTTGTTCTTTGTAGGACTACAGGACCCATCATGCCTTTCTAGTTCTTGCTAATTGGTCCTCCGCTTGCCAGGAAGGTGGGGCAGCGAGGGATCCTAGGGCTCTTCTCTCCCAATGTAGGCTCAGACTGCACCCACACAAGTGAGAGGAGAGGGCCCGCCACAGCCAGAGAGCCTGGCTCTCCTCTCTGTGGCTCCACAGTAATGGGAATGAATGATTGAATAACTTGTATAGCGCTACATATGCAAACTAAATCGCCTCAGGGGGCTTTTGCTGTCCATCTGGGTTTTCAGAAGAGATGGGTCTTGAGCTTCTTCCTGAAGGTCAGATAGTTTTCCTCCGAGCGGATGTACGCGGGTAGAGCATTCCATAGCCGTGGTCCTTGTACTGCGAACCTTCGTTCGCCTTTTAATTTGTAACGGGTCTTGGGGATGTGGAGGAGGTTCTGGTTAGTTGACCGGAGAGTTCGACCTGGGGTGTAGTGCTTTATTTTGTCGCAGAGGTATTGCGGGGCTTTTCCTTGTGCACATTTGTGAGTGAGGCAGAGGGTCTTGATCCTTCACGGCTAGCCAATGGAGGGTCCTCAGGAAAGGGGTGATTGATTCCTATGTTTTTTTCCAGTTACCAGTCTGGCTGCTGTGTTCTGGATGGTTTGTAGACGTGAAATTTGGTCTTTTGGAGGTCCTAGGTAGAGGGAATTTGCATAGTCGAGTCGGGAATTGATGATTGTTCCAACTACTATTGTTCCAACTAGAAGGTAGTGGGATCCACTGACTACTGATCTTATTTGTGTTCATCCATCGTCATGTTTGAGTCAAAGATGACTCTGAGGCTTTTGGCTTTAGGGCTGGGGGTGAGGGGTTGTCCGAGGATAGTTAGTGGTGTGGACATCATGCCAGGGTTTTTGTTTCGGTTTGCGTGAAGGAAGAGGAGTTCTGTTTTGGATCCATTGAGTTTAAGGGAGCTCTCCGTCATCCAATTGTCGATCAATGAGAGACAGTTTTCCAGTGCCTGGTATTGGTCTTTTTTGTTGGTGATGCATAGGTAGAGTTGGATGTCATCTGCATAGGAGTGATAAAGTAGATCCTGGTTGCTGATGATTTCGAGAAGTGGGCGGAGATAGATGTTAAAGAGCACGGGTGACAGGGGTGATCCTTGAGGGACCCCGCATGTAATTTTTTGTGCTTCCAAAGTGAACATTCCTAGTTTCATTTTCTGAGATCGGTTTTCTAGAAAGGATACGAACCAGGGTAAGTCTGAGTCTGCAACTCCAGCTACTTCTGTGAGACGAGTGAGCAGGGTTTTGTGGTCTACTGTGACGAACGCTGCACTGAGGTCCAGCAGCACCAGGAGACACTATTCTCCTTCATCTGCTGCTTAGAGGGTGTCATCACAGATTTTGAGGAGTGCAGTCTCTGTCCCGTGGTCAGGGCAGAATCACAATTGTAGTGGGTCTAAGAGTTTATGGGTGTCCAGATTAGACATGTTAGAAATTTGTTCACTTTCGTTTCATTCGGTTTTTTTTTTTCGTTTTTCGGGTAATTTGTTATGATCGCAATTCGTAAATTCGTACATTCTTAAATTCATACATTCATAAATTCATACATTCGTACATTCTTAAATTCGTACATTCGTAAATGCGTACATTCGTAAATTCATACATTCGTAAATTAGAAAATTCATATTCGTGAATTCGTACATTTGTAAATTGGAAAATTCGTAAATTAGGAAATTAGAAAATACGAAAATTAGAAAATCTGAAAAAAAGTAACTAACTATTAAATTAGGTATAGGTATTGTAATTTCCTTTCAGATTTGGCTTTTAGTGAACGTAACAAGACTTATCCGAAATAACGAATGCCACAGCTAAACAAATGGAAGGGAACAAATTATTAACAAATAATAATAATAAAACGTTGTTATTATTATTATTATTATTATTATTTATATTATTAATTCATTACGTTCCCTTCGTTTAGATACGGCATTCGATATTTCGGATAAATCGTAACTTGGGATAAATTTGTATTTGTTCCGTTCACTAACAGGCAAATTTGAAAGGAAATTACAATACCTATAATTGTAATTTCCTATAATTTAATAGTTAAGTTTTCATTAGGTAATTATTATTTCAGATTTCCGAATTTCCGAATTAACGAATTAATGAATGTACAAATTTACGAATGTACAAATTTACGAATGTACGAATGTACGAATGTATTAATGTACGAATTTACGAATGTACGAATTTACAAATTTTTTAATATTCGAATTAACGAATTTGACGAAATTTGTTTAAAAATGAATTCGGAACGAAACTAATTGCACATGTCTAGTCCAGATGGAGTTGTAGAAGAATGGGTGTCCAGATGGGATGAAAAAAGAGAGCAAGGACAAGCACTACACAGTCCGCTCTTCAGAAGTCCTAGCCTAGGAAGAGGATTAGCATGTGGACACAAGCTGATGGCACTTGCTTACACATTCCATTGCAGTGAACACTCTATGATTGGTTTGAAGGCTAGTCACATGACTTTGACAGGTGATTTGACCAGGGTTACCTCCACTCTGTTTTTTTTTTTTTTTTTCTTAGCCAAATATTCATTTGAATGGGACATTGCTTAATTCAGAGACCTGAAGCAATTGATGCATTCAATTAATTTGTAGAACACACCATTGTACGATGAACCTTGCTTATAATCACAATGCTTAGGCAACAAATAGTTAACAATTCCTTTCTATGAAATGGACCATGTGCATTGTATGCATGTATGCCAAGGAAGAAAGGTCAGGAGAATCAATCTTCCTTAGGGGTAGTTAGGCAAAATGTAAAAAAAGCTTTTCTGTATTACTTCAGGAGGCAATCACGTATTGATATAGGGTCATAGAAGGATGGTTTGTAGTCCTTGCCATTTTGCCTTTAGTAAACATGTCCTTCTGTCTTTGAATCTTTTATATGTGATTGATCTGATGCATAAATACATGTGGAGAATGCGGAATCCACAGATAGCTAAATCTGAGATTTGGAAGAAAAGTTAGGAGCGTGCTTCAGCTAGCAACCTCTTGGGATTCTAGTCTTGTAACAGGATAGGTAATCAGCCAAATGATCAAACAGAGAGTAAAATGTAACTTGAAGTTTAATAAACAGGTGCAGAATTAGAATTAATGATGCAAAGCAGAGTCAGAATCGCTAAGGGCATGAATACACCATAGTACTAAGGGAGGGGACCAGATATCTAATATACTTGTGGGTGTGTTGGCTGTACAAAAAA
>CM053032.1:216858486-216888788 GCA_028564925.1 Lithobates sylvaticus | reverse complement strand
AGTTTATGAGAATTGGGAGAGAATAAACCTGTACAATATACAACATTCATTTACAAATGTATTCATTATTATATACGCAAAAGCCTAAATCCAGACAACTGGCAAGTGTGTATTTTTAAAATTTTAAATCGGTAAAGGGTTTGAATTTACACCAGATTTTTATAATAATGGATATGTTACATGTTATATGTTTGGAATATGTTTCATCTTCCACCCGTTTTTAGGGTGAAACATGTAACATGTTCCAGCATCTGCAACTTCTCCCCCTGATCCCCCCTCTACCCTGTGACAACAGGCAGGGGATCTTCTCCCTGCACCTACAATTTGAAAACAGCCCTCTGTGCGAGGCTCCACCCACAGGTCACGTCATTCATTTACAGTTTCCTGTTTTATCAATGAACCACAAGGGCGCTCACCAGCATCCTCATAGTTCATTAATTTTCCTGTTCTGAAGTAAATGCCTGCCTGTATCAGAGGTACGGGCAGACAGCTATCCTGAGAGTCTGCAGCCTGCTGATCGCTAGTGCAATGCACTGCAGGCTCCTTAGAAAAAATAATAAATGCACATTTTTGTACCTTATGCATTTATTTATTTTTTCAAAAGCAGAACTTAGCCTTTAGCCTGGGTTCACACTATTGCGAACACAGACATTGCGATGCTGTGCGGATCACATGCGATGTCTGTCCAATGCAAATTCAGCCATACAGTTGTATGGCTGAACTCGCATTGGATTCACACAAAAAAGGTGCAGGGACTTTTTTTCCCGCACTGGAATCGGATCGCATGGGTGTTCACACCCATGCAATCCGATTCCTGTCCAAATTCACAGTTTGCACTGCGATCTGTGAACCAATCTGGGGGTGTCATTAACATTGTATTGACGCCCGCATCGGTTCACAGAGGGCAGTGTAAACTGCCTGCGGGAGAGATGCGGGAACCTGCACTGGAATCACTCTGGTTCCCGCATCGCTATAGTGTGAACCCAGGTTTAAAGTGTTGCTAAACCCACAACAGTAAAATCAGTCTGTATATGCAGCATAGTATGCTTGTTATACTCACTGTGGAACTTAAGGGGTTAATCCTCTGCATTGTATAAAAAAGCAGTTTTATCCTGTATGCACAGATCCTTCCCTCCCTGCACTGTCTATCTGGGGAAGGTCAGCTAACACAGGCAGGGTAGCTGACCTGCACATGATCAGTTGTGTCTTTTATGCTGGAGAGAACATTTACTTGTTCTCAGAGCTAGCCAGGTCACATGATAATGACATCACACATGTGGGCATGTATACAGGCTGCACAATACTTTGATTGATTTTGACAATTGTAAACTACATTTCCCAAACAGTCACACCCCTCAGTAATTTCCCCATCCAATTCACATTGTATATGTATGTCCCAAGTTGACAGTCACATATGCAATTATTTATCCTAGGGTGAGGATATTTTTTGGCTCACATTCGCATGGCACAATGCCTCACAGCAGTACCGCATGCTCTGCCTGCCTCAGCTCCCGTACCAGATGATGTTCCCGACTACCCCAGTGTCCAGTGCTGCGCCCGTGAGTATGGGCGTCCGGTCTTGATGCATTTCTTCTTTTTTCCTTTTCCCTCAACATACTAATTTGACAAATTTTTTGGCACACCATTTCTCGCCCCATAGATATCCATCATATATCAGCTCCTGATGAGTGGCAAGACAGCCACGAAACGCGTAGAGCTTTAGATGTTACAAATTACATCCAATTATGCAGTTTTACTATACTCTGTGATGATTTTACCTAACTAATTCTATTGATCTTGAATATGTGCAATATACTTGTATATGAATTCTATTCCTTTGATGTATGAACTATGGGTTTGATGTTTTTGATGTGCAATATTTTTTTATATATGATTTATGATGGATTATGGACTATATAGTGTGCATCCCTGCGCCCTATGCAATGTACCTAGTATACAGCTAATAAATCCATATTATTTGATTTCCATTGCTCTTTTTTTGCTTCCAAAACGCATGCTTCGCCAAAGTCCCAACTCTTTTCTATTTATGTATACAGGCTGCAGTGGAAATCTCCTCCTACCTGAACTATCAGCACTGGAGAAACTGTGCAGTTTATCATGTAACCGTGGTATACAGATCATCCAAAAATGTATCTAGTGGCAGTATTTTAATGTGAAAAGAGGATTTAAAAGCTGTGGGCACTGAGGGATGGCAAAGGATAGCACTGCCTGGTACACTTAGAATAGGTCATTGTGGGAATTTATATTGTTGTCTGCATCCCTGCAGGAATGAGGGAAAATGCTAAATTTTGAGTTATCCCCAGCACAAGAATAGAGGGGAAATCATCTAATGGGAAGTTGGGGACACTTGTTTTAATGACAACTTTCTAAGAGAGTATTACCCTTATTTTGGAAATGTTTCCTCTTACTTCCTGTTGTCTAAAGGACAGGAAGCAAAGGTAAATCACCCCAATCGGACACAAATGCCAAAAACAATAAAATTGCCAGAGGTTTTAACCATTTTATCTAAAAGAAAAAAAAATAATTTAGACATACTTTAACCTCTAGCAGACCACCTCATGCACATATACTGTGGCAGGACGGCCGCTCTGTGGCAGATAATGTACCTAGTACGTGATCTGACACTCCAGAGTCTAGGGCGCATGCGTGAGCTGCACCCCAGACCCCCAGAGCCAATCAGGGGGTTTGGTGGATCGAATCATTCGGGACAAAATGGCAGTTTGTCTATGTAAGTGTAGCAACCTGGTTCTAAACAGGGCTGCTAATAAATCTTGTTGTGCTAGGTGGTAATTAGCCTGGCTGATTGATAGTTTGATCCACTGATTTCTGTCCTAAGTCTGAGTTTAATTGGTAGTCTCTCTCTTCTGTCAATAGGTATCACTGTTGCCTTTGGCATTAGGATGATGGATTACAGTGAATTCAGGTGATGGGTAAATGAGTCATCTCAGCCAATCAGCAGGGGTTTATTTGGCCGCTGTGCATGCTGGGATAGGTTATTTATTCGAGAGGAGTCAGGTGATTGGGGTTCTTCCCGCCCAGGGCTGCGGCCTGGGTGGATGTGTGTCAAGAAACTCCTGATTGCTAGGCCTGAAGCCCGAGGACTATCCAGGAGTCATACTGGCTGCTAGGTCTACGTAAGGCCTATACAGTAGTTCAGGGTTTTGCAAAGGAGGAGAAGCCGAAGCCTGGGGCGGAACCGCATGTGTTAGAGGCTCAGCCCGAGGGAGCCTGATCATTGCCAGAGGTAAAAGAAAAGCAGTTGCCACAAAGGGATGACCACTCCTGTTACGAGAGGCAAGTTTGAAAGGGATGAAGTTCTGAAGGAGCAGACGCTTCACTAGCCGGGGATGGTGAAGTAAGTGGGAAAACCTCAGTGGAGACTCATCCGGGAATTCAGAAGGTAGCTGCGAGTAAAGCTTGAAAGAGTATGGCGGGGTAGCTGTAAGTAAAGCTTGAAGATAAGTACAGCGGTTAGCTGTGGGTGAAGCTTGAGGGATCCAGCAGGTAGCTGAGAGTCCAAGAAGTCTAGTGAGAGAGACGGCGAGCTGAGCTTAAGGATCTACAGTGGGATACTGTGAGTTAAGCTGTAGGATCTACAGAGGGATACTGTGAGCTAAACTGGAAGATCTACATTAGGATACTCTGAGAGAAGTTGTTGCCATAGGAGACAGCAGTTGCTACAAGATACAGATTTCTGCATTCAGTCTTGGACTAAAGCACCATTGGCCCAAGCTGTCCAATAAAAATGCTGCAGTGGAGGCACGCCTCTCACTGCAGTGTCATAGAAGGGGGCGTGTGTCTCAAAGACAAATAATCCCTTCCAGCCCAGCCCCCTTAACTACAAAGGAAAAACATGTGTTTATGGGTAAAAGATTTACCCACAATCCCATGTTTTTCTCATACAGTTAAGAGGGAGAGTGAGAATCTGCTACTGCTGAAAAGGTACAAGCTACATCATATATTTTTATGCTATATGTTAGAGGATAACAATTTATTATGTATCTATTTACTGTGAATATACTGGTTTGAAGTTATAACTTCAAACTTCAGTAATTTGTCCATTAAGCCACCAGCTTGAGTACAGTTTTTGAAAATATAGTAAATTGCCTTAAAAATAATATATCATAATTAGTTGTATATTACTTACTTATGGCAATTAACCCCTTGCAATTCGGACACTTCTCATAATTTTTTTTCTAGAAAATTACTCAGAACCCCCAAACATTATATATATTGTTTTACCAGATACCTTGGGGGAATAAAATGGTGGTCATTGCAACTTTTTATGTTGCAAGGTATTTGCGCAGCAATTTTTCAAACCCATTTTTTTTGGAAAGAGACTTTTTTATGAATAAAAAAAATAAAAAATACTAAAGTTAGCATGATTTTTTTGTATACTATGAAAGATGATGTTACGCCAAGTAAATAGATACCTAACATGTCATGCTTTAAAATTGGGTACACTTGTGGAATGGTGCCAAACTTCAGTACTTAAAAATCTCCTAGGCGACACTTTACATTTTTTTTTTACAGGTTACATGTTTAGAGTTACAGAGGAGGTCTAGTGCTAGAATTATTGCTCTCACTCTAACAATCGCAGCATATGTAACCTGTGTGTATCTGACTCTGATGCTAGCCAGTTCCTCACCAGCCACTGACCTCACTGCACGTCCCTGATTTATGCGTGTTTGACGTTTTTTTTTGCCAAAATATTCCTCTCTGAACGTGCAAGTGATGTTTTCTTCTCTAAAGGTTCCTACCTCTAAAATCTTTAAACACCTATGTGTGTATGGACATATAGGATAACAGGAAGGGGCAATTAGAGGCAGAAAAAGTCAAACACCTGTAAAACGGGCGATTTTGAGCTGCAGTGTGCACAGTGTCTTAGTATGTTAAGGCCACATGTTACAAACTGCAATTAGGATTGCGTTTGTGTCTTCAGAGAGGGGCATGTGAATAGGTAGAGGCAGGTTTATCGGACTGTGCATCTCCATGTGGTCATAGGGCTTTTGTATGATTTAGTATGATGTTCAAAAGTCCAGGGTGATGGGAGACTTTTTTTTTTCTACACCTGTAAGGCAAAAGGCATACTGAGCTATTATGCACTGCATACTAGCTCAATATGAAATACTTACCTTAGAACAAGAAGTCGGTATCTCACCTGGTCCACGCCTAGGTAGCTGACATGTTGCCTAGGCGTGTCTTCCAGGTATCGCGGCTCCATCACTATGAGTGGCTGGAGCCTCGATGTCGTCACTGCTTTCTGGCAGGGTCCATCGTCTGCCGGCCTTTCTGCCAGAATCCCCTGTGCGCATACGCCGCTGCAGTCAGCTGCTCATTGCAGGGGGATATTTTTTTTTACCTACAGGTAAGCCTTTAGATAGGCTTACCTGTAGGTAAAAGTTAAGATTTTGACTATACAAATGCTTTAAGCCCTGTACACACGGACTGATTGTCAGGAAACAACGGTCAGTTCGAAAAAAGCCGGCCGACATATGGCCCATGTGTACGTTGGTCTGTCCAACAGAAGCCGGCTGTACGGTCGGCTTCTGTCGGATGTTCATGCTGGAAAGCCAGCAACCGACTGACTCCTGATCAGCACTCCCAGCCAATGGCAAAGATTGCTGATCGTAGTGTTCTGTCAAAACACAACAGATCAGCGGGGGAGATCGCTGAACTAACCTTGCATGGTTAGTACAGCGGCTCCAACCAGAGCTGACAGTTTTTTCGTGAAGCCCGCGGGGGTTGTCCCAAAAAAACTGTTGTGTACCCAGCTTTAAACACATGTACTTGCAAGAGATGCTGTGACCCTGAATAGCATGGAGAGACCTTAATTATTATTGAAGAGTCATCAGATTTAAGAGGGCTTGAGTTCCATCCAATCACTTTCATGAGAAAGATATGATTTATCAGAAGTTCAGTGATAATGAATAGAGGGAACTAGTATAACATGCCAGAATGAAATCTGATGGACGGAGACCTGACTGAGGGGACCATCTGTGGGGGACACTTGGACAGACATATAGAGGGTGTCTGACTGAGAGTTCAGCTATTGTTAATCCCCTGGGTGTGGTAATATTGGATAAACTGTCTAGTTTAAGATTGCTTGAATGTCTTTGATTTTATTCTTCTATAGCAGCCTCTTTCAACCGGGGGGCCTTCAGGTTTCTTCAGGGGAACATTGAGAAAAGGCCTAAAAATTGCCAACAAATTGTATACAGACCAACAGGTGGTTAAATCTTGCCTTTTAGTTACACAAAGCCACAAGCTGTAATCGTGCACTAGTACAACCTTCCAGCCGCCAGTATCATAGCAACCAAAGACATCATTGGTTGATAAGGAGGACATCATGTGCCTGCACAACTTGTTTGCCCCTCACCTGTCCCTCTCTATCAGCACTGTGGTCACATTAGCTGAGTGAGGGAGTGAAACTGAGAGAGAAACACTGGAATATCAGAACCAGTGTGCAAAGGTGTATTTGCTTTGGAAGAATAAATCACCTCCAAAGTTGGGCATCCTACACGTTTAAAACTATTAGTTTAGGTTAGTTTTCATTGCTGACCTACCCCTATTAAATGGTGAGTTGGTGCTGATTAAAAGAAAAGTATGTTTTTACAGAATCACACTTACCTAGGTGGATGCAGCATCGATCCGATGCTGCATCTGTCCCCTGGCACCTCTGCACTGAGAACTAAGCGATCAAACACCGTTGATGGCTCCGTTCTCACAGCTCCCCGAGCAGAGAGCTGCTGCCTGTCAGTCAGCAGCTCTCTTCTCTGCCCCCCCCCCCCAGTACTCACTGGAGCACTGAGCTGTGGAGGGGCGGGGAGTGGCAGTTTCAGGCTCTCAGCGGCTCGCTGAGAGGCTGAGACTTGTATCAGTCCAGGCTCCTAGCAGATCCAGACTTTATTGGGATGACGCAGTGCCTGGACTGACATTGGTGATGTCAGCAGAGAGCGGATTTCAGTCTGCTCTCTGCTGAAAACGGGTAACAGGAGTGCAAAACTGTAATAAAATAAGCTGCGTTGTAATAATAATGAATATAAAATATATAGTGTATAGTGACATATATCATCTATCTTGCATCAGAATATGTGAGGGCTACAACCTTCCCAATATAAAAATAGTGATGCAATACCAAAAATTAGTAACAAATTCAACAGATAAATATGTGAATCACACAAAAAACACAAAGGACTAAAGTGCCATATGAGTGTCCATGTCACTCTGTAGTTGTTATGAAGGAAAGTGTTCCAAAACATGCACAATTTGAAGAAACAGTTCATATGGAAGTTCCTCAACCGACTGATCCACAGTGATGTATAACGAAAACACCCAAGAATATGTGACAGCAGAGGCATAGCTAGAACCTTCAGGGCCCTGGTGCAAGAAATCACAAAGGGGCCCTGACCTATGACCTGAGCCATTCCCTCTGAGCCCAAAGCCCTTCCAACTGATCCCATGACCCTTTACGGCCCACAGTGGATATCTTTCACATGTTTTGCAGTCCTTAAGTCTTGGGCTTCACCATGGTGGCGGATAGCCAGGGCCCAGTCACAAGTGCGACCTTTGCAACCTTAGTTCGGCCAGTGGTGTCAGTGTGGACTGGGAATGAAAGTAGGTGGAGCAAAATAGCGCCCCCTACATATGGGAATAGGTACAATAAATAAAAGGTGTCCAGTAAATTCAAAAATTATATTACTTTAAATGAATTGGTTACTTACCTGTCAGCTGATTTCAAGCTTCTAGAATATTCTTCAGTTAAATCTGGTGATCAAACCTATAAGAACAAACAGAAGGTTATAAAAGGAATTACACCAATGGATTTTGTCAGAACAACGGTTGCAGCAGAAGAAAAAGGCGCCCTCCCCCCCCCCCCCCCCATATTTGTCTTGGTCCTTTTCCCCCTCCTTTCTATTTGTTAAATATCCCCAATTTGTATTGGGGGATAGTGTTTGTAAAGTTTCGGTTGGTTCGAGCTTTCAAAGCTGGACCATTGGTTTTATAATCCATGTATGAGTATAAATGTAGTATCGTCAATGTAATTGGTTATATATATATCGTCATTATCAATAATAAAGGGTCGCGGCCATTCAACCACATATTAAAGTCTTAATTGTTTTTATTATATCCAAAGTTTAAGTTATAAAGAATTTGTCCTCTAGTCCCATGATGTCAGTCAGTAGGACAGTGGACGTGGCAGTAGGGCAGTGGACATGGTAGGGCAGTGGACGTGGTCAGTAGGGCAGTGGACATGGTCAGTAAGGCAGTGGACATGGTCAGTAGGGCAGTGGACGTGGTCAGTAGAGCAGTGGACATGGTCACTAGGGCACTGAACGTGGTCAGTAGACGGGGTCAGTAGGGCAGTGGACGTCCCTCAGAAAGAGGGGGATCGCGAGCGTGCGTGCCCACGCAGTGGCGCGATCCCGATGCGCTCGTGTCTCCCGGATACAGCATATCTCCGATCGGCAGGAGGGCTCTGTGATTGGCCCTCCTGATCACATGACGGCCAGGTCCAATCACAGTCTTCATGCGATGTAAACACAGAGCCGGTTGCTAGGCAATCTGCTCTTCTCTCACACAGAAGTTGTTGGTGAGGAGAGGAGAGCGGATTCCTGTAGGCTGGTGATCAGTGAGTATGAGCTGTTTTTTACAGCTTTTTACTCACTGATCACCAGTCTAGTGTCACCATACAATGTAAAACACGCATGTCCCCAAAACACATGTCCCCAAAACACATGTCCCCAAATAATAAAAACACCTCTCCCCCACATATGTCCCACTAAAATCACATGTCCCAATGATTATCTGCACACATATGTCCGTGATCACCTGCGCATGTCTGTACATGATCATTTGCGTACATATTTCCGTGATCACACAAACCAATTATTATACACTTAACGGAATATTTATATTTACCAAAAACATAGCAGAATACATTTTGGCTTAAATTTATGACAAAATTCGATTTTATTGGATTTCTTTTAAAATAGAAAGAAGAAAATATTGTTTTTTTTTTTTTCCGAATTTCTGTTCTTTTTTTGCTTATATCACAAAAAAAAAAAACTGTCGTGAATAAATACCACCAAAAGAAAGCTCTATTTGTGCGAACAAAATTATAAAAAATTCATTTGGGTACAGCGTATCATGCCGGCGCATTTGTCATTGAAAATGCGAGAGCGCTGAAAGCTGAAAATTGGTCTGGGAAGGAAGGGGGCAAAAGTGCCCGGTATTGATGTGGTTAATAATATAGATATTGTTTATTATTATCTACATTACTTGTTTAATTCCCCCCCCCCCCCCACCCCGCGTGCATTTTCTTACAATCAGACCAGAATACATAGAGAACATTTGAACTTGCTAAGAAGCTAAATCTAAAATCCATGTCAGGGGGGTGAAGTGTTTCTTTCCAGGTTATGACTATTGAAGCTACAAAGAAGGTTAGGAAACATGTAACCAATTAATGCATAGAATAAAATCTCCCATGAAGATAACAGAACAGCAACATAAAAATGAAAATATTTATGTGGTGCCCATATACATCAACCAAAGGATATTTTCCCTTATGTGCTTACCTACATAAATAATGTATGTGCCTTCAGCATGTTGAAATACTATCAAATGTATAAAGTGGAAATGTTAATGTGGGGTAGTGACCCAGTTTATCTTGTTAGATGGTTTGAGATAAAAAAAAAAAAATTGATAATGGCTAATCTTTGAAAAAGAATTTGTGATGGGAATTACGAGAGGACCTCCTAAAAAGCCATAATGCCAGGCTGTTAAAATGTATTTATTTTAAAAACCTTGGCTTGTTTCTGTGGGGGATTAAAATCCTTTGTATTGTCAGAGATGCATGGTGAGACCATACCCATCATAAAGACCCTATTTGCACTGTCAAGTATAAATATATTCAACAACATAGCCTGAGAAGTCTATCATTTTCTCCAGTAAACAAGAATATAAAACATATGCATGAGATAATTCTAATGATTATACTAAAATAGCAAGATATCATATAGCATATGTTGTAGAGACAATATGCTATAAACACTGACAGCAATGTTTTGTTTATGGAGAGAAACAGATCTAACAGGTTTATTGCCAGCATTGTCTCTGGGATGTAAGGAAGTCTAATGCAAGAGAAGAACAAGCTTCTGATTGATTAATTTTTTTTTTTTTTTTTTTTGTAATGTATACATAGTTGTGCTGCTTGTGCATTACAATTCTAGAAGAGGGCCGTTTTTAAGGCAAGGGCAAAAGGGGCAGATGCCCTGGGCCTTGTCATTGTTGTGTGGGCCCAAAGCAGCTGCCTCATACTTGCCAACTATCCTGGTTTAAATTCCCTCGTCCCTTGAGGTTGTAGTCCTGTGATGTGTCCTAATAGCTTAGTGTGAAGTGCTGCTGCTAATGCTGCCCAGCTCTGCCCTATTGTTATGTACAAATGACTCACCTGCAGACCCTGTGTTTACATGTAAATTGGTAAAACAAGGAAAGGGGGGCGCCTCTGAGTATGTATCAAAATTCAATTTACTACAGCAACATTATCCACTCACATGGGGGTACACAATGTCATGTTCAGGTCCTGCATGCTGGGCTGGGAAGTTTGTGGAACTGTAGGTCTCAGCAGGTCCAGGTCACAGCTACTCCACTTATGCTTGCCTCTCATCAGGGGATGTTGGTATGGAAGAGCGTGGTGCTGTTTTTTTCTTCCAAGAGGTCCAGGTGCAGGTTGTAAAAGTCCAGTCTGTAAATGGGGGCACTAGGCCCGTTTTTCAGAGCAGGGGTTCCGGTGGTGGGGCTGAAGGGGGTGAAGAAGCGCCACTGCCGGGAAAGCATTGTAATGTGTCCAAAAAGCCGTCGGTCTCACCTCTGAGATGTAGAGAGATATGGCCGTGTACAGGGGGAGGCGAAAGTGAGGCTCGGGGAGCAAACAAACAGCGTGTTCGCCCGGCAGTGACGTCACAGATATGCGACGCGTTTCGGGATTGGCTGGCCGCTGTTGGGGGAGTGGCCGCAATCCTTTATCAAGCATCTTGCTTGATGCTTGATAAAGGAATGCGGCCACTCCCCAAACAATCTTGTTTGTTTGGCGACCGCTCTGCCATACCAACATCCCCTGATGAGAGGCAAGCCTAAATTAAGTAGCTGGGACCTGGACCTGCTGAGACCTACAGTTCCACAATCTTCCCAGCCCAGCATGCAGGACCTGAACGTGACATTGTGTACCCCCATGTGAGTGGGTAATGTTGCTGTAATAAATTGAATTTTGATACATACTCAGAGGCGCCCCCCTTGCCTTGTTTTTCTTTCTAGCTTATTGGAACCCGCTCTCTGGTTCTCCTGGGAGGCTGTCCTGACTGATCCCAAGACACTCTAAACCTTTGGAACCCGCTCTCTGGTTCTACTGTGGTGTGAAAAAGTGTTTGCCCCCTTCCTCATTTCCTGATCCTTTGCATGTTTGTCACACTTAAGTGTTTCGGAACATCAAACCAATTTAAACAATAGTCAAGGACAACACAAGTAAACACAAAATGCAATTTGTAAATGAAGGTGTTTATTATTACAGGTGAAAAAAAATCCAAACCATCATGGCCCTGTGTTATCACCCCTGGACTATTTGGTATTATTGTATGAGATATATTATTGCCACACCTGTTCACAATCAAGCCATCACTTAAATAGGAGCTGCTTGACACAGTAAGGTCCACCAGAAGATCCTTAAAAGCTACACATCATGCCGAGACCCAAAGAAATTCAGGAACAATTTAGAAAGAAAGTAATTGAGATCTATCAGTCTGGAAAGGGTTATAAAGCATTTCCAAAGCTTTGGGAATCCAGCGAACCACAGTGAGAGCCATTATCCACAAATGGCGAAGACATGGAACAGTGGTGAACCTTCCCAGGAGTGGCCGGCCGCCCAAAATTACCCCAAGAGCGCAGCGACGACTCATCCAAGAGGTCACAAAAGACCCCACAACAACGTCCAAGGAACTGCAGGCCAGTGAGGCCAGTGAGGCCTCAGTTAAGGTCAGCGTTCATGCCTCCACCATCAGGAAAAGACTGGGCAAAAATGGCCTGCATGGCAGAGTTCCAAGGAGAAAACCACTGCTGAGCAAAAAGAACATCAAAGCTCGTCTCAATTTCTCCACAACACATCTTGATGATCCCCAAGACTTTTGGGACAACATTCTGTGGACCGATGAGACAAAAGTGGAACTCTTTGGAAGGTGTGTGTCCAAGTATATCTGGCGTAGAAGGAACACTGCATTTCAGAAAAAGAACATTATACCAACAGTAAAATATGGTGGTGGTAGTGTGATGGTCTGGGGCTGTTTTGCTGCTTCAGGACCTGGAAGACTTGCCGTGATAAAAGGAACTATGAATTCTGCTGTCTACCAAGAGATCCTGAAGGAGAATGTCCGACCATCTGTTCGTGTACTCAAGCTGAAACGAACTTGGGTTCTGCAGCAGGACAATGATCCTAAACACACCAGCAAGTCCACCACCGAATGGCTGAAGAAAAACAAAATGAAGACTTTGGAGTGGCCTAGCCAAAGTCCTGACCTGAATCCTATTGAGATGTTGTGGTATGACCTTAAAAAGGTCGTTCATGCTCGAAAACCCTCTAATGTAACTGAATTAGGACAATTCTGCAAAGATGAGTGGGCCAAATTCCTCCAGGACGCTGTAAAAGCCTCATTGCACGTTATCGCAAACGCTTGGTTGCAGTTGTTGCTGCTAAGGGTGGCCCAACCAGTTATTAGGTTTAGGGGGCAATCACTTTTTCACACAGGGCCATGATGGTTTGGATTTTTTTTCACCTTTAATAATAAACACCTTCATTTACAAATTGCATTTTGTGTTTACTTGTGTTGTCCTTGACTATTGTTTAAATTGGTTTGATTTTCCGAAACACTTAAGTGTGACAAACATGCAAAGGAACAGGAAATGAGGAAGGGGGCAAACACTTTTTCACACCACTGTAAATTGGTGGCATTCATATGTAAATAGTGGCGGCCATCAGCATTGATATGTATATCATGCCCCCCTGAGGTCATATCCACAGTAATCTCTAGCAACCAATTAACAAGCAGAAATCATGTGCTGTACCTCTAGCAACCAGTCAGTGAGCGGTAATGTGTGCTGTACCTTTGGCAACCAGTCAGTGAGCGATAATGATACACTGTAACCTCTGGCAAACCAATCATAATAGCTGCCTGATGTGATTCAGTAAACTGATTTTGAGTCTAGCTGCTATTTGGCCCCCAAGAAAAGTTTTGCCCAGGGTACAATCAATATTAAAGATGGCCCTGAGCACAGTGGCTTAGTGGTTAGCGCTTCTACATTGCAGCACTAGGGCCCTTGGTTCGAATCTTGGCCAGAACATTATGGAGTTTGCTTGTTTTCCCAATGCTTGCATGGATTTCCCCCAACTCTCCAAAGACATGCTGGTTGGTTAACCACTTACCATCTGCCCAGGTGGTGACTTTGTAAGGCCAGGGGGCTGTTTAATAAGGGTGAGCTCCAGCGTGTTTGCATACAGCACGTGCAGAGCCTGCCAGGATGTCGGCACTGCGCTAATCACAGGCAGTGAGACATTTCCCGATCTCTGCAGCCGTGCATCAGATCAATGTCTATTCAATTAAAGGGGGGCGTACAGGTACTCCCATTTGCCCAACGCTGCCATTGTGCCGACGTATATTGGCGTGCAGCGGTCGGCAAGTGGTTAAAAACAGCCTCCCCTTTGCAGCACACACACTAGAGGGACATCCTCTGGAATTGCTTTGGTCAACAGATGTGGCAGATCACTTTCTGAACAATCACAAATATAAAAAAGGCTGCATTTGGCATCCTACACATTCTCACACACCAGACCGGTGCAGCCAGCCACAGTACGTTCGACTAGTCCACAGTGTCAAAAGACTAGTGCAGCCAGCCACAGTGTCTCTGATCACCACCAGACCAGTGCAGCCAGCCACAGTGTCTCTGATCACCACTACACCAGTGTAGCCAGCCACAGTGTCTCTGATCACCACCAGACCAGTGCAGCCAGCCACAGTGTCTCTGATTACCACCAGACCAGTGCAGCCAGCCACAGGGTCTCTGATCACCACCAGACCAGTGTAGCCAGCCACAGTGTCTCTGATCACCACCACACCAGTGTAGCCAGCCACAGTGTCTCAGATCACCACCAGACCAGTGCAGCCAGCCATAGTTTCTCTGATCACCACCACACCAGTGTAGCCAGCCACAGGGTCTCTGATCACCACCAGACCAACCAGTGCAGCCAGCCACAGGGTCTCTGATTACCACCAGTCCAGTGTAGCCAGCCACAGTGTCCTGGATTGCTGCCACACCAGTACAGTGATATCAGACCAGCAGCCAGCCACAGTGGGGTTAATTTACTAAAACCGGAGATGGCAAAATCTTGTGAAGCTCTGCATGGAAACCAATCAGCTTTCAGGTTTTTTGAACAAAAGCTTAATTGAACACGCTGTGGTTAGGAGCTAGAGCTGCACAGCTGTACCAGATTTTGGACTATCCAGTTTTAGTAAATCAACCCCAGTGTCCCTTGTTGCCCACAGAACAGTGCCGCCATCCAAAATCTCCCTGATCACCTCCACACCAGCACAGTGTCACCAGTCCAGGACAGTCAGCTACAGTGTTGCTAATTGCCACCACACTAATACAGTATCACCTGACCAGTGCAGCCAGCTACAGTGTCCTTGATCTTTAGCCAGACCAGTCACGACCAGTCACGGTGTCACCGGACCAGTGTAAGCCAGCAACAGTGTTCCTGATCGCAGCCACACCAGTACCATGTCACCAGACTAAAGCAAGCCAGCAGCAGTGTTGCCTCTGCCTGCCGCCTGAACTGACCCTGGCCTTTTTACTGTCTACATTTCTGCCCGCCGCCTGAACTAATGCTTTGCCTGCATACCGATCATGTCTCTGCCTGCCACTGGAACTGATCTTGGCCTGTTTATCACCCATGTTTCTGCCTACGGCCTTGGAGTCACTCTGCACATGCTCAGTTTGGTGTGTATTGCTAGAGAGTTTTTTTTTTTTTTTTTTGGGAGGGTGCATGTGATCGCCACAAGGCCAACCAGCACTGTCCAGACAGAGGGTCATGGGTTCTGCAGCCTCATAGGACGATCAGAGGAGAATGAAAACTCCTCCTACAAGCTTTAACCAGACACCGATAAAAGTCACAAGACTGCTACATACTGCTGATGAGAAAAGGTATTTAGCAGTTTATATTTACTATACTAAAATTATTGCAAATTAAAATTACTGGGAAGCTCAGTGTGCTGCTGCTCCCCCCCCCCCCCCAGTTCTTATGCAGCTGAGAACAGGGGGAATGAAATCACTTATAAATATGTTTTTTTTTTTATATCCATACAGAAATATTTTGCCTTTCATTTCTATTTTAAACTGAATGGGTTGTTTCAAGGTGATTGTTTACAATCTATTAATTCAAAAAGCTCAGAAGTAAAAAACAAAAAATAGCTGCCAACACTTAACATTTTTGATACAAAAACTCTTACAAACAATACAAGAAGTGTAGCACTCAAAAATAAATGTATGAGCAATTTAAATGAAAACAATTGCTATTAAATCAAGTGAAAAAACATTGTGAAGAAGATAAGTCCGGAAGATAAGAGGAGAAAAACACTCCACAGAAGTGAAAAACAATTTTTTTTCACTTGATTTAATAGCAATTGTTTTCATACCTGCAAAAAGATGTGCATTTATTATTATTTTTTAACTACTTCCCACCCGGCCACTGTACATGTACATTCTGGAACGTCCTTCAGAAGTAGCAGGATCGCGCGCGTGCCCGCGCAGCGGCGCGATCCCAATGCGCTTGTGTCACCCGGACACGGCGCATCTCGGATCGGCAGGAGGGCTCTGTGATTGGCCCTCCTGATCACATGACAGCCGCGTCAAATCACAGCTATCATGTGATGTAAGCAAACAGCCGGTTGCTAGGCAATCGGCTCTCCTCTCCTCATACGGAAGTCGTCAGTGAGGAGAGGAGAGTGGATCGCTGCAGCCGGCAGTGAGTATTAGCTGTTTTTTACAGCTTTTTACTCACTGATCACCAGTGTAGTGTCCCCACAGTGTAAACACACATGTCCCCAAAACACACATGTCCCCAAATAATAAAAACACATGTCCCCAAATAAAAACACATGTCCCCAAATAATAAAAACACATGTCCCTCACATATGTCCCAGTAAAATAACATGTGCCATTGATTATCTGCACACATATGTCCGTGATCACCTGCACACATCTGTACATGATCATTTGTGTACATATGTCCGTGATCACTCGAACCAATTATTATACACTTAACGGAATTTTTTTTACAAAAAACATGTAGCAGAATACATTTTGGCTTAAATTTATGAAAAAAATTTGATTTTATTGGATTTCTTTTAAAAAAGAAAGGAGAAAATATTGTTTTTTTTCAAAATTTCCGCTATGTTTTCGCTTATATCGCAAAAAAATAAAAAAATGGAGTCGCGAATAAATACCACCAAACTAAAGCTCTATTTGTGTGAACAAAATGATAAAAAATTCATTTGGTTACAGCATTGCATGACCGTGCAATTGTCACTGAAAGTGCGAGAGCGCTGAAAGCTGAAAATTGGTCTGGGAAGGAAGGGGGCAAAAGTGCCCTGTATTGTAGTGGTTAAAGGTGAACTTATCCTTTAAGCTCTATATGTGCAGTCTTTTTTTCAGTCTTTTTCCTTTTCCTATATAGTAATAAATACCACCAAAAGAGAGCTCTGTCTTGAAAAAGAATATAAAATCAGGTTGGGTACTTAGTTGCATGGCTGTGTAATTGTCAGTCAAAGTATCTTATTGCTGAAAACTGAAAAAATGCCTGGTCAGGAAGGTGGGTTAACATGCCAGTCTTCAAGTGGTTAAATGGTCTAACTGAATACACCCAAGATGGCCGTCTCAGCTTCTAAGCACTTTGAGTTCTGAGTTAAAGGCACTTTAAAAATGCAGATTTAAAAAAAAAAAAAGAGCAGAAAATGAAAACAAGCATTTTCTGGTTGTGCTTAGAAAAATCACATATATTAGAATAGCTGCCTTAATAATTTACAGGATTAACGGTTTAGAAGTGAATTTTAGATGCACAGTTCCTTATTTAATACATTATTAACTAAATTTTTTAACGTAAGGACTTAAATTGGACTTAGTATTACCATCTTGCAGTGGTTTTACAGCAGAGCTCATACTAGGAGAGGGAGAAACAGCACAAGGATCCAATCACCGGTGCTGCAGTGCTCATGTGCTGACAAGGAGCACACTAATGCCACGTACATGGATGGAAACAGTCCAATGGGAGCCTTTCATCGGATTTTCCGACCGTGTGTATGCCCATCGGTCTTTTTCTGTCTGCATTTCCGACGGACTTTGGATTGAGAACCTGTACTTAATTTTTCTGAGGGAATACCTTTCTATCGGATTTTTCGATCGTGTGTATGCAATTCCGACACGCAAAATTCCGACGCATGCTCGGAAACAATTCGATGCATGCTCGGAAGCATTAAACTTCCCTTTTATAGTGCCGTCGAACGTGTTGTATGCTGTGGTGTTATTGACCATCGGAATTTGGTGTGACCGTGTGTAGGCAATACAGTTTGAGCAAAATTCCGGCGGAATTCCGACGGGAAAACCATCAGAGCTTTTTCCGACGAGAATTCCGACCGTGTGTACGTGGCATTATGGATTCAACTCTAGGTGATTCTGTTCATCTATTATTTTGCTGCTTCTCCTTTCACTGCACAGTCACTGTAGCAGAGAAAAATAAGGTCTGATGTACTTCCATATAAAATAATAAAATTCTCAGCTCATTTAGCAGTAGACATGTGCAATTTGTTTTTTTTTTTTTTCGTTTTTTTTTTTTTTTTTTTTTTGTTTTTTTTCGTTATTTTCGTTCGTTCGTTTTCGTACGAATGAACGAATCATTCGAATCGTACAAATCCGAATAACGAATCGTAACGAATCGTAACGAATCGTTCGAATCGTACGAATCCGATTCGTACATTCGTAACTTATTTTTTTTTGTTGAATTGGTAATTTTCCGTGTCCCTTACAATGGTGCTGCTAAACGTGCTTCGAATGGATTGAACAAAAAAATTCGTACATTCGTAACTTTTTTTTTTGATTCGTAACTTTTTTTTTCGATTCGTAACTTTTTTTTTTTTTTTTCTTTTTGTTTCTTTAATTTTTTTTTTTTTTTTTCGATTTGTAATTTTCCGTGTCTCTATTGAACCAAAAAATTCGTACATTCGTAACTTTTTTTTGATTCGTAACTTTTTTTTTTTCGATTTGTAACTTTTTTTTCAATTCGTAACTTTTTTTTTTTGATTTTTTTGATTTGTAATTTTCCGTGTCTCTATTGAACAAAGAAATTTGTACATTCGTAACTTTTTTTTTCGATTCGTAACTTTTTTTTTTTTCGATTCGTAACTTTTTTTTTCGATTCGTAAATTATTAAAATGTAATAATAGCATACACATTACATCAAATTATGAATTATGCTCCGATTACGAATATACGAATGTTACGAATGTTACGAATGTTACGAATGTACGAATAAATACAAATGCGTCCGAAAATTAAACTAACGAAAAAACGAATAAACGAAAAAATAACTCTTACGAATGTACGAATCGTTACGAATACGAACACCGACTACTTACGAATGTACGAATCATTACGAATCGATGGAAACGAAAAAAACTAAACTAAAAAAAACAATTTTTTTTCGGAAACGAAAAAAACGAAACGAAAATAAACACATTTTTTTGTTGTGCACATGTCTATTTAGCAGCTAGTCTGCAACAAGTTGAACCTGTCTAACAGTTCACATTAAAAACAAGGGGTTTAGTCGCAGACATTTGCAAACATATATGTGTAAGCCACAGAAGCCACATCAAGGCACCCCAGATTTACTGCGGTGCTAACTCTATAATTTTGAGAGTCTCCCAAATTGGAGCATATATATAGCAGTTGGATAGATTAAGGCCAGGTTTTCCTGAAGGGAGCCCATGCCTCCTTCAGGCTGCTTTCACACTGGAGCCGGCGGGTTTTGGCGATAAAGCGGCGCTATTTTTAGCGGCGATTAACTGACATTTTTGCAGAGGTTTTCGGCCGATAGCAGGGCGCTTTTAACCGACACTAGCGGCTGAAAAAGGGTTAAAACGAGCCTCAAAGAGCCGCTGCAGCACTCGGGAAAGCACTCAGGATTTCACACTGAGACTGCAGGGGAGCTGTTTTTCAGGCACTATTCTTAGCCCAAAAGTGCCTGAAAAATGCCTCAGTGTGAAAGAAGTCTTATGCCGCGTACACACGGTCGGAAATTCTCGTCGGAAAAAGCTCTGATGGTTTTCCCGTCGGAATTCCGACGGAATTTCGCTCAAACTGTCTTGCCTACACACGGTCACACCAAATTCCGACGGTCTGTAACACATCGGCATAAAACGCGTTCGACAGCACTATAGAAGGGACGTTTAATGCTTCCGAGCATGCGTCGAATTGTTTCCGAGCATGTGTCGGAATTTTGCGTGTCGGAATTGCATACACACGATCGGAGAATCCGATAGAAAGGTTTTCCGTCGGAAAAATTTAGAAAAGGTTCTCAATCCAAAGTCCGTCGGAAATTCCGACAGAAAAAGACCGATGGGCATACACTTGGTCGGAAAATCAGTTGAAAAGATCCCATCGGACTGTTTCCATCGGACATTCCGACCGTGTGTACGCCGCATTAGGCTCGGTTCACACTGCCGCAACTTAGGATACTACTTGTGAGACCCCCAATACGCATGACATGAGAAATCCCATGTTAGTCAATGAGAGCAGTCTTAATAAGCACTACTGAAGTCACTCCGACTTTAGAAAAGGTTCCTGTACAAGGCGACTTCTATCCGACATGTGCCCATAGACTTTAACCACTTCAGCCCCGGACCATTTGGCTGGCCAAAGACTAGAGCACTTTTTGCGATTCGGCACTGCGCCGATTTAACTGACAATTGCGCAGTCGTGCGACATGGCTCCCAAACAAAATTGACGTCCTTTTTTTTCCCCCACAAATAGAGCTTTCTTTTGGTGGTATTTGATCACCTCTGCGGTTTTTATTTTTTGCACTATAAACAAAAAAAGAACTACAATTTTGAAAAAAAACACATTATTTTTTTACTTTTTGCTATAATAAATATCCCCAAAAAATATATAAAAAAATATATTTTTTTCCTCAGTTTAGGCTGATACGTATTCTTCTACATATTTTTGGTAAAAAAAAAAATCGCAATAAGCGGTTTGCGCAAAAGTTATAGCGTCTACAAAATCGGGGATAGTTTTATGGCATTTTTATTAAAAAACATTTTTTTTAATAGTAATGGCGGCGATCAGCGATTTTTGTCGTGACTGCGACATTATGGCGGACACGTCGGACAATTTTTACACATTTTTGGGACCATTGGCATTAATACAGTGATCAGTGCGATTAAAAATGCATTGATTACTGTAAAAATGTCACTGGCAGTGAAGGGGTTAACACTAGGGGGCAGTGAAGGGGTTAATGTGTGTCCTAGTTTGTGTTCTAACTGAAGGGGGGTGGGACTGTGCAGGGAAACGAACACATCGCTGTTCATACTATGTATGAACAGACGATCTGTCTGTTTTTCCCTCAGAGAACCGAAAACTGTGTGTTTACACACACAGTTCCGGGTTCTCCGTGTGCCCGAGTGATCGCATCGGCTCGGAGAGCCCCCTAGTGGCCACAGTGCGAAGCGACGTTACATAACGTTGTTTCGCCCAGCAGTGCCATTCTGCCGCAGTTGTACTGCGGCAGAATGGCACTGCTGGGCGAAACAACGTTGGTGGTCGGCATGTGGTTAATGGAAGTCGCCTCCAAGTCAGATCCTCATCTATATTGCTGTGATTTGGATCCAACATTACAGGAAGATTACCCAGGCATTCCCGAAAGTCGCTTCTAAAGTTGCCTCAAGTTGCATCAAAAAAGTACTCAAGTTGCCAGCAAATCGCACCTTAAGTCACGCGACATTTAGGTCCCAGTCGTGTGAACCGAGCCTAAAGGTATAGGGAAGCACAAGACGCCCAGCAAGGGTTCAATCACCTGTGCTGCAGTGCTCATGTGCTGACAAGGAGCATGCTAATAGATGAGCAGAATGACCAAGAGTTTAATCGATCATCCCGATGCTTCTTTCACTGTACAGTCCCTGCAGGAGAGAAAAAAAATCAGGCCTGATGTACTTCCATATAAGGCTGTGCTGTGTAGCAGAGCTGTTTAAATTTAAGTTCTGGATAGACATAAATTCAAATCCTTATGCCGCGTACACACAATAGGAATTCTCGTTGGAAAAAGCTCTGATGGTTTTCCCGACGGAATTCCGCTCAAACTGTCTTGCCTACACACGGTCACACCAAATTCCGACCGTCAAGAACGCAGTGATGTACAACACTACAACGAGCCGAGTTCAATGCTGTGTCGAATTGTTTCCGAGCATGCGTAGGAATTTTGCGCGTCAGAATTGCTACAGACGATCGGAATTTCCGATAGAAACCTTTTCCGTCAGAAAAATTTTAGAACATGCTCTCAATTTTTTGCTGTCGGAAAATGCGGCCAGCAAAATTTCCGATGGAGCCTACACACGGTCACATTTTCCGATGAAAAGCTCTCATCAGTCTTTTTCTGTCCGGAATTCCGATCGTGTGTAGACATGTGCACAACAAAAAAATTTGTTTATTTTTTTCGTTTTTTCGTTTCCGAAAAAAATCGTTTTTTTTTTCGTTTCGTTTTTTTTCGTTTCCGTTGATTCGTAACGATTTGTAAGTCGTCGGTGTTCGGATTCGTAACAATTCGTACATTCGTAAGTCGTCGGTGTTTGGATTCGTAACGATTCGTACATTCGTAAGTCGTCGGTGTTCGGATTCGTAACGATTCGTACATTCGTAAGAGTTATTTTTTCGTTGATTAGTTTTTTCGTTAGTTTAATTTTCGGACGCATTCGTATTTATTCGTACATTCGTAACATTCGTAGATTCGTAATCGGAGCATAATTCATAATTTTATGTAATGTGTATGCTATTATTACATTTTAATAATTTTAAAAATTTACGAATCGAAAAAAAAAAATTACGAATCGAAGAAAAAAAAGTTACGAATGTACGAATTTTTTTTTGTTCAATAGAGACACGGAAAATTACGAATCGAAAAAAAAAATTACAAATCGAAAAAAAAAAAAGTTACGAATCAAAAAAAAAAAGTTACGAATTGAAAAAAAAGTTACGAATGTACGAATTTTTTTGTTCAATCCATTCGAAGCACGTTTAGCAGCACCATTATAAGGGACACGGAAAATTACCAATTCAACAAAAAAAAAAAAGTTACGAATGTACGAATTTTTTCGTTCGTTTTTCGGATTTTCTTCATTAGTACATTCGTTGTTTCTAATTGTTTTTTTTACGGATTTTCTCTGTTTTTCGGATTCGTTCTATTCGAATGATTCGTTAATCGGATTTGTACGATTCGAACGATTCGTTATTCGGATTCGTACGATTCGAACGATTCGTTCATTCGTACAAAAACGAACGAACTAAAAAAAACAAAAAACGAAAAAAAACGAAACGATTTGCACATGTCTAATCGTGTGTATGCGGCATTAGGCAGGTAAAACAGTGTGTAGAACTGATAGAACTGTGTAATTTGTTGTTTGCCCGAAGTTCAGCTTTAAACACTTTGTGAGGTTTATAATAGATTTATTAACCACTTCCCACCCGGCCAATGTAGATATACGGCCGGGTGGGAGCCGTCTACTTCTGATAGGACGTTCAGGAACGTCCTTCAGAAGTAGAGGGATCGCGCGCGCGCGTGCCCGCGCAGCGGCGCGATCCCGATGCGGCCGTGTCACCCGGACACGGCGCATCTCGAATCGGCAGGAGGGCACGGTGATTGGCCCTCCTGATCACATGACGGCCGTGACGAATCACGGCTGTCATGTGATGTAAACAAACAGCCGGTTGCTAGGCAATCGGCCCTCCTCTCCTCACACGGAAGTCGTCGGTGAGGAGAGGAGAGCGGATCGCTGCAGCCGGCTGGTGATCAGTGAGTATGAGATGTTTTTTTACTCACTGATCACCAGTCTAGGGTCCCCCACAGTAAAACACACATGTCCCCACAGTAAGACACACATGTCCCCACAGTAAAACACACATGTCCCCAAAACACACATGTCCCCAAAACACACATGTCCCCAAAACACACATGTCCCTAAATAATAAAAACACATGTCCCTCACATATGTCCCACTAAAATCACATGTGCCAATGATTATCTGCACACATATGTCCGTGATCACCTGCACACCCCTTTTACATGATCATTTGCGTACATATGTCCGTGATCACGCGAACCAATTATTATACACTTAACGGAATTTTTTTTACAAAAAACATGTAGCAGAATACATTTTGGCTTAAATTTATGACAAAATTTGATTTTATTGGATTTCTTTTAAAAAAGAAAGGAGAAAATATTTGTTTTTTTTTTCAAAATTTCCGCTATGTTTTCGCTTATATCGCAAAAAAAATAAAAAACGGAGTCGCGAATAAATACCACCAAACTAAAGCTCTATTTGTGCGAACAAAATGATAAAAAATTCATTTGGTTACAGCATTGCATGACCGCGCAATTGTCACTGAAAGTGCGAGAGCGCTGAAAGCTGAAAATTGGTCTGGGCAGGAAGGGTGTTTAAGTGCACAGTAGGCAAGTGGTTAAGTGAAATCTTTATCTCAAAGAGGGGCAGTCCTGTGGGACGAGGGACACCTGGGAGCTGCGGTCTGCCATAACAAATATGTATTTATAAAGGACTACAGAGTTCTTTTAAAACTGGAACCAGAATGCCTGGCCCCATCATTTACTTGTACTTGGAGGTCACAGGGAAGTGGCAGGGCTCATGAAATATAATTAATCTGCAGGCGGTTTTCTAGAACTGTTCTTTTTCTCTGCATGCTGGCGTTGTCACTGCTACATAGCTGTGCTTCAGCGAATTTTGCTAATGGTGATGTTCAATTCCCAAAAACTACTGTGGTTAGTAAATTACCCTAATGCTGCCTTTATGCCATCCTTTTTAAATTTTAGGTGTTTCATCCTTACTGTGCATTCAGAGCGGAGCGCTGCATTTGTTGATCTATTTCTGAGAGCTACAAAATGTTCCTTCCTGCAGAAACAACTTGTAATTTTGATACAGCTTTCTCATAAATTTTCCTCTAGCTGTTACCAAATCGCTTGTGAAAGGAGCAGCGTTTCATCCCGCCCTTACAATTTGTGACATTTACAGTGGATGGCAAAACACCATTGAGGTTCATACTCGTACAGACCGCAACGGGAACTAGTTCTCTTAATTTGTTGACATTTAGAGTCTCCAAGGTATATAATAAATGCATCAGTTATTCTATACAGAGTTGATCTTAAATTCTCCAGATAGCTGTGCATCTATTACATTTCTCAGCCGCTGTGCAGTAAAGTGCAGTAAACCATAGCAGATATACAGAATTTCTACTTTTGCAAGTTGTTTGTTTTCAGGTGGGCGATAGATCATTTGTGATTGGTTAGGAGCTAGGAAATTTTTAGTGTTTTGTTCTTAAAACTGTATGGGTTTGAATTACCTGGCAAATGCACGCAGATATAATAAAGAAGTCGAAAATCTTCATTCAAAAACTGTGTAATTCGCAGTATTAATTTCGCAGATGAAAACATTTTCAATGTTAAGGAGCGAAAATGAAACAAAAATGTGAGGGACATTTACCCACTGTACAGGACGCAGTGGCTGGGTCCTGGAAGGACGCTATGTTTCCCCTCTGTTTGGTCTGTGATCCCTTTAAGGGAACAAAAAGGGTTAACTCACCTGTCAGAGGAGGTGGGTTTAAAAACAAGACAGGAAGTTGCAGATGGGTGGAGGAGTGCAGAGGAGATAGTGGTTTGTGTTTGGCTTGATTTGCAGCAACCAAAGTCAACAGCAGCGTTCGGCCTGGAGGCCTCCTAGCAGATGAAGTCACCTGCGACAGCACCCCAGGACTGTGTTTGATTGCGATAGCAATTCGGGACTTTGATAGTCGGTGAGACTGAAACCTTTTTCTTTTGTTTTGCTGCTGTGAAGCTGTTTAAGTTTAATAAAACCTCCTTTTGAACTAAAAGCCTGTGTCCTGCGGTCTAGCTGGTCCCCCGAACTTTACAAGTGGTGGAGAATGCGGGCAGGACAGAGTAACAGGCGTGTTTTTTTTTTTTTTTTTGCTGGCTTTTGCATTTGAATTTAAAACTGACATTTAAAGGGACAGTACAGTGAATTTATGTCCTGGGTTAAAGCTGCCCAAACCCTGAAAGCTGAAGCAATGGAGGAACTAATTAAACAACTGTCCCTGGCTAATATACAAGCGCAGACCCGCCATGAGGAAGCTAATCAGCGCTTAGCAACTCAGCTGGAGGTACAGCAAGAAAATACTCGCCTGTTGGTGGCTCAGTTGGCAGTACAGCAAGCAACCCAGCAAGGGGTTATGCAGGCTCAGGTGACTGCCTTAAAAGAAGTAGTACAGCAGTTGTCTCAGGGTCGTGAGCAAGCGGCTGTTGCCCCTGGCAACCAGGTGACCGTGAGGGCAAGCCATTTTTTGCAGAAATTGTCCCTGAGTGATGATGTAGAGGCATTTCTTGCTACATTTGAGAGGACGGCAGAGAGAGAAGGGTGGCCCCAGGACCAGTGGGCCGGCCTAATTGCCCCTTTTCTCACCGGAGATCCTCAAAAAGCCTACTTCGACCTGCCACCAGAGGACGCTAAAGACTATCAAAAACTAAAGGCAGAAATACTGGCTCGTTTGGGGGTGACTACGGCCGTTCGGGCCCAACGAGTGCACCAATGGAAGTATTGTCCAGATCGTCCACCACGGTCTCAAATGCATGACCTGGTGCAACTGGTAAAAAAATGGCTGCAGCCCGAAGTGTTGTCGGGCCCCCAAATCGTGGAGCGGGTCGTCCTGGACCGATACCTACGGTCACTGCCAGACGACCTTCAACGGTGGGTCAGCCATGGAGACCCCAAAACAGTGAACCTCCTTGTCGAGATGGTAGAGCGATATACAGTGGTGGAGGATCTGCTTGGCCCTACCAAGCGCCAAGGGCCCAGTCTGCCACGGCCTATTCGATCGACTGCCGCCCTTCGAAAGGATGTCCCCCGGAGCCCTGGAATCAACACCCCGGAAGGTCAAGAGTCACTCCCAGTACCTCCTCAGCGATCTGTTCCTATTCGGAGAGGAGGGGATGTACAATGTTGGCGGTGTCATTCCTGGGGCCATACCCGGGCCCACTGCCCACTGCAAGAGGAGCCCATGGAATGCGGGGTTCTTCGGAGGGGGTCTTTTTATGCTCATAGAGCATGTACCACACACCTTGACCGCGGAGAAGAGAAATTTGAGTGTGTAGTCCAAGTGAACCACCTCCCTGCCTGGGCTTTGCTGGACTCCGGAAGCATGGTAACCCTTGTTCATCCTAGAGTACTTGGGAAGATCGGTCCGGTAAGCAAAACTTTACGGGTTGTATGCATTCACGGGGACACTAGAGAGTACCCTCTCATCTCGGTGTCCATCTCCACAGCATATGGCACTGGTACTCAAGAGGTGGGGGTGGTAAAGAACTTGATACATGATGTTATCATAGGACGAGACTGTCCATTTTTTGAAAAACTGTGGGGACAAGGAGAACTATCTGAACGATCCCAAGACTGGGGAGAAACTAGTTCCTCTGTTCCTATGGTTGAGGGTAATAACCCTGAGATGCCAAATGAACCTAATGTGGATCCAGTTGATACAAATGCTAATGATTGGGTTAATGGTGATGAAAGTAGTGCTGATACTGTGAAGGGTGTCAAAATGTGTGGTTCGCAGACCTACCTGAACACTGAGGAGGGGGAACCTTCCCCACTTCAGGTAATGCTGGGTGAAGAGGATGAGGAAGTGGCCTCTACCCCTGCCCTGCCGGATTTGGGTGTTCCCCAGGGGACATTTGGTACTGCCCAGATGCAGGACCCCACTTTGGCCCGTGCACGGGAACAAGTTGTAGTATTAAATGGGGTACCCCAAGAGCCAGGTGCGAATGAGCGGTGGCCCCACTTTGCCATATATAATGAATTGCTTTATCGGGTTACCAAAGTGAGAGAAAATGTGGTAGAACAATTATTGGTACCCCAACAGTATAGACGCAAGGTCCTGGACCTGGCCCATGATGATGTTTTAGGGGGACACCTGGGAGTTGAAAAGACGGAGGCACGGATCACCGACCGGTTTTACTGGCCAGGTCTGAAAGCAGAGGTAAGAAGATACTGTGCCTCTTGTCCCACCTGTCAGTTGACCGCGCCGGTGACCCACTTCCGGAGCCCTTTGGTCCCTCTGCCCATAATTGAGGTCCCATTCGAGAGAATAGCCATGGATATAGTGGGTCCTTTGGTAAAGTCAGCTCGAGGTCACTCTTACATACTGGTGATCCTTGACTATGCCACCCGGTATCCTGAAGCGCTACCTCTGCGGAATACCTCCTCTAAGGCTATTGCTCGGGAATTATTCCAGTTGTTTACACGGACTGGTTTTCCCAAGGAAATACTCACGGACCAGGGCACCCCGTTTATGTCGAGGGTTATGGCTGATGTGTGCAAGCTGTTCCGGATTAAACAGCTGCGCACATCGGTCTACCATCCACAAACGGATGGGTTGGTAGAGCGCTTTAATAAGACCCTTAAGTCTATGCTCAAGCGGGTTGTACAAAGGGATGGGAAAGACTGGGACTGCCTGTTACCCGCTCTCCTATTTGCTATCCGGGAAGTGCCCCAGGCCTCCACTGGGTTTTCGCCCTTTGAGTTGGTATATGGGCGGAGACCTCGCGGACTACTGGATTTTGTTAAAGAGGAATGGGAAAGTGAACCTATTCAGCATAAGAGTGTTCTTGAATATGTTTCCCAAATGCAGGAGAGGATCCGAACTGTGATGCCTCTAGTCAAAGAACATTTGAAAAAAGCCCAGGAGGCTCAACGACGGGTCTATAATAGGGCTGCTAGAATAAGGAACTTCCAAGTGGGGGATCGAGTAGCGGTGTTGATCCCCACTGTGGAAAGTAAATTCTTGGCCAGGTGGCAAGGCCCCTTTGAAGTTGTAGAAAAAGTGGGAGAGGTAAATTATAGAGTCCACCAACCAGGTAAGAGGAAACCCTATCAGATATATCATGTAAACTTGTTAAAGCCCTGGACAGACAGGGAACCGGTGACCTCCCTGGCTGGTGCAAGACTGGAGCCTAGGGTTGGGGTGGAGAGTGTCCAAGTAGCAAATACCCTGTCTAGAGTCCAAAGTCAGCAGGCAAAGGAGTTCTTGCAGAGAAATAAAGAGAAATTTTCAGACTTGCCAGGGCTCACTAGTGTCATAGAGCATGATATTGTCACGGAACCAGGAGTCAAAGTTTTTGTCCGGCCTTACCGCATTCCAGAGGCCCAAAGGAAGGCTGTTTCAGAGGAAGTGAAGAAGATGTTGGACCTGGAGATTATTGAGGAATCACAGAGTGAGTGGTCAAGCCCGATTGTGTTGGTACCGAAGCCCAACGGGACTCTGCGACTCTGCAATGATTTCCGGAAACTAAATGAAGTTTCACGGTTTGATGCCTACCCCATGCCCCGGGTAGATGAGCTTATTGAGAGACTAGGTCCAGCCAGGTATATCACTACATTAGACCTTACCAAGGGGTATTGGCAAATCCCGTTGACTAAGGCTGCTAGAGAGAAAACTGCTTTTTCTACCCCAGAGGGAAGTTTTCAGTACAAGAGAATGCCTTTTGGATTGCAAACTGCTCCAGCCACATTTCAGAGGGCAATGGATAGGATTTTACGTCCTCATCGGGAGTATGCCTCAGTATACTTGGATGACATAGTCATTTTTAGCAGAGACTGGGAGTCACACTTGCCCAAAGTCCAGGCAGTACTGGACTCTCTTTGGAAGGAGGGGTTTACAATAAACCCGGAAAAGTGTGCTTTGGGAATGGAGGAGGTGAAATACCTGGGCTATGTTGTGGGTAGAGGGGTAGTAAAACCTCAGGTCAACAAGGTAGAGGCTGTACAGAATTGGCCCCGCCCCCTCACAAAAAAACAGGTACGTGCATTCCTGGGTATGGTGGGATACTACAGGAGGTTTGTACCCAACTTTGCCACGTTGGCAGCTCCATTGACCGATCTGACTAAGGGTCGGAAATCGGTCATGGTGGAGTGGAATGCAGACGCTGAGAAAGCTTTTTTGGAGCTCAAGTCGGCACTGTGCCAACACCCTGTCCTAGTAGCACCCAATTTTTCAAAAGAGTTTGTTGTACAGACTGATGCTTCCGATGTAGGATTGGGAGCAGTTTTGTCACAGGTTATTCATGGCGAGGAGCACCCAGTAGTCTTCCTCAGTAGGAAGTTAACACCAGCGGAGAAAAACTACGCTATAATTGAACGAGAGTGTCTGGCCATTAAGTGGGCTCTGGAATCCCTCAGATATTACCTCTTGGGGAGGAAGTTTAGGCTGATTTCTGACCATGCCCCTTTAACATGGCTGAGACAAGGTAAAGGGACTAATGCCAGAGTTACCCGGTGGTTCCTGGCACTCCAGGAATTTAAATTTGTAGTGGAGCATAGGCCCGGGAGACTGCATCAAAATGCAGATGCCCTCTCCCGAGTCCATTGTTTGAGCTCCACGGTTGCCTCCACCTCCTTGGCGTTGGGGCACAGGGGGGGGATATGTACAGGACGCAGTGGCTGGGTCCTGGAAGAACGCTATGTTTCCCCTCTGTTTGGTCTGTGATCCCTTTAAGGGAACAAAAAGGGTTAACTCACCTGTCAGAGGAGGTGGGTTTAAAAACAAGACAGGAAGTTGCAGATGGGTGGAGGAGTGCAGAGGAGATAGTGGTTTGTGTTTGGCTTGATTTGCAGCAACCAAAGTCAACAGCAGCGTTCGGCCTGGAGGCCTCCTAGCAGATGAAGTCACCTGCGACAGCACCCCAGGACTGTGTTTGATTGCGATAGCAATTCGGGACTTTGATAGTCGGTGAGACTGAAACCTTTTTCTTTTGTTTTGCTGCTGTGAAGCTGTTTAAGTTTAATAAAACCTCCTTTTGAACTAAAAGCCTGTGTCCTGCGGTCTAGCTGGTCCCCCGAACTTTACACTTTATATAA
>CM053032.1:216836246-216857995 GCA_028564925.1 Lithobates sylvaticus | reverse complement strand
GGGAATAGAAAGTATGTAATGTTTTCAAAATCTCTTTTGGATTGTATACTATATCACCTGTTTCTGTCTTAACCTTAACAATAGATGTAGTGTTTTTTCGCTGGTGTAATGCTCTAGCTAATAATTTACCGTTTTTTCCCCCCCTTGTTGATAATATAGAGTGCGAATTTTTATCTCTAATCCTTAATGTTTGTTCATTTAATAAGGTTCGTATTTCAAGTCGCTTTTCTGTTAATTCCATTAATATCTCCCGTGTTGAGTTTTGTTTGTGTTGCTTTTCCAAATGAGCAATTTCCTGTAAAAGCTGTACTGATCTGTCTCCTTTTTGCTTTTTTTAACCTAGCTCCGTGTTTTATAAAGAGACCCCCCTCACTATACATTTCAATGTTTCCCATTGGTTGTATAGGGAAGTACTATTGTTTATATGATCCTGTGTAAAATTCGATATTGATGACCCAATCTCTGAAATACATGCCTCATCATATGATAAATTGTCATTTAGTTTCCATGTGCCTCTTGCTGCATTGCTGCTTGGAGTTTTCATCACCAGAAATAAAGGGGCATGATCTGACCAGAGAAAGTTGGCCATCTCTGAGGAGGAGATTGTAGCCACTCCCAATTGATTTATCAAAAAATTGTCTAATCTATGGTATGTACCATGAACTTTTGAGTGGAACGTATAATATTTATCCAATGGGTGAAAGGCTCTCCATATATACACTAAGTGGTATTTATCCAACATTTCCTTAAATTTCCTTTTTATCACTACTCATCTGGGGCCCTGATGGTGCCGTAGTATCCATATCTCGATTAAAGACAAAATTGAAATCTCCCCCTAATACCATCACCCCCCTCGGCTCTTTCCATAAGATCTATTAGTAGTTGAGTGCCTATTTTAATCTGATCCAGGTTAGGTAAATATATGTTAATAAATGTATATTTTCTACCATATATCATTAGTTTTACTAGTACTGCCCTGCCATCTCGATTCGTCCATTTTTTTTACAACCTGATGGGGTATTGACTTATGAACTACTATAAAGTCTCCTCTAGATTTTGAATAGGCATAAGTATCGTGATACCAGGCAGAATAATTCCTGTTTTGTATATTTGGTATATGGTCAGAGCGAAAATGCGTCTCCTGAAAGAACAATGCCAACATTTTGTTTATGAAGAAAGTGTAGGACTTGCGATCTTTTTGCTGCTATATTTAACCCTCTAACGTTAAAAGAGCTAATTTTTATGGCGCCCATAGGGCAAGAGAGAGGAAAGGGGGGAAAAAAAAAGACTTAATCCATTCGCACCCAATACACTCACCCAACCACTCAAACCTTACACACTTCCCTATTCAATCACTCCCTACTTGACTCCTTTGAGTCTAAACTTACTATGCAAGTTCCCTACCTTAGGAGCTAGCCCAGGTTTATTTATATACAAATTCTTTTAGAATAAGAAAGGAGAAATATTAGAAAAAAAAGAAAGAAAAATGAGAGAAGAAGAAAGGGGAAGAAAATAAGAAAGGAAAGAGGGAGAAGAAAGGAGAAAAAAAAAAATAACTAATTCAAACAAGACCCCTCTTTCCATCCCCAAACTTCATATCATGACCCTCATTAATCAATTTTTAAGGACTAGTTTACCTTTCCCTACCCTTGTCAATCCCATCATTCATCTTACTATCAATGCAAAAAATAAGAGATTGGCAAGAAGAAGAGAAAAAAAAACATCCTCCCCACCGCAGTCATACCTTTTTTGACATCCAATTCTTCACTTGACCTGATTTATACTGTTTAGTATAAGTTATGCGTTTTCCCATTTTTGGACTACTTTCAAATTACATCTTCTTTTCCCCCCAAAAATATAAAGAACCCCCACCATCTCCCAACAATCCAACCCATATAACGTCTTATTTATCATTAGATCTTAATTGTGTTGTGTGAAATACATCCCCAGTGGTGCATTATACATTTTCATATTGTTCAACTATTTAAATTTTCCACTGGTTTTCTTTCTTAAATATATTGTTCTATCCCCCCCCCCCCCCAAAAAAAAAGACACCCACCAATCCCACATGTGTAATGACACAATAAAAATCTGAGTTTTGCTGCATTTTGCAGTGTTTTTGCATTAGCGTTTATTTGCGTTTTTTTAGCAAAACTATACTCCCACAAAAGCTTATGGCTCATAGACACTGAATAGCAGCGTTAGAGCATTTTTACAGCTGAAAAACTCCTCTTCAAACCCACTAGTTCTGGAGTTTTTTTCCAGCCAGAAAATGCCCTTGACAAAAAATGCTAAAAAAAGCCTATGTGTGCATGGACACATAGGATAACATGCTGGGAAGTTTACTGGCTGCAGAAACGCTCTGAAAGGTCCATCTCTGCACAGTGAGCGGAGAAGGACCTGTCATCCGGCTGCTCAGCTGAGATCAGATCGATCCCCTGCTCAGCAAGTTGTAGCAGTTGAGGTTAAACACTGTACCAGCTGTAACATCTGTATTAATGACACATCTAAAGCCCCATACACACGGTCGGACTTTTTCATCAATTTGGTCCGATCGGACAAGGTTGTTGAAAAATCAGACCGTGTGTATGCACCATCGGACAGTGTTCGTCGGTTTGTCCGTCGGACAAAGTCTTATCTCCTGCTGGAATGATTTGCCGTCAACCCGGTCCGATCACACCAAATCCGAGCGTGTGTACGCTTGTCCGACGGACAAAGTGCTACGCATGCTCAGAAGAAATTCTGTGACGGAAGCGCTCGGTCAGGTAAAACTACCTTTCCTAATCGACACAGCACATTCGTCACGCTGCAATGTTAAAATGTCTTTAATGCAGCGCATTCTCTTTTTCTTTACAATGCAACAAGAATGACATGTTTTAGCTGCTCCTATTCACCCGCACTTCTCACAAACTTACTTCTTTATTACTTTGCAGCATTTATACACTACATGTTTATTTTTACTCTGAACGGAAAAGAATCTTTGTTATTTTTTTACCATGATTTGTCTTTTTTTTTTTTTTTTTTTTTTTTGGGGAATACATATTTGAATGTTTTTTTTTTTTTTTTTTTTTTGGAGGGGGGTTGTGTGTCTCAAATTACCAAAAACACATTATTTACATTTGTATTTCTTGCTTAAATTTACTAGGAGGTTGTTTGTTGTTGTTGCCCCTTGTTAATTCTACTTTAGGATTAGTGAAATGTACCAGCCTACTCAAAGAAAAACTGTCATTGTAGCAAAGTAAAACACAATAGTCAATGATTATTTCAAATCAAAAAAAACTTTATTTAGGTCTCAGCAACAGACCAAAGAGGAACGCAGCCATGGTGAAACTTGGGGAATTTGCAAAGCCTTGGACACCCATGGCAACCATCATTTTACAGACTTAAACAATTGGGGGCATGAAGACTACCTATCTAAATAATAAGGGAGCGCAATCTGGTCCTGAAGTCCAAAACATCCGGAACTGCAGCAGATGCCATCTAGGTCCCCAGGCTCTGGTACTACGAGAGGCTCCATCTTCTCTCAGACCAGACTGAGTCCAGGTTGTCACTCTCTTGTCTTCCTTGTACGCTTCCTTCCACGCCGTGGTGCTGGTGCTGGTGGGGTGGCAGAAGGAGGAGGAGGAGGCGGAGCAAGGTCACTCTCGCAAACATGTGTGAGGGGAGTCATCTCCCCAGCCATCCCCTCATTTAGTATTTTGAGGATGACCTCCTCACACATGCTGCGTTGCCCCGCCTCCATACCCGTAAATTTACTTGTAACCAAGGAGGCAAAGGCCTCCTCGTAGGTGGGTGTGGCATAGAGGGAGGCTGAGGCATCTTTTATCAGCTGGAGCGCTGACTCTCCCACCTCCCCCATGTTTTTCGCCCTTCTGTAGGGAAGGCGGAGGGGAGAGACTTGGGAGACAGTCAGGCTCCTACGCCTACCCCCCTCTTGGCTGCCACTACCCCCTGCCTCCTCCTGACTGCCACCTTCCACAGCCACCTCCTGGCTGAGGTCTTCCTGTGTATGAAAAAGGGACATAGTTTCAGTTATTTGTTCATCAAACACACACAATTCTCATCTAGTGACTGTTGCAAAATGTTTTCAAATACAAAACCATACAATTCTCAGCCCTGCAGTTTAGATTCTTCCCAAAAATGTCTCCCACACCACTGTCTGTTGATATGTCAATCACGTTAGGAAATAAGCAATTGGGGATCCTGAATTAACTGAACATCATTCATTATTCAACAAACTGGTTCCAAAACTACTATACCTGGAACAAGCTGGGCACCTGCACATATTCCTGACTGGAAGGCCCAGGTTGGTCCTCGGAAGCCTCATCAGGGGTGGCGTGCGTGGAAGGACGCGTGCAAGGAAGAGTCGAGAGTGACTTCCTGACAGTAGCCTGGTCTTTGAGAAAGTGGAGCCTGTCATAGTACCAGAGCGTGGGGACATGGACATCAGCTGCTGCAGCTCCAGATGCTTGTGACTTCAGGACCTTATTGCGCTCCCGGAAATAGGTAGTCTTCATGTTGTTGATCTTCACTTTTAAGTTTGCGACGGTTGCCATGGGCAGGGTAGGCTTTACAAATGCCACCAGTTTCAGCAGGGCTGCGTACCTCTTTGGTCTGTTGCTATAATCCCTGTGTTTTGCCTGCCATAAGAGGGGGAATTGCCGGTATTTATCAATGAAGTGTGGGAGAAAGCTCACGTTGTAGAAGGCATCCATCACCTCTGCAAGACACAACGCCACACAAAACAATATAAATAATGTCAGCCTAAACTCTCCTAATCTTCTCCCTAAAGAAGCCTCAAGTTCTAATCAGTCTAGGCTAGTTATGTACCAACGTCAAATTGTACCTTCGTTTGTAGCGATCGTCTCGTGCGTGAGCTTTCTCTCCCCTCGTCTCCCAGATCGTGGCTACGACACAGGCGTGTGACGTTTTATATACAGTGCGCATGCGTCAAACTCCGCCCGCCCCTGACGATCTTTCTCGTCTATTCCCCACCCCTTCTCTTTACGGCGCAGTGGGGAGAGCACATGGCGGGGACACAGCAGGTGCGCCCCAAATATCCCCCCAACGAGGAGGTGGACGAGGAAAGTCCGGAGGCAAAAACGTCCCGATCCCGGAGCCTGAAATTCAAGGCCTCCAATATGTCATTTGGAGAAATGTTGGAGATGGTGGACATATTAAAGAGGAGCGACTATGATGGGAAGTATGGGCCTTACCTCAACCCCAATGTCCGCAAGGCCAAGATCATGTCTAAAGTTGTGAGAAGGCTGTACAATCATTTTGGGGTACAACGATCCAAGGAGCAACTGAGGAAACGCTGGTCAGACCTGAAACTGAGGGAGGCCGATCAGTACAGAAAGATCAAGAGAATTCTTCTAAAAAGTAAGTAGTTGTGTTTTGTGTTTGATTTCTTGCTTGCATACTGCTCCATGTGGTTTGATTTTTACAAAGTTGTACATTCCAAAATGGCCACTTTCATGTTCGTCTGTGCATTCGATCGTACTCAGCCTCGATCTTTCTGCCACTGTCATGGTCGTGTGTGTGTCCATTCGATCGTACGCAACCTCGATCGTGCGGCCACTTATAATACGATGTTTGGTGTTTTTTTGGGGAAAGGAAGTTTGTTCTCACTAGAAATGTCATCAAGAATGTAAAGCCAATTTATTCAATGTAAAGGAGAGGTCACTCAGTAGCTGTTTACCCATCTGGACTCTAGAGCACTAGTGCTGGGACACCCAAACCCCCTTTTTATTATGCTTTTCCACACATGTGCTCCAGTGGATACTAGAGGGGGGTCTCCATCACACAAACTTCTACCAAAAAGCTAGTCAGTTTAGCACCTTTACAAAGTGACTTAATTCATGTAGTTGACATTTGTAACTGGCCAAACTAAAATAGTGTCCGTCACTTTCAAGCAATGTTTGTCATTTCCTATTTCTGCCCTCAATAGCTTGTGTTGCTAAATCTTCCTTTTGGACATTCTCATAGGGGAGCGAAAACTTGGGCCGTCTGAGGAAACCCCCAAACCAACACCTACCAAAAAAGGGGAAAGAGCAGAAGCAGAGGAGGAGGAGGAGGAGGAAGGAGAGATCATCGAACTTGGAGAAATTGTCACCACAACAGGTGAGTGTGGGAGAACACAGCTACTGGTAAGCTAATCCATGTATGGCTGCCTCATTTCCAACACCCCATTTTTGTTTGTTTGTGGTTTTTAGGTGACGTGGATGTTGTGGAAGAAAAATCGCACTTTACCACAGAGAGTGCCCACGTACTCATCGGAGAGATAATGGTCTGCAATAGAGATCTAGATGACATAAAGCAAAACATCAATGATGTTCAACAAAAATTGAAGAACATCATTGATATTTTAGGAAAAATATGAAAACGCACCAAGTAATTAACACACATTTGTGCCAGCTTCAGAACACATTTGCAACTTAAAAACTGTCTGAAATTTGGAACATGCACACATTGTGTCCACATGTGCTAGCTCCCACCATGGTGGATGAATGGCAACGTTTTTTTGGGGGTGCAAACACTTTACGAACTACGAAAGTGGTTGTGGTGAAGGGGTTGCACCCCCAAAAAACGTCCATTCATCCCCATGATGGAAAATGGCACTTTTGAAGCTTCTAGGCATGTGTTTTACCATCTAATGACCATTTTCAGTCCCAAATTGTGTGCATGTTCCAAATTTCCACTTTTCGGGGGTGACCCCCCCATGTGATGAAGGCAAGATCAAACACACTTTGAACATATAGTCATGTCTGATCTTGTCTTCACTTTACAAAGTTGAACTTTCCAAGTTCCTAGGTTCTGTTTTGCTCCATGCCTGGTTTTACCAATTGCGGAATGTTTGTAAACAATGTTGTAAATAACCAAGATGTTGTCAGTTTTGGCGTGAAGATTGTAAACGCACTTGGGAATGTTTTCCTAGTAAACTTTTATTTTTCTAAATGTGTGGCTTCCTTATTTAAAAAACACAATGCATTATGTATGTAAAATGAAAAGGATATGGGGGGCAATGGGTGTTATTTACTAAAGGCAAATCCACTTTGCACTCCAATTTTCTTTCCCGGGGAACTTTTTCAATGCACTTGTAGAGCATAGCGGATTTGACTTATGTAAATGACACCCACAGTGCTTTGTACGAAAACACGGAGCACAGCATTTTGGAGAATACACACATGTCAGACCTGGTGATGAAAAGGAGTATTTTGGGTGTCAGTTATGCAGTACAAACCTTCTCTAGACCAAAGATTAGGTAGCAAACACACAACATGAGAATAATCTTTTTGGGAAGAAGAGACTGTTACCTCCTTTTGCCCAGAAAGTGCATTCCCACTGTCGAAGGCAAAGGGAAAAAATGTCAAAGTAAAATAAGCTAAAAAGAAGACTGAAATGACATGAAATCATAGGTTGGTTAAAATATCAGATTTATTAAAAAATGCCTCTCACACATCGTCAGGCAGAGCAATGGCCCCCCTACCCACAAAGTACTGCATATATTGGTCCCGGACCACACGGGCATTTAGAGGGGGCAAGCCTGGACGTGCCACTCGAAGGGCTGTGAGTTCGGCATTTGGAGGGCCCTCCACATCTGGGCCAACGGGCACCACATAGTTCCTGTTATGTCTTTTGAGGAAGTTGTGCAATATGCAACAGGCAAGAACTATGTGGTTCAGTTTGTATTCCGCCAAGTTAAATGCCGTCAGGAACAGGCGGAAGCGGCTGGCCAGGATGCCAAAAGCGTTCTCCACAACTCTTCTGGCTCTGGACAGCCTGTAGTTGAAGACCCTCTGGTCCGGGGTGAGGGTCCTCATCGGGAACGGCCTCATCACATGGGGAGTCAACGCAAACGCTTCATCTGCGACAAAGACGAAGGGGAGTCCTTCGGCATTCTCCTCTGGAGGTGGCAAGCACAGACTGCCACTTTGGAGACGCCAGTAGAACTCCGTGTGCGTAATGGCCCCACCATCCGATATCCGGCCGTTCATCCCCACGTCCACATACATAAACTCGTATGTTGCCGACACCACCGCCAACATCACTACACTATTAAACCCTTTATAATTATAATAGTAGGACCCCGAGTTGGGCGGTGGGACGATGCGGACGTGTTTCCCATCAATTGCCCCTCCGCAGTTAGGAAAGTCCCAACGGCTGGCAAAGTGGGAGGCCACAGTCTGCCATTCCTGTGGCGTGGAAGGGAACTGTGGAGTGAAACCAGAAAAAAAAAATTAGTCACTTTGCACCTAAACATTGCAAGCAGATTAGACAATCAACATCTTGGAACAAGAGCATTGTCTAAAATTGGAGGCTGGAAAGTATTTGCACAGAAAAGTAGAGGCTCCCCTTCACAGATTACTCACCCCCCCATCAATCCCCCCACTTCTGATGGGCCATTGGCAATAACTAGGGGTTTTGGGGGGGGGGGGGTGGACAGCTAACCCTCTGCACTTCATTGATTGGCAAATGGCTCAATAATGTGGGCTAGTTTGGCCAGACCCTCTGTAATTAACACTATTGGCAGGCCACAGGAAAGATCAAATAACATTTCAACCCCCCCCCCCCCCCCCCAAAAAAGGCAGGCACAGTGTGACATTATTAAATTACCAAGCAAGCTAATAGGAGGGAAAGAAGACAAAAAAATAGGAAATGGAATGTATGGAGGCAGTCCCTTGCACTACATGCTTTGCTGAATTCATCCCTAAAGATGCGCACTATAAAGAGGTAGGTATATAGTGTGTATGGACCTTGGGAAAGCCAGCAGATAAAGGATTGGTACCATCTGACAGAGCAGTTGGGGGAGGGGGTTCCTAATGAGTTTGCCCCCCCCCCCCACCAAAAGAACAAAAAAAGGGGGCTCTACATGAAGTAAACCACACAGCAAACATTTGTGCATATTTTAGGGGGTGTTTTGGGGCAAACAATACTATGCAGCAGACAAAAGACATTGCTTAAGTGACTAGGCCATAGGTGTCTATTGGGGCAGAAGAGCATGCTGGTGAGGTAAGTGAAGGGAAAAATGCATGAAGGAGAAAAGGGGCACAGCATATTAGAACATATTGCAATCATGGTAATTAGGGAAGGAGGTCAAAAATACAAGTCATTAGCAAACAGAGCATACATAGAAGGGAATAGTAAAGTAGAAATGTTACCTTAATATAGTCCTCCTGCAGGACCTGAATGATGGCAGAACAGGTCTCTGGAATAATGATTCCCAGGGCCTGGGGAGAGATACCTGAAGAGAACTTCAAATCCTGAAGACTTCTCCCTGTCGCCAAGTACCTCAACGTGGCAACAAGCCTCTGCTCCGGAGTAATGGCTTGTCTCATGCAGGTATCCTGCCGGCTGATAAAGGGGGTCAGCAAAGCCAAAAGACGGTGAAAATCGGGGTCCGTCATCCTGAGAAAGTTCCTGAAATCATCAGGATTATTCTCCCGGATCTCACGAAGCAAAGGCATGTGCGAGAACTGGTCACGCTGAAGCAACCAATTCTTGGTCCACATACTCCTCGTCACTCTGTTCATGGACGGGTCTTGGGTCAAAGCTAAAAGCCCGACACCAATTCCGCGTACAGCACGAACTCGGCGACGAGTACGCACGGGAAACATCGCTCAGAAGGTCACAAAAGGTCGGCTGGTCAGAACGGACAAACAGAAAGCACCGATAAACAGCAAGGCCTGAAAGAACGAAGTGAATACCAGCAACGAGCAGACAATAAGCAGTGCAAATCAAAGCGTCCTATATCAAGATATAGGCCGCAATGACCAACAAATGCGAACTGACTACACGCACTAATAAACAGATACGCACGACAAGCACAAACTGAAGAGCAGTAACGATCTGAGTCAGAAATCTGAGAAGCGCGAATCTTAAGTCACCAAACTTCCACTAACTCTCGATAAACACGGGATCAGCAGAAGGAGCCCAACGGGTGCCTGACGTGGTGCTGAACTTCCCTTTTCTAATCTCGTGGACGACGACTTACGTCACGACGTTCTTCCGGACCGGATATTCCGACAACGTAGTCCGACCGTGTGTACGCAACGCCAACATCGGACAAAGTACGTCGGACAAAGTCCGACTGACCTGGTCCGCGGATTGTCCGAGCGTGTGTATGGGGCAATAATCTGATCGTTAGTACGCATCTTTCGATAGCTGATCACGGCAGTTCATCTGATATTATCTGATCGGACAAGCATGAAAATTTTATTCGTATGATATCAGATCACACAATTTTTGTTTAATCAGTAAAGTTGTCATCCGAAAATACAATACAAATACACTACAACATATTACATCACTTCCAGATGTAGCACCCTGATGTTTAGGCAGGTTTGCTATTCAATTTATTTGCCAATTGATAGTTGCCTTGGCAAATTTTTAGGTCAATTGACTTTGCCCTAATTCTGGAATTGCTGCACTTCTCTCTTCTGTCACTTAATGGTCGGGTATCTGGTGACATTAGACAAGGCAAGGGCATTGCAAGGAGAGATTAGGAATGAATGGGGTGTCTCAACCAATGGGCAGGGATTTTCTTGGGTCCCTTAACCTGCTGGGAGAACCTATTTTTTTGGGTGGAGTCAGGTGATCAGGGGGAAAGAATCAGCAAGTGCCAAGTCAGGGACCCAGCGGGACAGCAGACGTGATGCTTGTGGAGTTCCAAGCCAGGGACCTAACTTGTCAGCAGGGGTAAAGCTTGAGGGGTATCTGAGTGCCAAGCCAGGGACCCAGCAGTGAAGCGGAGGTGACGCTTGAGGAAGATACCGAGTGCTACAGTGAAAGAGCTCAGGGGATCCAATGGCTAGTGGATCTGAAGTCTAGTTAGAGACCGGGAGCTTGTTGAGCAAAGACCCACAGTGAGTGAGTGTGGGGTAAAGAGAACCGTTCGTTTTGCAGATAATTGCATACCTTTACTGTTAGTAACAGGTATAAGATTGTTGCCATAGGAGACAGCGGTTCTACCTATACAGAAGTGGTGTCAGCCGGAGACCTTCACCTGTATAGCTGTCTGCCTATAGAAGTCTTGGAGTCTGCCAATTAACATTGCATCTACCTACGGGTGTCCTGGCCCTAATCCTCCCTCCCACAGTTCTGTTTAAGAGACAATAAATCTCTTTGCATTCAAAAAGTGTCTGGAGCCCACCTGTTCATCTTGCACTACACCCACCATACCTTGTAACCCACTCTACATTGAAGGATGTCAGCTGTCCCCAACTCTGGAGTTCACCATTGGCTTCAGGGGCCCCGGGACTTTGCTACACAAATTTTTATTCTGTCTTACGAGAATTTTCATAACTTTAGTAACCCATTCAATTCCTACTTGCGACTAGCAAGCGAAAAAAGTCAGACGATCTGTCGTACGATTTTCGGATCATGTCTATGGGCCATAAGTGGTGTATTTATAAAGCAATTAATCTGACAATCGCCAAACATTCAGAGCAAGTGAATCTTACACACGTGTTTTTAAATGACAGTGATTGATTCACCATCAGAGAATGATTTTAGTAAAAGTCACTTTCACCATTTAAAAAAAAGACCCTCATAAGATAGGAGGCTTTATAAATAGAATTCTCATAAAACAGGAACAAAAATAATTCACCTAAATATTAAAATGGGAAATATAAATATTCCAGCCATCTTCATTTGATGAAGCGATTTAATTTTTTTATAATGGCGTATATTATCTTCATAAATTAAGACCTATAATAAGACCATTCCCTAGGCCAGTGATGGCAAAACAAAACCAACTTATTTATTTCAAAGTGCCAACACTGCAATAAAACCTGAGGTTTAAGTTTCGAAAAATTAACTCCTACAGTAGTCCGAACTAATTAACATATTTTGTCTTAAAGTAAAAACATCAGAGCTTTCAATGATACAAACAGATTTTATTGAAAAAAAATATCAACTCTGTAAATGAACAAAAAATAATATAGTAATACAGTGTACACATAGGCTGAACCCAGGTAATTTATACAAACTTTTAATATAATTATGTGTATAATTATATGCCAGACTGAAATTGTTGTATGGGGCAAGCCTGGTTCCTGCTGAGCAGGTGGCTGACAGGTCCTATCCGCTTTTCTGTGTGTAGAGCGGACATGGACACAGTCCCACTCTCCTCTATGGGGAAATCGTGTGTAAACGGACCGCCTGTTTTCATCTGATCTACCAGACGGATGTAAAATAGGATCACTATATGTCTGGATTTTGCGTGCAGCATCGGATTGGATCAGATGGAGGCAGGTGTCAGCAGATGTGTCCGCTGACATCTGCAGCTCCATAGAGGAGATTGCAAGGTCGATCAGGTCCGCCTGAAAAACTGTTAGACGGACCTGATCGACAAGCCGGTGTGGAAGGACCCTAAGCCCTCGCTCACACTGAATTTACTTTTGGAAATTGGTGCGGCTCCGTAAAGTCGGCATCACACCGATTTGCTGGCGATAGGCTCTGATTTGATATGTGACTCTGATATCCCTAACTAAAATCTAGTGGAACCAATTGCCTTAATTACTAAATAGAGTCCACCTGTGTGTAATTTAATCTCAGTATAAATACAGCTGTTCTGTGAAGCCCTCAATGGTTTGTTAGAGAACCTTAGTGAACAAACAGCATCAGGAAGGCCAAGGAACACACCAGACAGGTCAGGGACAAAGTTGTGGAAAAGGTTAAAGTAGGGTTAGGTTATAACAAAATATCCTAAGCTTTGAAGATCTCACGAAGCACTGTTTAATCCTTTATCTGAAAATGGAAAGAGTTTGGCACAACTGCAAACCTACCAAGACATGGCCGTCCACCTAAACTGACAGGCTGGACAAGGAGAGCATTTTTCAGAGAAGCAGCCAGGAGGCCCATGGTAACTCTGGAGGAGCTGTAGAGACCCACAGATCAGGTGGGAGAATCTGTCCACAGGACAACTATTAAGCTGGCCATACACCATACAATTTTCTTATTCAATTTCCTTTAGATTTACCTTCAACTGTGTAGTACAAGGGCCTGCCTGATTGCATACAAATTGAAAGTGTTTAGATTTGACATCATATTATATGGTTTTGGTAAATCTAAAGGAAATCTATAGACAAAAGTTGTATAATGTATGGCCAGCCTTAGTCGTGCACTCCACAAATCTTTATGGAAAAGTGGAAAGAAGAAAGCCATTGTTGAAAGAAAGCCATAAGAAGTCCAGTTTGCAGTTTATGAGAAGCCATGTGAGGGAAACCACAAACCTATGGAAGAAGGTGCTCTGGTCAGATGAGACCAACATTTTAACTTTTTTGGCCTAAAAGCAAAAACGCTATGTGTGACGGAAAACTAACACTGCACATCACCCTTAACACACCATCACCACCACGAAACATGGTGGTGGCAGCATCATGTTGTGGGGACGCTTTGCTTCAGCAGGGACAGAGAAGATGGATGGAGCCAAATACAGGGCAGTCTTGGAAGAAAACCTGTTAATCTGCAAGAGACTGGGGCGGAGGTTTGCCTTCCAGCAAGACAACGCCATGAAACATACAGCCAGAGCTACAATGGAATGGTTTAGATCAAAGCATATTCATGTGTTAGAATTACCCAGTCAAAGTCCAGACCTAAATCCAGTTGAGAATCTGTGGCAACTTGACAGTTGGTGTCTGCAGACACTCTCCATCCAAGCTGACAGAGCTTGAGCTATTTTGCAAGGAAGAATGGGCAACAATTTCACTCTAGATGTGCAAAGCTGGTAGAGACATATCCAAGAAGACTTGCAGCTGTAATTGCAGCGAAAGGGTATTCTACAAAGTATTGACTCAGGGGGGCTGAATACAAATGCACGCAAAACTTTTCAGATATTTAGTTTGAAAAACATTTATTTTCCTTTCACTTCACAATTATGTGCCACTTTGGGGTTGATTTACTAAAGGGAGATCCACTGTGCACTGCAAGTGCACTTGAAAGTGCAGTCGCTGTAGATCTGAGAGGAAGCTCTGAAATTAGAGGAAGCTCTGCTGATTTTATCATCCAATCATGTGCAAGCAAAAATGCTGTTTTTTATTTTACTTTCATGTCCCCCTTAGATCTACAGCGAGTGCACTTGTAGTGCAAAGTGGATTTGCCTTTTAGTTAATAAACCCCTTTGTGTTGGTGTATCACATAAAAAATCCCAATAAAATACATTAACATTTGTGGTTGTAACATGACAAAATGTGGAAAATGTTAACGGATATGAATATTTTTTCAAGGCACTGTGTGTGGGCTAATGTGACCAGAGTACTGTTTTTCTCAATGAGGCTTTTAATGTCCTAAGCCGGAGAAATAATAATGATCCACAATTCAAGAGGATAATAAAATTGGACTAATGCCCTGTACACACGACCGGTTTTCCTGTCGGAATAAACCCTGAATGTTTTTCCGACGGAATTCCGCGCAAGCTGTCTTGCATACACACGGTCACATAAAATTCCGACCGTCAAGAACGCGGTGATGTACAATACGTCTGACGGCACTATAAAAAGGAAGTTCAATAGCCAGTGCGCCACCCTTTGGGCTCCTTCTGCTAATCTCGTGTTTATTCCGTGTTAGTAGAAGTTTGAGAGACGATTCGCGCTTTTCAGACTTGTGCTTTTCAGATCGTTTTACTGCTGTTCAGTTTGTGATAATTTTTCAATAATCCCCCCAAAAAAAGGAGATCTTGATGAAATATACAAAATAAAAAGATGACTATAAAAAATAATTCTACATCTCATTATTATGGAGATCTGGCTTTTAAAAAATGAAAGATTATTCATGAGATCACGAGAAATAAAGAAATAAGTTTGTCAGAACTGTATGAATATCGGCAGCAAAACAACTTTATTATTCTAGCATTATAAAGCACAAAAGAATGCGCTGCATTAAAAGATCACAGAATTTGCAGCGTGAAGAATGTGCCATCTCCTTTACAAACGCTAGTTTTACCAGACTGAGCTCATCCGTCTCGTGCTTGCTTCAGAGCATGCGTCATTTTTGATACGTCGGAACAGCATACAGACGAGCGGTTTTTCCAATAGGAATTTTTCCGTCGGAAAAATATAGAACATGTTCTCTATCTAAGGACGTCTGAATTTTCAACGTTAAAAGGCCGGACTTTTTCTGTCGGAAATTCCGACCGTGTACACGGCATTACTGTGTTAGATGGGTGGTGACCCGGCAATCCAGGGAACTGAAGGGTGCACGATCTCCAATCCAAGTACTGTTGGGCTTGTGTGGGGAAAACATGTATCAATAACTCTTGCAGTCTTCTGCTGGAGCTGTGATCAGCTGCTGGATGAGATCGAAAAGGCAGATGACCAGTATGACAGTCCAGTGTTCCCAGTCAGAAAGTCCCTATTGCAGCTGATTTCTGCCCCCCTCGGAGGACACAGCAGATCGGCACACTGCTGTATCCACTGAGGGTGTTGCAGGGATTGTATGCTGTGGAGCAGAAGCCAGGGGACGGTGCAGCACTAGATAGAAAGGTAGCAGAGATGGGTTTACGATCGTGCAGTATTGATCTGACAATTTCTAAGGTTCGGCTGCCGGGGGGGGGGGGGGGGGGTAGTGATCCAGCGACTTATAGCTTGCGTGCCCACAGAGAGGGCTCTGGGTGCCAGCTGTGGCACGGGTACCAGCTGTGGCACGCGTGCCATAGACTGCCATCGCTGCCCTAGGCTATAAACATTCAAGCTCAAGTCACTCAAGTTGTCCTCTCAGCAGCTCAGCTTACCCTACCCCTCCTTTACAGCAATGAAACTGCAGCCTTTCAACCAGGAGTGCATTTGGATTATGGGACCCATCAGAAAAAGTTAGAGGTTCTAAGTTAAAATGTTTTTTTACCTTAACGCATTCTCTGCATTAAGGCTGGGTTCACACATATGCAAATCAGATGCGGAAATTTGCATGACAGGAGAGTGTGACTGGTGTGTTTTAAGCAAAATATTGGGCATGGCTTAAAGGGAGCGTGACTCCAAGGGGGGTGTGAGTAGAGTCTGAGATTAATGAGGGATGGAGAGAGAGAGGGGGAGAGGGGGAGAGAGCAGGCCCAGATCCTACACCACAATAGAAAAATGTGTATTTCAGAAAGTTTAACAATCAGCAGATAAAGATACTCCAAACACCTGGTGTTATCACTTCATTTATCCCGGCACCATGGTTGTTATTGTGTCAGGATCATTGAAGCGCATTATTACTATTATGACATTGTAATATAAAATGAAATAGTTCAACTCCCCATAATGTAAAATCAGTGGGAGCCCTGAGCATGTCACTTGCCACGTCGCCTGCCACCTGCTGCCATCAGGTGTCCCCAGCGGAGTCCCTCTTTACTTCAGGTGTCCCCAGCGGCGTCCCTCCTTACTTCAGGTGTCCCCCAATGGAGCCCCCTTTACATCAGGTGTCCCCCAGTGGAGCCCCCTTTACATCAGGTGTCCCCCAGTGGAGCCCCCTTTACATCAGGTCTCCCAGGGTGGAGCGCCCTTTACATCAGGTCTCCCCCAGTGGAGCCCCCTTTACATCAGGTCTCCCCCAGTGGAGCCCCCTTTACATCAGGTCTCCCCCAGTGGAGCCCCCTTTACATCAGGTCTCCCCCAGTGAAGCCCCCATTTACATCAGGTCTCCCCCAGTGGAGCGCCCTTTACATCAGGTGTCAGAGTCTCTGCTGCCATTACAGAAGACCAGAAGAAACAGGCCAAGGGGAACAAAATAGAGGTGGAGCCGGCCGGCTGCCAATAGAAATAATGCTGCCGCCCACCCCTCACCCTTTCCCACAACAGGCCACAAACAGAAAACGCACACGTTTTTTGTGCAATGCGCAGTGCGAATGGAAAGTATGACATAGTCCGGCTCAGAACTACCATACCGCATCCTACCTATTTCATCATTATGAAATCAGGGGCACCAGGAAGAACAATCCTCTCGCTCTTCCTGGGGCCTCCCGATGATATCAGACCAATAAAACATGTAGGGCAGGAGTGCCCAACCTTTTGAAGAGCGAGGGCCACTTTAGCGACTTGGTAACCGGTTGTGGGCCACAATGAGCGTAGCGGGTGGATATCAGGTCTGTGTCCACTCTGCATATGCAGAGCAGACAGACACAGCCCACTGTCCTCTATGGGCCCCCCAGTCCTATCCACCCAGACAGAAGGGGACATATCACCTTCTATTTGTTTAAGCGGATTGGATTGGCGATAGATGGGTGTAAAGGGACACAAGTCCATTTACATCTGCAGCTCTATAGAGGTGAATAGAGAGTCAGTTTGGGTCCACATGAAAAATGGACCGGCGGACCGGATCGGACCGAACGTGTGAAAGGGGCCTAAGGCTGCTTTCACACTGATGCACTGCGGTTTACCTGCACCTCAACTAAGCTCAATCTTAACTTCTTCCTCAGTGATTCCTGCAGGTATGGCTTACGGCTGCTGCTGTTCCCCAGGCGGGTACGGCTGGCGGCCACTGCTTTTCCCCAGGGGGGGGTATGGCTGGCGGCTACTGCTTTTCCCCAGGCGGGGTATGGCTGGCGGCTACTGCTTTTCCCCAGGGGGGGGGTATGGCTGGCGGCTTCTGCTGTCCCTAGGGCAGGTATGGCTGGTGGCTGCTGCTGGCAGTCCTCCAGGCCAGGTACTTCTGGCTGGGACTGCTGGCTGGTATTACTGCTGTGTACTGCTGGCGGGTACAATGCAGGAAGTGCATCCATTACATTAGTCAAGTGCACATTTATTTGGTGCTTATCAGGACAATGGTCCTATGCTAACTCAGACAGTGACTTGTGATTCACTGAAAGTTGGTTCAGTATGTATGCGTTCCCAGGGTAATGTTTCAATACATATAAACAACCCTTTGACACTCCTCTTTACAATTCTTATGGTTAAATTCTGCCCACTTCCTACACCACCACTCCAATTTAGTCTAAATCATTCACATCTGAGGCTTGTATGAGGGAAGTAGAGGAGGTAGTGGTGCACGGTAAGCAATTAAGCTAAACTACAAAAGCCAGAGATAAAAGGCTGATCAGACAGTCCAAAATCAACAGATCAGAGGAAGTATATAAAACAATCCAAAATCAACAGATTTACGGGGAAACATATAAATCCTGGATAAATCGCATGAGGTAAAGTGCATCGAAAAGCAGTGCATTAAAAATGCATAAAATCAGCAAAGCATAATAGTAAAAGTAATAAAAGCATATGGATCCTAAAAGAATATATAGTGCATAAAACACAAAGTAAAATCTGTGGATGTGAATGGTAGTGTAGCCACGTGATAAATATAAAGTGCTGGTATTTCCACGTGCTAAAAAAGAATAAAAATCAAGAACATACAATGTGGAAAAATTCAAACATAAATAAATAAATAAATACAGTCCATAAATGTTCATAAAGTGCAAAAAAACGTATCTTCGGATCCAAAAATATATTAAAAGTGAAGGTGCTGGAGGAACGGAGTGCTGTGCGATTTGATCTAGCGTGCTGTTAGTGGGTATCCTGTGCGATCCTGGTTGCTTGTGCAATCCTAGTGGAAATGGTGTAGATGGCCCCTTACCTTACAGCTGTAAGGTTACAGCATGAGTATCAAAGCCTTTGTGGTCCTAGGTAGGTGGCCCAGGTCTTCTATGGCGTTTACTATCCTGCCTTTCACTTGCCCCTCTAAGTGTAGGTAATGGTATGTCCTGGGGTGGGAGGTCTCACCAGTAGTGGTTATGAAAAGAAGGAAGTATGCCTCATAGTATAGTATGTACTTAAATTTTAATAAACCGCATCCCTCGTCAAGAATCACGTGACTTCATCAGGGGATAACCTAGTGCCCCCAGAAGTGTCTATAAATAGGCCCAGTAATTGCTCATTACGACGGCCATTTTCCTGGAGTCCCGATCGCCGGAAATGGTCGCCGGATATGGGATTGGTTAGAGAATAGATGTAAACAACTGATGGACGTTCCAATTAATGGTGTCAGCATAGCATGTAATATTCACCGGCCAGTATTGATGCCGGAAACGGATAGCGGCCATTTTAATGGTTAGAATGGTGAATATTCGTTCGGGCAACATAAATGGTAATGTGATAACTGGATGGAAATAAGAATATGGAAAAAGGGAAGGCCATATGAGAAATATAATGTCTGCCTGGCTATATTAAATGGTAATTGGGACAGTAAAAAATATAACTTAAGTAAATTATATATATTGTGACAGCAGGCAGGTAAAATCACCTGGTTGTATCCAGGATGGAAAATATGTATGCCCTAGATTCAGGCTTTATGCAGACTTGTACCACTAGAGGGGAGTGCTGGGAGTCCTATAGGGAAGAGTTAATGAGCCCAGCTGAAGTAAGTGGGCTCATTAAGACCTCTACAAAAAACCCCAGGCATGCTTAGGGAGATGCTCCATCCTGGAACCAGTTTTGTGTTTGTATAGACTGGGGAGTGTGACTTCTGTTCTGTTCTGTGCGGTGAGTTAATGCCTGTGTGGCAAACCTCTACAACAGAGATAGGGACTGGTGCAGCACAAGGCTGCACTCAGTTGATAGACAGGGAATATACATGTGTAGTAAGAGGTCAAGCTGACCAGGATTTCTTTTCATGTTTCTTTTTGTTTGGCTGCTATATTTTTCACTGCATGTAGCATAAATAAACCGCACCTTTTTGTTTTTTTCACCTACAACGCTGTCTGCTGTGCCTGATTTTGTGTTGTGAACCCATCCAGGGGGTCACGCACACCTGCTGCCGAGCTAACCCCTCACAATAATATATATATATATATATATATATATATATATATATATATATATATATATATATATAATATATATATATATATATATATATATATATATATATAATTAGATATGGAAAATATTACTAGTATATAAATATATCGCCAGAAATTTTTTTTTTAAAACATTGAGACCATAAGAGCGAACAGTGATGTAAGTAACTGAGTTAAAATAAACTGAGTTACTTAATGCAGTTACTTTAGGGGATAACGAGTAATCTAACTGATTACTTTTCCCCTCATGGTAACTCAGTTCCCATTACTTTGGCGGAGTTACCCCAATTACATCTACCGCCACTAGATGGCAGTAGTGTAATTCCGGTGTCCTGCCGAAAAAGTTCCCCCGCCGGATAAGGACCCCCCTGTAATGCACAGGCGCAGCGCTTGCGCAGTACGAAGGACTACGGAGCTTCCGAAAATTGCCGAACCTAAACAGCTCTGAGTGAACTCTACACCGCGCAGGCGCAGTTAACATGTAATTGTACGAGGCGATGCCGCACGCTCCTGATGCTCGTGCTACTCTGCAAGGGGCGTCTATCGTGTATATAAGGGGCGGGTCTAGTATTACTGTAACCAAGTATTATATATCGAGCTCTGCCCATTAATTTAACATTCGCCCTCTTCTGTAGCCATCCACCCCTTACACGATATAATAATAGACCCGCCCCTTGCTTACACGCTATAACAGATCTGCTCCTTGGTTAGAGTAATAATAGAGCAGCCCCTTGGTTACACGATATATAACAATAATAATAAATGCGCCCCTTGCTTACAGTAATACTAGACCCGCCCCTTAGTTACACGTATAGAATATAAAAAAAAAAAAAAAAGTCAGTTACTTTGCTGTGTAACTACGTACTTTTCCAATGTAGTAACTGAGTTACTAACACAATTACTTTTTGGGAGAAGTAATTTGTAACTTAACTAATTACTTTTTTAAAGTAAGATGACCAACACTGAGAGAGAATAATAAAAGGCGACCGGAAATGACGTGATTTTAAAAGGACTTCTAGAGCTAGTGGGTGCAGGTTAGGAGTTGTGTGGAATATTTATGATGGCCTCAGCCCCAGTAAAGGGCTGGCAGGGGGCAAGATTCACCTCATAAATGGGCATGAGCCAGGCCAGCAGGGACAGTCGGGTGGAAGATGGAGCTAAAGGACTGTTGAGACTATCGGTGTCCCTCTGGGGTACCCCCCAGTCCGAGGTGGTTGACCTTGGGCCGGGACTCAGGTGCTGAAAGGATCCCGCCACAATACACAGAGGAAGCCCTTGTTGGAGGCATAGGAGCAGTGTTGCCAACCACCTGTATATTTACGGGCAGCCCGTAAAAACAGGGCACTTTTCTTCCTGCCCATAGTAGAAAAGTACCAGTGAAAAATGGCTATGATGCTCAGTTACAGAGATGCCCGAGATGATCCGATCCTTTCCTGTAGTTTTTTCCTGAAGGCCTGGTGGTTTTCTTCCAGTTATGGACACAGTCTTTGCTGTTCAGCTGCCTGTTAACACATAATGCAGCAGATTTAAATATTCGTATTAGTAAAATTACAGATCTATCTTGTGTAGCTGGATCCGGGTTAATGTATGTTTGCTCTGGCAACGACAAATATGAGTGCTGAAGAATTTGTTCAACAACAATACAATTTGTTGTATTAGAAGTAGCATAATAGGTACAACGTAAAACCATTTTTTCAGCAAACATGAGGCTTTTAAATTAGAGCCCTTCTCTGGGCAATCTTAAACCACCCTCCTAAATGCTCCTTTTGACTCCTGTACCAATAAAAAAATGAATTTTTTTTTTTTTTTTTACCTAAATCCATTGCCATACATCCCTCACTGGTGCCTCAACCAGGAGTGAAGACCAGTAACCCAGCACTGCTGTCTGTACCCATGCCAACTGGACCACTTGCAGTACTTTTTTTTTCTTCAGTGAATAGGTGCAAGTACCCCCCCCCCCCCTTTCCCTTGTAATCCAGTACTGTAT
>CM053032.1:216810146-216835746 GCA_028564925.1 Lithobates sylvaticus | reverse complement strand
TAGGGATGAGCCGAACACCCCCGGGTTCGGTTCGAACCAGAACCTTCGAACGGACCGAAAGTTCGCGCGAATTTTCGAACCCTATACGTTATAATGGACGCGAACGTTCGAAATCAAAAGTGCTAATTACAACGGCCAATATGCATGTTAATGTCATAAAACAGGTTTGGGGACCCGGGTCCTGCCCCAGGGGACATATATCAATGCAAAAAAAACTTTTAAAAACTAACGTTTTTTCGGGAGCAGTCATTTTAATGATGCATAAAGTGAAAAAAAAAAGTGAAATTTTCCTTTAAATATGGTACCTGGGGGGTGTCTAAAGTATGCCTGTGAAGTGGCATGTGTTTCCCGTGTTTAGAACTGTCCTTGCACAAAATGACATTTGTAAAGGAAAAAAAGAAGCCATTTAAAAACACTTGCGGCTTTAATGGCATGTCTTGTCCTGGCCGCCATATGGCTGAAAATCCTTGAGAAAAATGGCATGGCTACCCCATCACCCCCCCCCCCCACCCCAGCCCCTTTGGGTCTTGTATGGATATTAAGGGGGACCCCGCACCCCCAAAAAAACCCTATACCTACAACCATATATACTCTGAACAGCAGTATATAGGTGGTGCAAACAAGACACGGACTGTAGGTTTGTTCTTAAGTAGAATCTGAACAGGTACATTATGAAGTGTAGCTCCATCCCAAAAAAAACTATTTTTAAGCTTTTTGGAGAACATAGGGAGGGGTTATCACCCCTGTAACATTTGCTGTCTTTGCACATCTGTTCAGAACATGTCACCTCACTTTCCGTCCCAATGACAAATGTTTTTGGAAAAGTGGGGTTTGAATTGAAACAAGGATTGGTGATAAAGCATCAGTAGAGAGGAGATACCTTTTTCCCAAATTAAATCTAACAGCATAGAATTTCCCTTCCTAGGGGTAGATTTCCTCTCACTTCCTGTTTTCTCTTTCCGTTTGCAAGTAGGAGTCGTTTGTAAGGTGGATGTTTGAAAGTAGGGGCCTGGCGTATATACTCTTCAGAAATTTGCCCTATTAGATGTTGGTGTAGCCACAAGACTGGTGGGCACAGGAATGGGCCCTGCTGTGAGTTAATAGATCAAGATTTGTACTTGCATGCACCTGTTGAACCGGGCAGAAAAATTGGGCCTTTGGTGGTGGTGGTGGTGGTGGTGGACGGTGTTGCCACAAGACTGTAAGCTCTCACAGTTACTCTTGGTGGGCGCAGGAATGGGCCCTGCTGTGAGTTATTAGATCAAGATTTGTAATTGCATGCACCTGTTGAACAGGGCAGAAAAATTGGGCCTTTGGTGGTTGGTGGTGGTGGTGGTGGACGGTGTTGCCACAAGACTGTAAGCCCTCACAGTTACTCTTGGTGGGCGCAGGAATGGGCCCTGCTGTGAGTTATTAGATCGAGATTTGTAATTGCATGCACCTGTTGAACAGGGCAGAAAAATTGGCCTTTGGCGGTGGTGGTGGACGGTGTTGCCACAAGACTGTAGGCCCTCATAGTTACTCTTGGTGGGCGCAGGAATGGGCCCTGCTGTGAACTATTAGATCAAGATTTGTAATTACACGCCCCTGTTAAACAGGGGCTGAAAAATTGTGCCTTAGACATTGGTGCTGTGCTGGTGCCACAACACTGCAACCCCTCACAGATACTGTACTCTTAGCACAGCAATGAGACCTGTTGCAAAGCATTGCCTAAAAATTGTAATTACACGCCCCAACAGGGGCTGAAAAATTGTGCCTTAGGCACTGGTGCCACAACACTGCAACCCCTCACAGATACTGTACTTGGAGCACAGCAGTCACACGTGTTGCGAAGCATTTTTTTAAAAAAAAATTGTAATTACACGCCCCTGTTAAACAGGGGCTGAAAAATTGTGCCTTAGGCACTGGTGCTGGTGCCACAACACTGCAACCCCTCACAGATACTGTACTTGGAGCACAGCAGTCACACGTGTTGCGAGCATTTTTTAAAAAAATTGTAATTACACGCCCCTGTTAAACAGGGGCTGAAAAATTGTGCCTTAGGCACTGGTGCTGGTGCCACAACACTGCAACCCCTCACAGATACTGTACTTGGAGCACAGCAGTCACACGTGTTGCGAAGCATTTTTTTTTAAAAAAATTGTAAGTACACGCCCCTGTTATACAGGGGCTGAAAAATTGTGCCTTAGGCACTGGTGTGGTGGCATGGATCATTGAGGAGGAGGAAGAGGATAGTCAGTGAACATAACAGGACAGTCACTCAGCATCAGCATAGGCAGTCTTGAAGGGATGTGACATTATAAATTATTCCGTTATATCCGCTTCAGGTGCCTGGTAGCTGGTGGTGATCCAAGACTGATTCATTTTGATGAAGGTCAGTCGATCAACCGAGTCGGTGGACAGGCGCACCCTATGAACGGTGACAAATCCTCCAGCAGCACTGAATGTGCGTTCGGAAAGAACGCTGGAGGCAGGACAGGCCAGTAGCTCAATTGCATACTGTGCAAGCTCTGGCCAGTGATCCATCCTCAGGACCCAGTAAGCCAGAGGATTTTCGGTGGGAAAGGTGTCCAAGTCTGACCTTGCCCCAAGGTATTCCTGCACCATGTATATCAGACGCTGGCGATGGTTGCTGGAACCGATCATACCTTGGGGCTGCAGACTAAAAAATTGTCTGAACGCATCGGTTAGACGTCCACCTTCCCCACCGCTCCTTCTGCTACTGACCGAAGCCTCAGCAACTCGTCGCCCAGGACCAGGAGTTTGTAACCTCCCAGTTTCTGGGAACGCGTTGCACAGACCTTTCTGCAAGGCCTCCCTGAGATGTCTCATCCTCTGCTCCCTCTGCGACGGCAAGATAAGGTCCGCAACCTTACCCTTGTACCGTGGATCAAGGAGAGTGGCCAGCCAGTAATGGTCCCTCTCCTTGATCCGAAGAACACGAGGATCCTTCCGCAGGCTTTGCAGGATCAGGGAGGCCATGCAGCGTAGGTTAGCTGAGGCATTCGGTCCGGAGTCTTCTGGGTCACTGAGGATGACATGATCGCCAGCCACCTCCTCCCAGCCACGTACAAGTCCACTGGTTTGTTGGGACTGTACATCATCCCTAAAAGACTGCTGCTGCTGCTGATGCTGAGTGCCAGGCTCCACCTCCATGCTCACACAATCCTCCTCCTCCTCCTCCTCCTCCTCATCCTCTTCCTGTGTGATGGGTGGGACAGAAGGAACACTGTCCGGATAAAGGGGGCCTTGAGAGGCAAGGAAGTCCTCCTCTTCCTGCCTCTGTTCTGCCTCAAGTGCCCTGTCCATTATCCCACGCAGCGTATGCTCCAACAGGTGGACAAGAGGTACAGTGTCACTGATGCATGCACTGTCACTGCTCACCATCCTCGTGGCCTCCTCAAATGGTGAGAGGACAGTGCATGCATCCCTGATCATGCTCCACTGACGTGGGGAAAAAAAAAACAAGCTCCCCTGACCCTGTCCTGGTGCCGTAGTCGCAAAGGTACTCATTGATGGCCCTCTGCTGCGTGTGCAGTCGCTGCAGCATGGCCAACGTTGAGTTCCACCTGGTGGGCATGTCACATATTAGGCGGTTCTTGGGCAGGTTCAGCTCCTTTTGCAGCTCAGTCAGCCGAGCACTGGCATTATAAGATCGGCGGAAATGCACACAGACTTTCCTGGCCTGCCTCAGGACATCCTGTAAGCCTGGGAACCTGCCCAAGAACCGCTGCACCACCAGGTTGAGGACGTGAGCCATACAGGGCACATGGGTGAGCTGCCCCTGTCGCAGGGCGGAGAGGAGGTTGGTGCCATTGTCAGAAACGACCATTCCTGGCTTAAGCTGGCGTGGCGTCAACCACCTCTCGGCCTGCCCCTGCAGAGCTGCCAGAACCTCTGGCCCAGTGTGGCTCCTGTCCCCCAAACACACCAGCGCAAGCACGGCATGGCATCTTTTTGCCTGCGTACTTGCGTAGCCCCTTGTACGCCTACGGAGCACCGCTGGTTCCGAGGACAGAGCACTGGAGGAAGAAGAAGAGGAGGGGGTGGAGGAGAGAGGTGTGTCACAACCAGTAGCAGTAGTAGCGTTTTGGAGGCGTGGTGGCGGAACAACCTCCAACACTACTGCACCTTGTCCTGCATCCCTCCCAGCTGCCAATAGAGTGACCCAATGGGCCGTGAAAGAAAGGTAACGTCCCTGTCCATGCCTGCTGGACCATGAGTCAGCGGTAATATGCACCTTACCGCTGACCGCCCTGTCCAGCGAGGCATGGACATTGCCTTCCACATGCCGGTAGAGAGACGGAATCGCCTTCCGTGAGAAAAAGTGGCGTTTGGGAACCTGCCACTGAGGAACCGCACATTGAACAAACTCACGGAAGGGGGCCGAGTCTACCAACTGAAAAGGCAGCAGTTGAAGTGCTAGCAATTTAGCCAAGCTAGCATTCAACCGCTGGGCATGTGGATGGCTGGGAGTGTACTTCTTTTGACGGTCCAGCAGCTGGGGCAGGGAAATTTGCCTGCTACTATCGGACGTCGGTGTACTGCAAATACTTGGTTGTGACACACCTAATTCTACACCTTCAGTCCTCTCACAGCAGCTTTCAGAGAGGACTGAAGATGTAGTGGGGATGGAGATCCCAGCTGATGAGGAGCAAGGAGAGGTCCGCTTAGTTCTTTGGTGTGGGTCTTTTATGTGTGCCTGCCAATGAGCTGCATGGCAGGTCGACATATGTCTGCTCATGCTTGTGGTGCCCAAGCGGCTGATGTTTTGGCCACGCGAGATACGCTTGAGACAAATATTGCAAATAGCAGTGGTGCGATCTGATGCACTCGTCTCAAAAAAGGCCCACACCAAAGAACTTTTCTGATAACGTGCAGAGGCAGCGCCCTGCACAGGCGGAGCTCTGCGGTGTTGTACAGTTGCTGTGCTGGCCTCTAGCTGGCCTCCAGGGGGCATCCTGCCTCGTTGGACATGTGACGCCGCATCCTCCTCCTCCTCGTCCTCCTCCTCATCCTCTCTCCCTCCAGGCACCCACGTGGCGTCAGTGACCTCATCATCCCCTCCCTCTTCACCACTAGAGCAAACCTGGCAGTAAGCTGCAGCTGGTGGAACAGTACTGCCAGATTGCTGTCCTTCAGCATCCCCTCTCTCTGCGCGCACACTACTGACTTCCTCAAGCTGGGTATCATCATCCGAGCCTTCGAATCGTTGGGCATCCTCCTGGAGCATGTACCCAACACTGTGCTCAAACAGTTCGGGGGACTCCTCAGGAGGACATGGTGGGTCTAGGGAAGGGGTGGCTGATGATGCCATTGAGTACGCGTTGGCAGCTGCTCTGCCAGTACCCTGAGCCTGGGTGAGAGAGGATGAGGAGGATGAGGAGGGCTTGGTCATCCATTCTACCAAGCCTTCAGCATGATGCGGCTCCACATGTCCAGCTGCCGAAAACAAAGACGCGCGTGTCCCATGGTCACGTGCTGATGACGATGCACGACCACGTCCACGGCCACGTCCACTAGAAACAGAGCCTGCCTGCCCTGTGTTCTTAGCTCTGCATGCTCTGCCTCCCCTTGGCGGTCTTCCAGCCATTGTAGTCGGTAGTCCTGTGGGTGCTGCTGAGAAGAAAATATAGGAGCTCTGTGTGATGCCACTAACACACTAGAAGTCCTATGGGTGCTTCTGCAAAGAAAATATAGGAGCTCTGTGTGATGCCACTAACACACTAGAAGTCCTGTGGGTGCTTCTGAGAAGAAAATATAGGAGCTCTGTGTGATGCCACTAACACACTAGAAGTCCTGTGGGTGCTTCTGAGAAGAAAATATAGGAGCTCTGTGTGATGCCACTAACACACTAGAAGTCCTATGGGTGCTTCTGCAAAGAAAATATAGGAGCTCTGTGTGATGCCACTAACACACTAGAAGTCCTGTGGGTGCTGCTGAAAGAAAATATAGGAGCTCTGTGTGATGCCACTAACACACTAGAAGTCCTGTGGGTGCTGCTGAAAGAAAATATAGGAGCTCTGTGTGATGCCACTAACACACTAGAAGTCCTATGGGTGCTTCTCGAAAGAAAATATAGGAGCTCTGTGTGATGCCACTAACACACTAGAAGTCCTATGGGTGCTGCTGCAAAGAAAATATAGGAGCTCTGTGTGATGCCACTAACACACTAGAAGTCCTATGGGGTGCTTCTGCAAAGAAAATATAGGAGCTCTGTGTGATGCCACTAACACACTAGAAGTCCTATGGGTGCTTCTGAGAAGAAAATATAGGAGCTCTGTGTGATGCCACTAACACACTAGAAGTCCTGTGGGTGCTTCTGAGAAGAAAATATAGGAGCTCTGTGTGATGCGACTAACACACTAGAAGTCCTATGGGTGCTTCTGAGAAGAAAATATAGGAGCTCTGTGTGATGCCACTAACACACTAGAAGTCCTATGGGTGCTTCTGAAGAAAATATAGGAGCTCTGTGTGATGCCACTAACACACTAGAAGTCCTATGGGTGCTTCTGCAAAGAAAATATAGGAGCTCTGTGTGATGCCACTAACACACTAGAAGTCCTATGGGTGCTGCTGAGAAGAAAATATAGGAGCTCTGTGTGATGCCACTAACACACTAGAAGTCCTATGGGTGCTTCTGCAAAGAAAATATAGGAGCTCTGTGTGATGCCACTAACACACTAGAAGTCCTATGGGTGCTTCTGCAAAGAAAATATAGGAGCTCTGTGTGATGCCACTAACACACTAGAAGTCCTATGGGTGCTTCTGAGAAGAAAATATAGGAGCTCTGTGTGATGCCACTAACACACTAGAAGTCCTATGGGTGCTTCTGCAAAGAAAATATAGGAGCTCTGTGTGATGCCACTAACACACTAGAAGTCCTATGGGTGCTTCTGGAAGAAAATATAGGAGCTCTGTGTGATGCCACTAACACACTAGAAGTCCTATGGGTGCTTCTGGGAAGAAAATATAGGAGCTCTGTGTGATGCCACTAACACACTAGAAGTCCTATGGGTGCTTCTGGGAAGAAAATATAGGAGCTCTGTGTGATGCCACTAACACACAATTGAAGTCCTATGGGTGCTTCTGGGAAGAAAATATAGGAGCTCTGTGTGATGCGACTAACACACTACAAGTCCTATGGGTGCTTCTGGAAGAAAATATAGGAGCTCTGTGTGATGCCACTAACACAGTACAAGTCCTATGGGTGCTTCTGGAAAGAAAATATAGGAACTCTGTGTGATGCCACTAACACACTACAAGTCCTATGGGTGCTTCTGGGAAGAAAATATAGGAGCTCTGTGTGATGCCACTAACACACTACAAGTCCTATGGGTGCTTCTGGGAAGAAAATATAGGAACTCTGTGTGATGCCACTAACACAGTACAAGTCCTATGGGTGCTTCTGGGAAGAAAATATAGGAGCTCTGTGTGATGCCACTAACACACTAGAAGTCCTATGGGTGCTTCTGGGAAGAAAATATAGGAGCTCTGTGTGATGCCACTAACACACTACAAGTCCTGTGGGTGCTGCTGGGAAGAAAATATAGGAGCTCTGTGTGATGCCACTAACACACTACAAGTCCTGTGGGTGCTGCTGGGAAGAAAATATAGGAGCTCTGTGTGATGCCACTAAACACACTAGAAGTCCTATGGGTGCTTCTGGGAAGAAAATATAGGAGCTCTGTTTGATGCCACTAACACACTACAAGTCCTGTGGGTGCTGCTGGGAAGAAAATATAGGAGCTCTGTGTGATGCCACTAACACACTACAAGTCCTATGGGTGCTTCTGGGAAGAAAAATATAGGAGCTCTGTGTGATGCCACTAACACACTACAAGTCCTGTGGGTGCTGCTGGGAAGAAAATATAGGAGCTCTGTGTGATGCCACTAACACACTACAAGTCCTATGGGTGCTTCTGGGAAGAAAATATAGGAGCTCTGTGTGATGCCACTAACACACACTACAAGTCCTATGGGTGCTTCTGGGAAGAAAATATAGGAGCTCTGTGTGATGCCACTAACACACTACAAGTCCTATGGGTGCTTCTGGGAAGAAAATATAGGAGCTCTGTGTGATGGGACTAACACACTACAAGTCCTATGGGTGCTTCTGGGAAGAAAATATAGGAGCTCTGTGTGATGCCACTAACACACTACAAGTCCTATGGGTGCTTCTGGGAAGAAAATATAGGAGCTCTGTGTGATGCCACTAACACAGTACAAGTCCTATGGGTGCTTCTGGGAAGAAAATATAGGAACTCTGTGTGATGCCACTAACACAGTACAAGTCCTATGGGTGCTTCTGGGAAGAAAATATAGGAACTCTGTGTGATGCCACTAACACAGTACAAGTCCTATGGGTGCTTCTGGGAAGAAAATATAGGAACTCTGTGTGATGCCACTAACACACTACAAGTCCTATGGGTGCTTCTGGGAAGAAAATATAGGAACTCTGTGTGATGCCACTAACACAGTACAAGTCCTATGGGTGCTTCTGGGAAGAAAATATAGGAACTCTGTGTGATGCCACTAACACACTAGAAGTCCTATGGGTGCTTCTGGGAAGAAACTATAGGAACTCTGTGTGATGCCACTAACACAGTACAAGTCCTATGGGTGCTTCTGGGAAGAAAATATAGGAACTCTGTGTGATGCCACTAACACAGTACAAGTCCTATGGGTGCTTCTGCGAAGAAAATATAGGAACTCTGTGTGATGCCACTAACACAGTACAAGTCCTATGGGTGCTTCTGGGAAGAAAATATAGGAACTCTGTGTGATGCCACTAACACACTACAAGTCCTATGGGTGCTTCTGGGAAGAAAATATAGGAACTCTGTGTGATGCCACTAACACAGTACAAGTCCTATGGGTGCTTCTGGGAAGAAAATATAGGAACTCTGTGTGATGCCACTAACACAGTACAAGTCCTATGGGTGCTTCTGGGAAGAAAATATAGGAACTCTGTGTGATGCCACTAACACAGTACAAGTCCTATGGGTGCTTCTGGGAAGACAATATAGGAACTCTGTGTGATGCCACTAACACAGTACAAGTCCTATGGGTGCTTCTGGGAAGAAAATATAGGAGCTCTGTTTGCTGCCACTAACACACTAGAAGTCCTATGGGTGCTTTTGGGGTGCAGTGCTGTACTAACAGCACTGCGGTTGGTACTACTGAAATACTGTACTAACAGTAAGACACGTACCAGACTAACCCCCAGCAGCAGCTAAAAACACACTAACCAGCAGCAGCAATGGACGATCAATGACAGGTAGCAATGGTTTAGCAAATAAATAGCCAATGGTTTAGCAAAGTAGAGCAAATCTTTCTATATGAATCTAGCAAAGAGTGACACAGAATCAGCCTGATCTCTCCTAAAGCCGGAACTCATGTGACCGGCGCCGACGGCGTGGCGGCCTTTTTTAAATGAGGGGGGCGTGTACTAAAGCCCCTGAGCTGTAATTGGCTACAGGCGTCCTGCCTGTAGCCAATTATGGCTCTCCGAGTTTCCGGCGCTGTGATTGGCCAAGCATGCGGGGTCACAGTGCATGCTTGGCCAATCATCAGCCAGCAATGCACTGCACTGCGCCGGCCGCCCGGCCCGCAATGCATTGCGGGGCCGCTCGCATCACACGAATGTGATGCGAGCGGCCAAAATAGTTCTGGGCTCGCCGAGCGAGCGAACACCCGGTGCTCGATGCGAACATGGGTTCGCATCGAGCACCGGGCCCATCCCTATCCTAGCCAATCAGTGTCCGGGATACAGAAGGCTCCGCCCTCACAGGTGTCAGCTGACTGCCATCACATGACAAAAGAGATGGCCGCCACCTGCTGCTGGTTCCCTCAGCCCTGATGTGTCTATCATCCGGAATCCACCCTCCGGGTACACTGAAGGACACCCTCATGCAGAAGAACGGGTGAGAAATACAGGTTGACTGGCGGAGGGAAGAAGATCATAGAAGTGAGGACAGGGATGGAGCTCTGCTAGATAATGTGTTGGCAGGAGAAGGTGGGAGCTCATTATAGAGCTGATACCAGGAGGGGCTCCCATTGTTTATGTGACACCTAAAGAGGATGGAGGATAGCTGAGTCTGTCTCTCTCTCTCTCTCTCACACTGTCACGCAGACATAATGCCAGCTGCAGATGTCTAAGCAGCAGCTCACCTGTCCTATATGCAGATCAGCCAGTGCTCACACTGGTTAGGAAATGATTCCCCTCGCTTTTCTCTTTATTTACACTGCACACAGGACGGGTAAGCACACTGATGATGACTAGACTTCTGGAAGATGCAAGAGTGTGACAGTGTTCAAGATGATTTGCAGCTGTTTCTAAAGAGCTCTTGGTGCCAAAGACCAGTGTGCTCTGCATGATTTGTTTTTATATTGCCTTTCAGTATTTAGGCTGGTCAAGCTTGGATCTTCACAGATTTATTAACCATTTATGGTCTTACTAACTGTGCTTGGCAAATGGACTGTTAGTAAGACAGAAACTGCAGTCTCTGATCTCTTGTATCATGTCTGCAGCCTCTGACTGTCTCTGACCATCTCTTGTATCTGTTTGATGGGATCTGCCTAGGAGGGTGGTGTTTGGAGTATCTTTATCTGCTGATTACTAAACTTTCTGGAGTACACATACTGTATTGCTATTGTGGTCTAGGATCTGGGCCTGCTGTCCTTACATCCTTCTTGCATCTCCGACTCTAACGACACCCCCTTTTAGGTTATCTGAAAGATGGGTTTCAAATGTTTTGGCAGGGGCGCAGTTTCAGTGCTTGCCATAGGCGCCATTTTAACTAGATACACCTCTGAGCTTACCTGCTGCATATCACTCACAGAGTGCAGCTGAGCCATCCATCCAGCTCGATCCCCCAATAACCTACATTGGCTCCCTAGCTATTGCAAGAAGTTCATAGCCACAATCAAATTCCTGGTGGACTGGGCCAGCTACCTGAAGGCTAACACCACTTTTTTGGTGGTTTATCACAATCTGCATTTGCAATATATTACAGATTGGCCACAGTGACATGAATAGCAGTCCATCCACTGGAGGATAACTTTTTGGCATGTAATTTTTACACCACGCAGACTTTTAGTCCACTTATATTTTTAATTGGGACATCTATAAAGTTGTACCCAGTTGCTATTCTGACAGAGGTATTAGTTCATTGCCTTTATGTATTGTTTTACTGAGTATTTTCCACGCGGGCTGGTTTAGCAGGGACTGCAGTGGGTCACTTGGGGGATGGGGGATGAGAGGGAGCTGGGAGGGTTCCTTTGGGTCTGACCGGGGGTAGTATTAAATACAATTTTCATTTTTTTCCTTGTGGGTTTCTATTTTGATCATATCTATTATTGCTGGGAATATTTATGATTATTTGATAATAAGTCTGTTTACATTTCTAATACAGGGTAGCCTGAGTTGGTGTCTCCCTGGCCACATTTTCTTCTCTTTTGTTGTTTACCATAATAAAGGGCCCCACGATGGGAGTAAATGGCCCTAGGACCAATGCAAAGGGCCCTTGGACGGGGTCAGGGGGGCCCTTCATGATTTCTTGCACCATGGCCCTGAATGTTCTAGTTATGCCTCTGGCTTTTCCCGTGGCCTGCATGAGTGTTTGAGAGGGAGGATCGGGAGATATTAAAAGGGACCAGCCCTGAGCCATTGAAGGAGTGGTGGATAACCCTGGATACGGAGTGGGGCAATGGCGGAAACCCTTGTTTTCTATGAGCGCAAGTTGACCAGGACTGAGTGGGTCAAACTATCTGGTGAGAGAGGAGTGAAGGTGAAGGGTAGCCACATGATGACGAACAATAGGAGAACACATTGAATGAGCTCTTTATTTTTGAATCAGAATGCTGAAAGTGGACATTTGACTTTTATGATTAAGGAGCAGCACAATGCACTTTTTGGAGAACATTTTGAACTTTATTTGTAATCGCAGTTTAAATACAGTATATTGGTATTTGGACACATATGAATTTGTATAGAACATTACATTTATAAATAAACAGATATGACGTTTTATAGGATATTTATTTTTATGATATCAAACTTATGTATACACCCGGTTTCAAATTATTATGCAAATTCTATTTCAGTGTCACAAAGATTAAATATTTTGTTTTTCAGTTTAACTCATGGATGGCATTGTGTCTCAGGGCTCTTTTGATCACTAAAAACAATCTCGGACACCTGTGATAATTAGATTGCCAGGTGAGCCCAATTAAAGGAAAAACTACTAAAGGAGGGTGTTCCACATTATTAAGCAGAGCACCATTTTCAAGCTATATGGGGAAGAAAAAGGACCTCTCTGCTGCCGAAAAGAGTGAAATAGTTCAATGCCTTGGACGAGGTATGAAAACATTAGATATTTCACGAAAACTTAAGCGTGATCATCGCACTATTAAGAGATTTGTGGCTGATTCAGAACAGACGGGTTTCGTGCAGATAAAGGCACATTGAGGAAGATTTCTGCCAGACCCATGCATCAGATCAAGAGAGCAGCAACACACCATTACATAGCAGCAAACAGATATTTGAAGCTGCTGGTGCCTCTGGAGTCCCACGGACATCAAGGTGTAGAGTCCTCCAGAGTCTTGCAACTGTGCATAAACCTTCCATTCGGCCACCACCCAACCAATGCTCACAAGCAGAAACAGCTGCATCGGGCAGAAAAATACATGAAGACTAATGGATGGAGTAGTGAATGGTTGATGGACGGCCACCCTGTTCCAACAAGGCTGCAACGTCAGCAAGGTGGTGGTGGAATCATGTTTTGGGCCGGAATCTTGGGAAGAGAGCTTGTCGACCCGTTTAGGGTCCCAGAAGGTGTAAAGATGACCTCTGCAAAGTATGTGGAGTTCCTGACTGACCACTTCCTTCCCTGGTACAGAAGGAAGAACTATGCTTTCTATAATAAAATCATCTTCATGCATGACAATGCACAATCTCATGCTGCAAAGAATACCTCTGCATCAATGGCTGCTATGGGGATAAAAGGAGAGAAAGTCATGGTGTGGCCTCTATCCTCCCCTGACCTCAATCCTTTTGAGAACCTTTGGAGCATCCTCAAGCAAAAGATCTATGAGGGTGGGAGGCAGTTTACATCCAAACAGCAGCTCTGGGAAGGCTATTCTGACATCTTGCAAACAAATTGAAGCAGAAACTGTCCAAAAACTCACAAGTTCAATGTACGCAAGACTTGTGAAGCTGCTATCAAAAAGGGGTCCTGTGTTAAAATGTAACGTGACCTGTTAAAATGTTTAAAAAGTTAAAATGTTGTTCAAATCTCATCTTTTGATTTCAGTAAATATGCTGCAAACACAACAAATGACAATTTTCAGTTTTTTACAACTTATAAAGTGTTTTGAAACTTACTGTGTGTAATAATTTTGGAACAGTGCTTTGTAAGTTTTTTATTTTGAAAAAAAAAAGTGCCTTTAAGAATTTATGGCACCCCTGCACATATGCTAACAGCAATGCATTTTTGGTTAGGGAAGGCATGCAATTATAGGCAGTCCCGTACCCCTATATAGTGTGAACCTAGCCTTAGGCATGACTATGTATGTAGGTATTAGAAGAAGCCTTTATTTTTTTGTTTGAACAGACCTAAAGATCAGGCATTATTTTTTTTCTTTTAGGAACCACTGACTCCTGGGGGGGGGGGGGGGGGGGGGGGATTTAAAAAGTGTCTGAGACAAGTACTATCTCAGCTGGTACCATTGCCAATGGCAACTAATCAGCTTCTTTCTTTCATGTTTTCCACATAGCTTAGACAATAAAAATGTAAAAGCCAATTGGCTACATTTTTGTCTAAAGCCCCTTTTACAATAACTTTCCAATCGGGTTCTCCTGTCTGTTTTTCAGATGAACCTGATCGGAACCTCCATTCTCCTCTGTGTTCGTTTACACCTGCATACATCCAATCTGATTAAAAACAGACAGATGAGGATTTGGTCCACTTCAGGGATCGGATAGAAGTTAGGTGTAAACGGACAGGCAGTCTGTTTACATCCAACCGTCTATACAGGAGAGCGGGCTGTGTCCGTGTCCGCTCTGCATAAGCGTAGCAGACACAGATCTATCATATGCCTGCTCAGCAGGGGTCAGAGGACAGATCCCCTGCTAAGTAAAAGGATTGCAGGCGGAGTCCACCCTGTGTGAAAGGACACTAAGGCTGGCCATACATATATAATTTTTTTGCGATCAGCCAGTGAGCTGATAAAAAATGTATAAATGGATCCCCCATCTACGCAAGTGAGGTAGCTGGAGCAATCCTTCCCGCTGTCCTATTGTATTCTGTCATCGGGGACTCCTTTGCTGTCACTCCAATTGGCTGTAGATGCTGAGCGAATGAAAAATTTCCAACAGCCCCAGTCAAGAGACGTTGATCAGTAGAGTGACTTGTTCCTGCAGAACTGCCTGAATTACGATCCTTCCATGGCCAGCTTAAGTAAAATCAAATAGACACTTGGCCAAAATGGCTCCTAGGATGTGTTTGTTGTGACTGCAGTAAAAACAGTGACCTCTTTAGTTAGTAGCTATTAATTTAGGAATGCATACCATCAATTGAACAGTGCAGTGACTCTGTTTATTCTCTACAATACATGGATGATATTTATCTTTGATATTTCTATCTTAGCCTTTAACCAGGAACCTGATTTTCCAGACTGCAACATGTTTAAGCAGTCAAACCACTTTTTTTTTTCCTTCTTAATTAATACTTTAAACTGATCAAAAAAATCCATTATATGTACATTTTCTTCAACAAAAAACTATGCACAGCTGGTTGACACCTGGATCTAGGTGGTGTGACTATATTCCAAGGCACAAGTATACTGAAAATTATTTATGGTCCGAGATCAATTTTGTTGTGCAACAATCTGCAAATCAATTAAAATGGTTCATTCAAACTGTTAAAAAAGGTAATCAGGAATTTTATTACTAAGTATAGTATGACACTTCTATAATAAGTGAACCATAATGAACTCTCATTATTAACAAAAGAAAGGTTATGTCCATTGTATTAAGGTCCTCATTCTAAAGAATGGTAATAAATGAATACACATGGTTCCATAAGGAATGGCCAGAACATTTTAGTTTCTTACTTCCACATGGTTTTTATGTACTGCTAAGAATCGCTTTCTTTTTATTAATGCGCCATTGCCCAAACGTGTGTCCCAAATATATTCTGGAGAAAGTACTTTGGTAGGTTTATTGTATACCAAATATCTGTTGAGATGGGACTCCTCCTGCCAAACGGCTTCAATGTTCTTTTTCTTGTCCTCCTTGACTCCATTATGGCAAGCTGTGCTAAGTTTGTAGATTTCTTCCACCTTCCCACCATACAATGCTGCCATATAATAGAAGTCCCCTTCACCATAGGGTATGTAAGCAGCAGAAATGGGCCGTCGCTCATATGTAAATCGTTGTGGCTCACCAAGGAAGTACCCTGGATGGATTGTGGCAAATAGGTCACCAAGGATTTCCACTCCCATATGATCATTAAAGACCATGTCCACATCAGCACATACCAAGTAGTCAATCTCATTTGGCATCTGCTCCTTTGTAATGGCTGTCAGAATTTCCATTCGTCGCATGGACACATCTTGCCATCGCTTGTCAGCAGACACTTCATGTAACTGCAGATTGCGACCTTCACCCATTTTGGGCTTAACTACATTACTGACATTGTCAGTAAAAACATAATACGTAACATTGTGGCCAACCATAAAGAAACGTTCTGCTGTTTCCAGGAGTGGACCAAGAAACTGAATGTACCTGGAAATAAATATTCTATTGTTAAAAAATACTCTAACCACAAAAAAATGAATCTGATATTGTCAAATACAGTTGTATGGATTTCAATTAACTGTTTTATTTTCCCTTTGTATTTAACTGATGGAAACCTAAATAATGACATTATCAGTACCAGGTCAAATAAAACCAGCAACACATATTTTTGAAGCTGTCATGATAGTGAGCTGTAGAGATATGTTCTGCCTCTCCAATCTAAGCATTGAAAGTGTGATCTCCGTAACTTAGAGTTAGTTGTGTTGAGATGTCGATAACCCCGATCTTATTTGGATACACAGACAGTGATTTGAAGTTTAATCCATAAACTGTGAGGATCTTACAACAATGAACATTGGATAGGTCAAAAGATCATAATGTGATCCAGTCAGACATGTGCTGATGCATTACTGGGAGAATGAACAAAGGGTGGGGCTAACTATACAGGATAAGCTGAGATACAGGAAGGGGAGGGACCAGGGACAGAATAATACATATAACATTTAAAGGCATATTGCAAGCATGTGAAACATGACAGGTACCCCCGAAGGGGCTGCTGAAAGTTGTGGCCCACCTGTCACCCTGCCCAAACCTGCATTCACTTCCCAATCACCTTGGAGACAATGAACAGTCCATGTGTTTGTTTTTGTGTTTTTTATTGAGGGATTTGAACTTGGATAGAGATGGGAATATATGGGATGCCCACTAGTATTATAGAACAGTCAATGTGGGACAGAACTATGTACACTCCTTGTACATGACACTTCTTCAGTCTCCTCCAGATCATCTCTTGCTTGAATACTATCACTATCTCTCACTTACACAACCCTTAACTCCAGGCACAGCTAGCACATGGTTAGGCCCAACTCTGACCCAGTCAGGCCTTAGAACTTGCCATATGCAGGCAGGGACCGCGGGTCCCTTCGTAATGTAGAATATAGAATAGGAAGTCTTTAGTGATAGCTGTCCTATGGTGGACTACTGCTCCCAGCAATCCCTCTTCAGTCCCTGCCAGCCCTCCTGGCTGCAACTGCCCAACTCCACTGCCTGCGACATTGCATTCCTCACTGGCTCCACACCCAGCTCTGACTGTTTCCTCTCAGCCCTCTCTGGCATGCCTCTCCAGCACTCCTGATAGCACATGCCACTCACCAGCCTTCCTGGCTGCTCACACACCGGTGGTTCCCTCCTGAAGACTTGCCTGGCAACACTAGCTCCTGTTGTCCTCTTTGGTTCCTCTCTATGCCTCCTGACCGGATCCTCCTTGCTTTCCAGAAGGGCTCTGTCCTGCACCCGAACCCCAGGCCCAAGGTCACCCCCCCAGAATGGGGAACGCCCTCAAGGGCCCCGATAACCTAGTGCTCCATCTCCAGTTCTAACACCCGACAACTCCTCCCCTAGCTGGGCTGACTCTAGGTATTTAAGAAGGCCTGCCCCCTGCCATTGCAAGTTGGGGATTGTTTAGGGCTCCTTAGAAAACCCCCAGACAGCTCCTCCTCTCTTCCCCTCCTTTCTTCTAGAATTTTCTAGAAGCCAGAGGGAGGTAACCGAGAAGTGATGCTATCTGTGAGTCACCAGTCTACTCTGAGCCACTCCCAGCCCACACAGATCAAAACAAACAGGCCTAGCTTTTAGCTAGGCCTGCCAAAAATGAACTACTCTCTCAAAAAATTCTCACCTCTAGCACTTACCTAGGTAGAGGGTGCTACAGATATGCAAAAGGCTATGTCCCTCAAATTAACCACTTGGCTTCCAGTAAGGTTTAACCCCATAATGACCAGACCATTTTTTGCTCGTCAGCACTGTGCTACTGTAACTGGCAATTGCTCAGTCATGCAACACTGTACGAAAATAAAACTTATCATATTTTTCACATACATAAATGTTATAAAACATATCCAATAAAATCGAATTTCTTTGTAAATGTAGGCCAAAATGTATTCTGCAACATGCTGCACGTGCTGGCAGTGATCGGGGCTGAGCCTGCTAACACTGCGTTTTTGGGGTCACTATACTATTGGGAACACTAGTATAGTTCTAAAGATAAACAGGATACAGAAACTATACTAGTAATGGCGGTGAATAGCGACTTATAGTGTGACTGTTATAGTGTGGTGGGTAATCAGGGACTGTGCGCTAACTGACACTGGCTGGGAGGGACGCTAATTAACTCTGACACTAGCTGACATCACTAGAGACACTAATACAGTGATAAAATTGTACACGGTCACTGTACTAAGGCACTGGCTGGGTGACAGGGGTGATCAGGAGGGCAATCAAAGTGTTAACTGTGTGCCTAACAAGCATATGCATGCTTATTTTACTCACAGGCTGGCTGGCTTTTCTTCCCGATTTCAGCTTTGAATGGCAAGTGAAATCAGGGAAAAAAAAAAACAGCCAGATCTGGACTGTGTATACTAACATACTCAAATCTGTGCAGTGATTGGCCACAGCCATCACCAGATTCACATTGGCTGCAAGCCTGCTGACCAACTGGTGCTGTGGTTGATGCAGGGGGTGCCGCTGCAGGATGGGTTTTACTTCCTCTTTGTTTACCTGCAAAGGTACAGCATAATGGGCTACTATGCATCGCATAGTAGCCCATTATGTGTCACTTACCTGACACAGGAGCCTGCGATGTCACCGCTGTCCCCTCTTCCACGAAGCGTCCATCTTCCTTCCGGGTATCGATGACGTCACTTAGCAACGGCGCGCTCAGTGCGCCTGTGCGCCGCTGTCTACGGTGCATGATGCATCCATAGACAGCGGTGCCTGTCTTTTGCAAATATCTGCTAAACCGTGTAGGTTTAGGAGATATTTCTTGCCTAGATTAAGGCTTACCTGTAGGTAAAAGTGGTCTTTCTTTCTTTTCTTTCCTTTCCTTTCTTTCCTTTCCTTTCCTTTCCTTTCCTTTCTTTCCTTTCCTTTTCTTTCCTTTTCTTTCCTTTTCTTTCCTTTTCTTTCCTTTTCTTTCCTTTTCTTTCCTTTTCTTTCCTTTTCTTTCCTTTTCTTTCCTTTCCTTTTCTTTCTTTCCTTTCCTTTCCTTTTCTTTCCTTTTCTTTCCTTTTCTTTCCTTTTCTTTCCTTTTCTTTCCTTTTCTTTCCTTTCTTTCCTTTTCTTTCCTTTTCTTTCCTTTTCTTTCCTTTTCTTTCCTTTTCTTTCCTTTTCTTTCCTTTTCTTTCCTTTTCTTTCCTTTTCTTTCCTTTTTTTCCTTTTCTTTCTTTTCTTTCCTTTTCTTTCCTATTTATATTCCATATATGAAATAACACATACAAAGCACAAATGTTAACTATACTGTAATACTGAAAGAGTTTTATAATAAATGTTCGAAAAGTGCAAGAAAATACTGGTAATCCTGCCAAAAATATTGTGAGCTACCTTCCTGTGCACTCTGCCTCTACTGACTCTATCAGGTAGCATTGTTCCCAGTGCTCTTTGTGGACTACAGACCCCCATATTATGGAGCTGAGGAGGATGTGTTCTGTTGTAGGATCCAAATATACTGTACAGTACAGTGATTGAGAATTGTCACCCTAGGGCAGGAAGTTACTAGCAGGGTGAAAATGTCTGAAAAAATTACTTCATCAACCACATTTAAGGACTGGTAAACAGCAATATATTACATTTTTGTTCATGGGTTTAGATGTATTTTAAGGTCTTTATTTTGGGAATGATAATATTAGTAAAAAAACTAAAAACCTATTTAACCAACAAAAATGTGTGTCAAAATTCTTTAGATGTGATGGCTGCATTTGTTTTTTTTATGTGTTTTTTTTTTCCTTTTTATTATTACTTTTTGAACTGGCCAGTAAGAAAGACATGGGGAAATGGATATCGATGGATAGTTGGAGGATCCTATAGTAAGTTATTGATCATACCTTTGTTTCCACCAGGCAATTTAATAATCTGATTGATCAAAATAGATTGAATTTGTAATGACTGGTAAGCTGCAATTTATGACATTTTTGTTTTGGGTTTAATACAGCTTTAAATTAAAGCAAAAACATCTGAATTACAGTTAACTTTTTACATTGCTTTTCTTATATTGCTTAATACTTTTTGTAATTGCTCAACACTTGGAGGATATGTCGAAAAGCTGTTCTATCTCACAAAACCAGTATATTCACTCATACTTACTTTTTCACAGCAAATAGAAACAGTCCTATCCTGGTGTCCTTGTGTTGCGCATTTAAAGTTTTTAAATTATATATTCCATCCCAGATGATTGGAGCAAGCCAAGAAGTGAGAACATTCAGACTTGCTTTCCTAATGACAGATAAAATCTATTAGAACAACATTAAAAAACAGTACTCCAGCTAGTATAGACTTCCTTTTAACAATGTCATTGGTTGTCCTGTTTGCCAGTGCTGGACATGTGGCAGTTTTTTTTAAATGGCAATTCAAGGCAAATCTCTAAATGCATGCCTGAAAACACATAAAGTATATAGCATTCGTTTACCTTTTAAGAGTTTCCTAAAGTGATGTTCATACTCTTATGATCATTTATACCTGCTGTGCTATACAGGTGCATAGCAGACAGAGAAGGAATATGATTTTTTTCTTTTTTTTTTTTAGTGCCTGGGGCCTGCCCCTTGTGTAACTTATTTGCCCAAACCAGGGCTAAATCCAGATTTAAGAAACTGCAAATTTGCTTGGGCGATTTAAAATCCTCTTGAGAGCGACACACCACCAATCACCACTGATCGCCCCGCTGTGCGCCGCCCCAGGGGCAGCACGAGTGGCATGTTGTGAAGGACATCATAGGACGTCCAGTCACAACAATTAAACCACTGCCCGGCCGTAATTTTGCTATAGGCCGGGCGGGATGTGGTTAAAGTTACTCCTTTAACATACTGCATTTCTGTGCCTTGTTTGCTCTTGTCTAATTTCCATCAGCTGGAATTTGACAGCTGAATGAGAGGGAATGGGCTTAAGCCAGGAGGACTGTTACATAAAAAAGGATAAATGCACATATTTTTGCAGGTAAAAAGTGTGCATTTATTATTTTTTAAGGCTGCATTCACACCTGAGCGTAGCTTTTCAGGCAGAAAATCGCGCAAATTGCGGCGTTTTTTCGCGACGTTTTTTACCGCGATTTGCAGCGTTTTTTACCGCGATTCGCAGCGTTTTTTACCGCGTTTTGCCGCAAATTTTGTGCAGAGCAAAAGGTCACCAATGTAAAAAGAATAAAAACGCCCAAATCTGCCCGATTCGTGCGACAAAAAAGGGTCTGGAACTTGTTTGAGCTTCAGGCGTAGGGCTTCAGGCGTTTTGGAGTGGAGATGTGAACCATCTCCATAGAGAATAATGTATTTTTTCCCCTCTAGCTTTTGTAGCTTCAGGCTTCAAGCTACAAAACGCTCAGGTGTGAATGCAGCCTAAAACAGGAGCTTGCAAAGTATTTGCTGGTCACGGGTGTAGTGTCAGACTCCTGCACACACTACCTACAGCTCTGTTGCCCATACCTCTGCACAGTAAAGATATACACATTACTGGAAATGAAATAAGCATCCACTTACATCAAAAGGTCAGGGATGTCAGCACTGAAATAAATTTGAGTCAATCAACTCTCCAATGAAGACAGGTGGGATGGAAAAAGGTTCCTAAGACAGTTCCCCTATTCAGCCTCAGCCCAGAGCCGGTGTGAGAGTATGCAGTCGGCAATAGCAGTGTCTGTAGCGCTCAGGGACTAGAATAGGAGAGACACAAAGCACTGCTTGCAGAGCTATTAACAGGGATGGGAATAAAAGGCTTTAAAAAGGGGCTTGAAACGCATTGCCGTTTTTATTTCCATCCCTGTAGACAGCTCTGCAAGTGGTGCTCTATGCCTCTCCCCGATGCTTCCTACTCCTGTTCCTGAGCGCTGCAGACACTGCTATTGCTGGCTGTGTACTCTCATATTGGTTCTGGGCTAAGGCTGTGTGGGTGAACTTATATATACCAAAAATACCCACGTTACTGATCGCTATATTAACAGCTGCTTTGTAAAACACAATTAATGTTCTTATAAATATTAAACCTCAGCACTGTTATACTAATATATATTAAATCCCTTTTTCTCTGATCTTGCCATAAATCCAATCCTTCCCCCTTTTTTTTTTCTTGATCCTGCCATAAATAGAATCCCTCTTTTTTGATCCTGCCATAAATTGAGTCCTTCTTTTTTGATCCTGCCATAAATTGAATTTTTCTTTTTTGATCCTGCCATAAATTGAATCCCTTCTTCCTTTTTTTATTTTTTTTTCCTGCCATTTATCTTGACTTTACTTTGTGTTGTTACCACTAAAAATTTTACTTGAACATAAGTCTGCATTTTCATCTTCTTCTAAGGAATACATTTCTCCCTTGAAGCAATAAGGTCCCAATATTTCATGTAGCATTTTTTCTACAAACTTCTTCTTGGCTCAACAAAATAACTTTTTATATTGTCTTTCTTTCCTCTCCCCCTTCTCATGTTGGCTAAAAACAGGTGTAGTCACTAACCACTTGATCAATTGGTGGTATCAATTAAATATGCAAATTTTCTGTGACACTAACCTGATAGACAATGGAGTTTGCATATGTGTATGTGAGTGTATATATATATATATAGAAACGCGTCAGATTTATTGGTTTATTGTCACTCTGATGTACCAATAAACGACACCTCAAGGATTACAGTGTTGCCGGCTCTTCTTACTACTTCTCTGCACACTGCTCGCACGATAATGAGCAGGAAGAACCACAGCACACCGCACACCAGATCCCGCCGTACATTGGCAACCCACAGAAGTAGGAATATATCGGATCTCTTCAGGAGCCAGGCATCCTCCCAAAGCAACATGTCTAGAGGCAAGATGGTGCTGCCGCACGTGGAGGAGGATTTCAGTGAGGACTCCCAGTCCGCAGCAGAGGATAATGGTAGGGGACCCCCCGTCCTGACCTCCCCCTTACATATGCAGAGATGTCTGGCTTTGCAGTGGACATTAAATCCACCTTCTCAGCAGCTATAACGGATCTCAAAACCAACCTGCTAGTCCTCACAGAAAAGATGATCTCTGTAGAAGCAGCTGAGAAACACAGGGAGAAAGCAATACATAGGCTAGAGAGGGTGACCACCTCACAATCCCATCATTTTATTGAAATGAACAGACATCTAGAGGACCTGGAAAACAGGGGTAGGAGAAACAATATGAGGGTAAAGGGGATCCCAGAATCCGTGGAAACTGAGCAAATTACACCGGCCTCACAAAGGGTATTCAATAGTCTGCTGGAAAGACCTGAAGACACAGAAATTTAATTTCTAAGAGCACTCAGAGCCAGAGGCCCAGACACTATGCCTCCACGTGACATCTGCTGTCTGCAAAACTTCTCGCTAAAGGAAAACATCATGCATAAGGCCCACAGAAATGAACAAATAATTTTTAACGGAGAGACAATTATGCTTTTCCATGATCTCTGTCATATAACCAGGTGTGGCTTTACGTCCACACCTGGATAAACTAAGAGAGAGGGACTTGAGGTATTCATGGTGCTTTCTGTTTGCCTTACTAGTGAACCATAATGGGAGGCAACACTCCCTTTGTTCGCCAGAGGATCTCTCAGAATTCTGCCATTTACTTCAACTAGGACCGGTGGACCTCCCAGAGTGGTATCGCTCTCACTCTCTCATACTGGGCACTGGAAGTTCAATATGGCACCTCATGGCAAAGAACTTGTTGCTCTACATAAAGATGGCTTAGGCTATAAGAAGATTGCCAAGACCCTGAAACTGAGCTGCAGCATGGTGGCTAAAACCATACAGCAATTTAACAGGACAGGTTCCACTCAGAACAGCCCTCGCCATGGTCGACCAAAGAAGATGATTGCACATGCTCAGTGTCATATCATGGTTGTCTTTGGGCAATAGACATATAAGTGCTGCCAGAATTGCTGCAGAGGTTGAATGGGTGGGGGGTCAGCCTGTCGGTGCTCAGCCCATACGCCGCACACTGCATCAAATTGGTCTACATGGCTGTCCTCCCAGAAGGAAGCCTCTTATAAAGATGATGCACAAGAAAGCCCACAAACAGTTTGCTGAAGACAAGCAGACTAAGGACATGGATTACTGGAACCATGTCCTGTGATCTGATGATACCAAGATAAACGTATTTGGTTCAGATGGCGTCAAGTGTGTGAGGCGGCAACCAGGTGATGAGTACAAAGACAAGTGTGTCTTGCCTACAGTCAAGCATGGTGGTGGGAGTGTCATGGTCTGGGGCTACATAAATGTTGCCTGTGTCTTGACGAAAAAGGTCCCCCGGTGGGTAATGACCCCCCTGTACTGCGCAGACAGAGCGCTTGCGCAGTACGAACGACTACAGAGCCGCCGAAAGTCCTGGGGGGACCTTTCTCAGAAAAACACAGGCTCTGGGGAGCTACAGTTCATTAAGGGAATCATGAATGCCAACATGTACTGTGACATCCTGAAGCAGAGCATGATCCCCCTCCCTTCAGAGACTGGGCCCGCAGGGCAGTATTCCCTCTTAATAACGACCCCAAACACACCTCCATGATCACCACTGCCTTGCTAAAGAAACTGAGGGTAAAGGTGATGGACTGGCCAAGCATCTCTCCAGACCTAAACCCTATTGAGCACCTGTGGGGCATCCTCAAATGGAAGATGGAGGAGCGCAAGGTCTCCAACATCCACCAGATCCGTGATGTCGTCATGGAGGAGTGGAAGAGGACTCCAGTGGCAACCTGTGAAGCTCTGGTGAACTCCATGCCCAAGAGGGTTAAGGCAGTGCTGGAAAATAATGGTGGCCACACAAAATATTGACATTTTGAGTCCAATTTGGACATTTTCACTTAGGGGTGTACTCACTTTTGTTGCCAGCGGTTTAGACATCAATGGCTGTGTGTTGAGTTATTTTGAGGGGACAGCAAATTTACATAGTTATACAAGCTGTACACTCACTCATTGTAGCAAAGTGTAATTTCTTTAGTGTTGTCACATGAAAAGATAGAATAAAATATTTGTCAGGGGTGTAATTACTTTTGTGAGATATTGTATTTGTTTTGATGATTACTGCTTACAATGGCTGTGACCTGTCCAGCTCCACATACTCAGGTTTACTGTTCCATTGCACAGCATTGTTGATAGGACTGTACAGGTCAGCCAACTCCTTCCTAGTCCCCACAAAGTGCCTCCCAATACGGCATTTAGTCCCTGTTGAGAGGCACTACCTTGGATCTTTTGGGTCTATCCCTAGACCCCAAAGAGGATTAACTTATCTCTCATTACCCTTTCCTCTCCTCTCTTCTGTTACTTTTTCTAACTCTCCAACTTCTGTATCCCTTACCCTCCACTATTTACTAACAACTTGTTGCATAATTACGTGTGTATACAAAAGTACTCCAACAGCTCTACCAGTTGTATTTACTGGCCACAGCCCACCGGTTCTCTCTGAATCCACGCCATGGCATATTCTTCCCTGGGAAACAGTCCCACAGTGATCTCCCACAAAAGAATGAATATTCCTGAGAAACGTTCCACCCTCCTGAGAGAACTCAAAAAAGGTAGGCTCTGCTTTGTCTTCCTACAGGAAACACATTTCAAGACACAGCATGTACCCCGGGTCTCACTGACTCCTTTACTGAGGCGTACCACGCTACAAGGCCGCCATCAGGGGGGGACAGACAATACACTTGTAAGGGGCCTGTGCGTCCCAAAGGGCCCGATCGGAGGGGCCCAGGGCCAGACCGCACCCCTTACAGCAGCATAAATACATTAAACTTTTAGAAGCCAGCCGCTGACCCGCACGTGCCTGCCACAAA